>CAWUFW010015227.1:0-371707 GCA_963921515.1 Calotriton arnoldi | reverse complement strand
ACACACAACACACACACACCACACACACACAAACACACATAAACAAACAAAAATCAATAAATGCAGGCTGGAGGCACTGTGATCGTCCATTGCTGCTCAATCGCACAGGTGGCTAACTGCGTACTCGCATTGAAATGCAACTGGCTGGCTGAGCACATCGTTCATTGTTCAATTTATTACAACGCGCATTCGCGACATTGAATGTAACTGGCCAGGCCGAGGCAATTTGCACAACAAAGGGGATCGGTCCATTGCAGTACAACGCATCACTGTACATGTGACTGGCATATGTCCAGCATGCCTGTCTCAGATGGACATATGCCAGCCACAGATAGCTCCCAGGGAGTGAGGGGCACACCTACATCACGACAGCCTGTCCAAACCTTATCATAAGGCATGTAAGGCTGCATTTCCCTATTGTGTGTATGTTGGTGTACATGTTGTCCTGTGGGTGTCACCTGTGGGCAGCCACCCCCAGGCTGTGCACGTGTTAATGGGGACAGGATCCTGGGTGTTACGTGTACGTGACCACTGTGATGTGCAACTGTTCATATCTGTGCATGTGCCATGGTCACATTTCACAGTGGTGTTTGTGTATGTCATGTCACATACCCCGTGAGTCCCATGTGGGACGGTATGTTTGAGCCAGGGTGTCCCAGTGGCACAATAGTGATGGCCCTCCACAGTCTTTGTGCATGTAGTGTTTACAATGTCTCTGATTTCATGTGCACAATGGGAGACAGTCTCCACATCCACGTTGTGTGTGCATGGACTCTGATGTTGTGCGTGTGTGTCACAGACGTCCATGGCTCTCCTGCCATGGCAAGTGTAGCCACTACCTGTGGGGGTCATGTTTGTTTTGTTGTGGTGTACACATGATACTCCAGGTGATGCCAGTGTCCATGTGGCATTACAGGGTCCCTGGGAATGTGCCTGTCGTTGAGCTGTGGTGCCTGGGGCACATCTGTCCTCACATGTCACTGGGGGTGACTGTGACACAGCATCATGATATCCAATGGGCCAACCTGGGACAAATTGATGCCACCTGTAGGACCGTGTTGACAGATGTTGGCCATGTATGTACCATAAATGTCGTTCCGGTACTGCACACTTCATGTAGTTGTGCCTCATGATGATGTATGTTGGGATCTTGAGTGTGTTCAATGCCGCATATGTGGGGTGACTGACGATCTTGCTTACTTCTCCTCTGCACTGCAGGGCTCCTGCTGTCCATCGGCCATTCCCAGACCTGGCAACGATGGTGGAGCGGGACAGCATCCGACGGTACCGCTTCACCAGGCAGCTGATTGAGGATTTGGCAGTGCAGTTGTCCCCACATTTGCAGCCTGGCCGGCCGTATCCTACAGCGCTGACCCCCAAGGTGAAGGTGATGGCAGCCCTACACTTCTTTGCCACCGGTACCTTCCAACATACTGTGGCGTCTGCTGGTGGGATGTCACAGACCATGTTCAGCCGTGTGCTCCGCGATGTTTTGGCGGCAATGTTGCTCTTCCTGAACCGGTACATCTATTTCCCTAGACTGCGACGACTCACTGACGTGAAGAGTGACTTTTATGCCCTGGGGAGGATGCCGCATGTCATTGGCTCCATTGATGGGACACATGTGGCTTTGGTACCACCACAGGCCCAGGAGCAGGCCTACAGGAACCGCAAGCACTACCACTCGGTCAATGCACTGGTGGTGTGTCTTGCAGACATGACCATCACACACGTGTGTGCCCGTTTCCCTGGTTCAGCACACGATGCCTTTGTGATGAGGAGTAGTCGCATCCCCAGGTTGATGGCACAGATGCAGAACCAGCGTGCCTGGCTTGTCGGTGTGTACTGACTTTGTGCCATTGTGTGTGATCTGATCTGTAGTATTCCGCCCACTTTTCCAAGTCAGCTGATGTGCACTTGTCTGTCCGTAGGTGACTCGGGATACCCCAACATGCCGTGGTTGCTGACACCCCTCAGGAACCCTGTGACACCTGCCCAGATGCGCTACAATGAGGCACATGGTCGGACCAGGAGAGTGATTGAGCGGACCTTTGGTCTCCTGAAGAGCCGCTTCCGCTGCCTGGACAAGACCGGAGGGTCCCTCCCATATGCCCCTGCGAAAGTGTGCAAGATTATCATCGTCTGCTGCATGCTTCACAACCTGGCAGTGCGGAAGGAGTTGCCTCTCATCCAGGATGACGATGACCAACATCCGCCACCTGTGGAGGATCCTGGCCTGGACCACGATGCCAGTGACGACGATGATGATGATGGTGATGGTGATGTCCGCACACAGCTCATCACCAACTTCTTTAGCTGAATGTGAGTATCCTGAGGTGTCATGTGAATGATGTGAGTTGGCATGATGTGTGGGTGGTGCTCTGGTGCTGTTGGAGTGTGTCCATGGGCTACTTGACAGGATGTGTGTTGCGATGTGTGGTGACAGGTGGGCTGTACTCCCCAACAGTGTTGACATGCTAACTTGGTTCTGGGTGGGTATCTTGTAACATGTATTGTGCATGAGTTTTGCTGTTCTGTCCTGTACTGCATTGCTTTTGACTGTGTGTCATTTCTGTCCTTCACAGGGTACTTTCAGATTCGTTTGGTGAACTGTGTCCACCGACGACGTGATTGCACATCCAGGCTGGTAGCTGTTGTGTCCCTACAGGTGATGTGCGCCACACCCATGGACTTCCTTCTGTCTACAGTTGTTGACTGTGTGCCCGCTACCAGGTGGGGTTACCTTGCATCTGTAGTGGTTACGGCATGTTGCTACTGTGTAATAAACCTGTGCTTCACTTAGTGATGTGCGTTGTCTGTGGTCACACATTTGACTGCCATTTGCTTACTGCACCTGTGGGCTACTTGACTACAACTGGGAATGGGTGTGGTGTCTGTGCATTGCACCGTCTTCCCTGGCAACATCAGTGTAGGCAATGAGTCAGATGGCCTAGGTGTGTATGTGTTGTGTAGCCCTGGTGGTGTGTCTCCCTCATATGTGTCCACGTTGCCTGTACTCACATGCCTGTGTTGTCCTTGCTGTTGCAGTTCGCATACACTGTGTAATTTTGCAGTTCATCATCCCCATAACAGCACCCACGTTGGAATCACGACAGAGGCAAGTATGGTGTATTAGTGTGTTTATTGTGATAATAGTGCATAGGATGGATTGTGCTGTACATGAATCTTGCAATCCCAAGTTCCTAGATGAATAGAAAGTCCAGGTAGACAGGATCCCCAGTATCGGGGCCACTGTTGTCTGACACATTGTTCCAACTTATACTCCCCATGCAATGTGTGGGAGTAGTGTTGCCATCAACAGGGTGAACAGTCTGTGCACAAAGGCGAAAATCCAGAACAGGTTCAGGCTTCCTGGGAGTTGCGCTTGGCCATCAGCCTCTCACTTTCCCCTCCTCGGACGACCCCTCTTCTTGGGGGGGGCCCTCAAGTGCAGGCTGCTGCGGTGCAGGGGACTCTCCGCCAGAGTCCTCCTCCCTCCCTGTGGCAGTTGCAGTTTGTTCGGTACCAGATGTTGTTGGCACACAGGGAGGTGTGGACTGGTTGCTGTTCATCTGGCGGAGGCATTGTAAAATGTCCCTGTGCACCGCCGTCATCTCATGTAGTACATCCCACTTGGACTCCACGCGGGTCATGTGGGAGTCCACACGTGACATGTGGGAGTCCACACGTGACATGTGTGACTCCACTTGGGACATGTGGGAGTCCAAGCGGGCATGATGGGCAGCCTGCTGCTGTTTAATGTCTCTGAGGAGCCCCACTACCTGGCTGAGCTCTCCGGTGCTGGACTGGTACGCATCAGCTATGCGTACCAGTTGTGGGTCTTCATGCACACCAGCAACGTCTGCAAGCAGCGACCTCTGTCTCCCACCCCTCCCACCACCCCTGCTGACATGTGCAGTGTGTGCAGTTGCACGCACAGATAACCCTGGTCCACCTTGGGGGTTGGTGGTGGTGGTGGTGTCCATGGCCCCAGGTTGGTCCAGGGTCACTGCGCTGGTGTTGTTCCTTATTCTGTCCATGTCGGCAGGGATGGTATTCGTGGTGACAGTCGTTGGAGGGGTGGGTGCAGGGGGTGCAGCTGGTGGACCTGCTGGTGCTGCAGCTGGTGGTCCTGCTGGTGCAGCATGTTGACTTGCACCGGATGTGCCAGGTTGTTCTTCATCGTCCGAGGAGGACAGAGGCTTTACGACGCCAGTGAGCTCGGCATCCTCTTGAGCCTGGGACTGGGACTCCTCAGCGTCTGCTGCTGTGTCCCTATCATCACCTGTTTTTGGGAGACACAAACAATGTATGTCATGTTTCTGCAGGCATCAGTGGTTGACACACCTGACAGTTGTGACTGTGCCTCGGGGTGCGGGCCTGTACATTGTATTGTCCTAAGTTGTCACAGTCAGGGGTTGATATTGGTGTGGCACATTGTCCTGCATTATTTGGGCATTTCTATGTATTCTCTGGGGTGTGAACATGGTCTGCATTGATTGTGTTTGGTTGACAGCCAGACCTCCTTCCCACCCACCCACCCACCCAGTCAGTTATCCCACCATGGAACGTGCTTGCATTGCAGGGAGTGGAAGTTGTCTCTCAGGATGTCAGTCAGTGGTGTCCTGCTGTTTGTTGGTGCACAGTTGGCAGCAGGGCCTTGTGCTCCCCACAGCAGTAGCCAGTGTCAGCCATCTTGTGAGTCCTTCTCCACTCCCTGTGATGTGAGCATGGTTCAGGAGTGGTGTTGATGGGACAGTTGTGGGGGTGAGCTATGTCTGTGACTACGTCTCCCATCATGCTATTGCCTCCACCCCCTTCCCAGCATGCCCATGCTTCCTTCCTTTTGACTCTGCTTCCCTGTGGGGTGGGCTGGCTGTGCTGACAGGATGGCTGGGAGTGTTGTCCTGGCAGTTGTTTGGCTAAGAGTCCCAAGAGTGTCCCTGTGCTTCACACAACATAACCCAGGGTGGTGGTGCTTTGTGGGATCTTGTGTTAGGATGGAGGGCATTGCATTCTACCAGGTGGGTACTGTGGAGTTTGTGTTGGGGGGTGTGAGGGGAGGTGCTGGTGACTATAGTCAGTGCTGCAAGTCCCCCTTCCCACCCAGCCAGCCAGATATCCCACCATGGAACGTGCTTGCATTGCAGGGAGTGGAAGTTGTCTCTCAGGATGTCAGTCAGTGGTGTCCTGCTGTTTGTTGGTGCACAGTTGGCAGCAGGGCCTTGTGCTCCCCACAGCAGTAGCCAGTGTCAGCCATCTTGTGAGTCCTTCTCCACTCCCTGTGATGTGAGCATGGTTCAGGAGTGGTGTTGATGGGACAGTTGTGGGGGTGAGCTATGTCTGTGACTACGTCTCCCATCATGCTATTGCCTCCACCCCCTTCCCAGCATGCCCATGCTTCCTTCCTTTTGACTCTGCTTCCCTGTGGGGTGGGCTGGCTGTGCTGACAGGATGGCTGGGAGTGTTGTCCTGGCAGTTGTTTGGCTAAGAGTCCCAAGAGTGTCCCTGTGCTTCACACAACATAACCCAGGGTGGTGGTGCTTTGTGGGATCTTGTGTTAGGATGGAGGGCATTGCATTCTACCAGGTGGGTACTGTGGAGTTTGTGTTGGGGGGTGTGAGGGGAGGTGCTGGTGACTATAGTCAGTGCTGCAAGTCCCCCTTCCCACCCAGCCAGCCAGATAGCCCACCATGGAACGTGCTTGCATTGCAGGGAGTGGAAGTTGTCTCTCAGGATGTCAGTCAGTGGTGTCCTGCTGTTTGTTGGTGCACAGTTGGCAGCAGGGCCTTGTGCTCCCCACAGCAGTAGCCAGTGTCAGCCATCTTGTGAGTCCTTCTCCACTCCCTGTGATGTGCGCATGGTTCATGGTGGTGTTGATGGGACAGTTTTGGGGCGGGCAATATGTGTGACTGCGACTCCCATGATGCTATTGGCTACACTGACTTGGCCAGCATACACAGAATTCCTTCCTTTGAGTGGTCTTCACTGTGTGTTGGTGTTGTTGTGGTGGCTACATGTGTGGATGTGTTTGTTAGTTCTATTTGTGCCACTGCCTAGCTGTAGTTGTGGTTGTGTTTGTACATGTGTTGGCACAGTTGGATGTGACTTTTTTGATGGCATGTGTTGTGTTTATCTGACTGACATACACATTTTGGGATGATTCTGTTCTAGTTGCTGTGTAATTGCTATGTGTGCATGGTTTGACTCTCCCCTTGACAGTGATGTGTGTGTTTTGTGGCAGTTTATTGTGTACATTTGTTGTGTACTCACCAGGCTCTGGGATGTTCTCTAGTCCATATACGCTCACTGGCGGAAGGATGGCCCGCACCTTCTCCTCCCAGGGCCTGAGGTATATTGGCTTGGCAGGAGGGCCACTGCCGGTCTGTTGGCTGTTGCTGTAGTCTATCTTCAGCAGGTCCCGTACCCTCCTGCGCACGTCATACCACCTGTTCTGGATGTCCGTCTTTGTGCGCCGACATGATGATTGTGCGTTCACCCTGTTGATGATCCTCTCCCACATCTTGGTTTTCTGCGACATGGGGGTCTGTTGGACCAGAGTGCCAAACAGCTGTGGCTCCACCCTGAGGATCTCGTCTACCAGGACTTCCAATTCACAATCTAGGAACTTGGGATTCTTCTTGGGGGCATGGTGATGGGTGGTGATGGTGAGTGATGTGTGTGTTGGTGTGCAGGTGAGGGTGTGTGAGTGTGTGTTTTGCTGGGTGTATGTGAGGTAGGTATTTGTTGGTGTGCTGATGGTGTGTGGCTTGTGTGAGGGATGAGCTGTGGGTGTGTGGTTGCTTTCTCTTGGGTGCTGGCAGTGAAATGGCATTTGCAAAGGCTCATGGTAGTGATTTGTGTCCTTTATATAGGTGGAGTTGTGGGTGTGTCTTTGTTCTCTGTCCCCACCCCCAGTATTTATTGGCTTGGTAATTGCTTGTTTGGGCTTTTTTGGTTGATTTTTCCTTTGTGCTGTTTGTGTATGTTGGAAACGTTCTTGTGACCGAGTCGGACCCTGCATTGGTCTCGTACGGTGTTTTCCGTTTCGTTCACGCTGTGTTTGTGCAGTTTTGTATGCTGCGTACGCGTCGGTCGCGGTGTATTGTATTGCTTCGGCTCGGTTTTGTATGCGTGTCGGTCGTACGGCTTGTCCTCCGCCCGACTCGGTCGTGTTTTCGCGCCTTGCATCGTACTTTGCGGGTTGGAGTTGGCGGGTACGATTCGGTCGGATTTGTTCCGGGTGCGTGTCGGTCGGTTGGATTCGCGTGTTTTCCGGCCGGATTGCTATTTTCCGGCGGCTCGGTCGGTCGGCTTGGTTTTCTGACGTGTCGGTCGGATTTATCGCGGCTTGCATCGTACTTGGCGTGTCGGGCGCCACTGGTACGTGTCGGTCGGTATTTTTTCCGGATCCGAGTCGGTCGGTGCTTTTTCCGGCCCGAATCGGAATCGACCCCTTAGTCTAAGGGGCCGATTCCGATTCAGGCCGGAAATCACTCCGACCGAGCCGGACCCGGAGAGATTTCCGACCGAATCGGACTCTGGCAGTCCGACCGAACGAGTGCGATGCGCACGCATGCAATCGGACTCGAGTCAGTCGGACTCCTATTGAAGTCAATGGGAGCCGGATGTACAACGCGTACGCGGGCTCCCATTGACTCAATGGGTGCGAGGCGAACAAGGGCGCCCCCTACAGCGGGTACGCCTCGATGCGACTCGCGGCGTACATGCACAGGTAGGGGTCCCCCCTGTGTGCGACTCGCACGGCTATGCATACAGGGGGGTCCGACACGGACCCCCAAAGTCCGGCTCAGACTGCTCTTTCGAGCCGGACGGCGCGAGTCGGTCGGACTGCTCGGCGCGCATCGTACTCTGCCCAGCCGGGGAACGTCTCCATTGCGCGGTGCGAGTCGTGGTCCGTGCGAGTCGGTCGGAGCGGTTCGGACCCGCGAACAAGTTGGTCGGCGATTTCGCGTGCGCTCGCATCATACTCGCTCGGCCAGACGCACGTACGAATCGGTCGGGAAAGAGGGCTCCGAATCGGATCCGGTTAAGCCGAATCCGATTCGGTGCCCTACCGGCCGAGATCGGAATCGGCCCCAAAGTCTTTTTTCATTTGATTTCAATGATGTCCAGCCCAGGCATATCCAGATAGGAAACTGCAGAACATCAGTAGAATGAAATGCAATATGTCAGCTGGATTTCCCATGGGACACCAAACATGTATAGGTACTATCGAGAGGGACAACTGGACCGCCTTACCCCTGCATTGCCTAGAACAAGGACACTTGAGAAATTAAAACCACTACCCACAGAATGGAATTTCTGGATTTTCCTTAACTAAACATCGATATTTAGTGGGCAGGGACGTCAAATGCATGTATTTTAAACAAATAATTTTCCCTGTACCCTTTCTAAGCCCTATAAACCTGCATGAGCCTCACCCTGTTTGATGTTGTTCCTGTCCCTAGTGGGCAGCATTGCTTTGAAAAACAAGATAACTGTGAGTTGGGCCTGGGTTGAGCCTGCTACTCTTCCTGGGCTGTTGAAGAAAGTAGCAACAAATTACATCCTAGGTCTTGTTTCAGGATCATCAGCTCGTGGTAGCAGTAACACTGTGAATGGAGCCTGTGTGATTGGTTCCCCCACCTGGCTGGTAGGCTTAAGCTGACGAGGGTACGTCTGCCGGATCTCAGTTGATTTAAGATAGGTATGCCAGATTTCAAATTGACTGCTACAGTGTGACAAGCAATATGAGGTATGTAACTGCTCGCTCTATGCACACCTTCTGGTGGTGTACAAAGAGGTGTATAGTTTTCAGGTTTGTTTAGTAGTAGTTAGCCCGTGCAAAATGGGTAAGTGCTTTCTATTACTAATTGTGGTGGTGCTGACAGACTAGCACTTTATTGATGCTGATTAAAGTTGTATGAAAAAAGCAAGCTGATAGTCACTTTCATCAGTGGTTCAACACAAAATGATACCCCCTTCAGAATGTGTGAGGGGCCCTTGAGTTTCCAATATCTCACAGATATTTATAGTTAAATGGGGGAACCCTGAAGGGTGGCAGGAGCCTGCATTATGCTCTTCATTTTGTTGCTTGAACATGAATTTACCTTGAAAAAGTGGCATTTGGCAAAACATGAGCACTTGGTTTAAAGAAACACTTCAGCTGGGTGCAAAGTTCTCGAATGGGTTTGAGGGCTATCTCAAAGTACAATCAATCTGAGCCCAGTTTTATACAATTTTTGGGTATCATATAAACACTTCTGGTAAACCTTGTTTGGTAAAGGAATTCAAGCACTTGTCTGTGGAGTCCTAAATAAGGCCCCTGATAACAAATGGAGGTGGGCCTTGACCTTGCATGAGCACAATGTGGGCCAGTGGGTAACATGCCCAGATGTCCACCATGAAGAGCACGTGATCACTGCGTGTACTGTGTGCGCTGTGTCCTGATTTGCTATGTGTTCCTAACTTCGTGTGGCATCTGACTTTATGTTTTTGGAATGCGCACACCCCTCCAGCCATGTGCGCTTTACTGGGGCCAATCTCCCCGGACCATTGTGGTGCTTAACAGGGGATGGACCTGAGTTTCCTGTTCATGCATTTGTCTGCCGGCTATGTGCCACCCCACCTGTGACCTGTCAATCGGTTACCCCGGTCCTAGACTGCAGAGCGCACACCCCTCCAGCCATGTGTGCTTTACTGGGGCCAATCTCCCTGGACCATTGTGGTGTCTGTGTGCTTAACAGGGGATGGACCTGAGTTTCCTGTTCATGCCTTTGTCTGCCGGCTATGTGCCACCTCACCTGTGACCTGTCAATCAGTTACGCCGGGCCTAGACTGCAGAGCCTGCCTCACTATGTATTTCTGAGTCCGAGCGGATGAGGAGTTCATGTCGGGCGAATTTGGTAATAGTGATGTGATTTGGCTCGTATATGTGAGTGTTATATTTTAAACATTGTCATCGATATTATCAATGTTAAAATTTGTGATTGAGAAGTGACAAACATAACAGGGAAAATGAAGACATCATTCACAGGTGAGATGCTCTGGTACATCCCAACTACCTTTCTTTTTAGGGCCAACTCTATTTAAGAATGCTGAAACTATTTTTGTAGGCACGGCACAGTTGGACGTTCTTTTCCCCGATACGTCATGTATGAAGGATTATGGTTCATCCTCATAAGGGCCAGACATTGCCTGCAGTCTCTAGATACAAGTGCATATGTGAGAATCTGTTTTCTTCAAAACACCAGAGACAATTTATTATCTGCCCACTTGTCCACAATTGTGTTAAAAGGAGGATTCTTCTAAAAATATCAAGCTGGCAACATTCTGCTAACGTTGATATGATGTTTATGGGAAAGTAATGTGTAAGCAATGGAAGACGTTGGATGTGCTCCTATTTTCCACTTAAGAAAATTCATTGCTTCGGCCAACATCCGTAAGAGTTCTCTTGGTCAACCAGCTCACTATGAGGTTTTAAGGAACAATTCACCGGTACTTCACTGGCAAATCCCTGTCCCCGTAAGTCTTCAAGAAAATATTCCTCTCAAAATCAGCAGTTCTTTCCTGCCAGAGCCATCAATGATCACGCTCAAGAGTTTTGCAAGATCATTACTAACCTCCCACATCAAAACTATTCTAAGGAACCAAGGCCTCGACACAGAGGACCCATTGAGCTTCTGGCCTATCTCCAGTCGAAAACTTCATAGATAAACCCATTGAAAAATCCGCCTTCAGCCAGCTCTCTGTCTACTTTGAAGAATGTAACAATCTCTCAGTCCACCACAGGTTTTCTGACACAGAAACCACCTTAACAGCTACATGGGATGACCTCAAGACCACTCTTGCACTGTGTAATTTATCTTTATCTTTACTTGCAGTCTGTGCATTTCCGGCTACCAATCCTGCTTTCTCCCCCCATAGGACGCATTGTAGACAGTTACACCCACTTGTGTCTTCAGATTTAGGGGCCGATTATGAAGTCGTTAGGAAAGCATTCCCACTGAATCGGATTAGGAATGCTTTCAGAACGATTCATATTCTGGGAGTCCTACCGACCGATTACGATGTGTCCGGAGGCTTACGGACTCCCATTGACTTCAATGGGAGCCTGTGTACCGAATGAGAATACAGGCTCCCATTGGAAAAAGGGGTGGTTGGGGAAAACCTTGCACCCTGGGGGGGGGGGCACCCCATGGTGCCTGCCACATTGTGCATGGTTGGGAAAAGGGGTCACTTGAGTACACCCGTGGGCCACATTCGGTTGCCTCCGGGTGAAGGGGGTGAAGGGGAGCCAAAGACTGATTCCGAAAGCAGTTTCATCTCGATCAAACCGATTCGGAATGGCTGACCGAATCGGTCATCGTACTTGCTCATTCGGAAATCGTCTCCATTGGGCTGTACGATTCAGCTCCAAATGACTCGGGCTGGCAGAATCCCATTCTGAACCGATTCAGACAGCCTGGACGGCTTCCTTGCATTCTATTCGGTTGTCCGGAAAGGTGACCAATTCGGTAGGAAACAAGGGTTCCGAATCGGATTCGACAATGTCGAATCCCATCCGGAGCCCTTTCTAATGACATCGTAATCAGCCCCATGAAGGGAGCAGGGCTGTAACAGTGGGTGGGGCCAGCTTTGAAGGAGTCCTCCTCACTGAACCATGGACTGAATAAACTGGGGACTCCATTGCAAATAAAGTGATACCTTGTTTCACTCCACATTCAGCTCTACACTTTGTTCATTTATGTGCAGCACAAGTTAGTCTCACTGCCATTTCTGCTTCTCTGGCCTGTAGGATGCCTTGTAGAATTATGCACCTCCTACCCACCTTCTGCAAAAATGGCACAAAAGCAGTGGACGGAAACAACTTTGAAGGGGTCATTCTCATTGGGATCTTCACTTCAATGACACAGCAATGATGGCATAGTCCTTAATACAAGCAATAAAAATAACTACACTTACCCCAATTTATAGTAAAAAAATAGCCACAATTTTCCTATGGCCAAAAGTCTCTGCCCCTCTGCTGCAATGCCAGTGAACCTCCCAGTGCCCACTTTAGGCTGGTACAACCAGTGCCATCGAAGTGGGGGCCAAGGTCAAGGGGCGCTCTGCATGACAGGCTAAACTGAGATAAGAGCAGTCTGCAGAAATCTCTGTGTGCGGAATCTTTGGGTATATTACAGCAGCATGCCAAATATGTCAATTATGCATCTTAAGGATAAGATTTGTGAATTTTCTAGTCACAGTTTTCACTCATAGTATAGAATCATAAGGGTAAATATTCCTGGTACAATCCACGATGTGTGACATGTCGATCACAGATCAGCATTTTATTTTGACAGTTCAATGGGATATTGTTCATGTGACACAGATCTTTTTGTTACTTGGAGTTCATAAGAAATAATCATTCTAATATAGCACATCGAGCTATGAACTAGCATCAAAGGACTGCATGCAAATTGAAAGGCATAAATTTGGAACATTATTGTTTTCTCCCCTCAATCTTCAATTATTGTAAGGTTGCTAAAAGGCAGTTTGTTTGAGTAGCAATGTTAAAAAAAGAGTGTGCTATCCATAGCACCAGGTAGACACCATTGCCCGATAGATGATGGTTTTATAGGCACAGTAAAAACCTTCCATTCTGAATTTTTTACTCGGCTATGAGGCGTAACATACCAAATCAGGCTTGCAATGTTTCTGGAAGGAGGAGCTGAAAACTCATATGCAATATCTAAGTATTTTGCTGAAACATAAAGTGACATTCAAGACATCCATGGAAGATGTGATTGCCTAAAATGGAACAAAGTATATTTCATATTCATATAACAATTTGGAGCCTCAGTTTTACATAATAAATACTCTACCTCATCATCTCAGGCATAAGCCTTATGCTGTAACAAATGCAAAGCATATGTTTTTAGCCAATGTAGTTTATTTAATGGATCAGTCACAGACAAACTTGCAGCTGGTGGTGTTCTCTCTCCTGCTTTGTTGGTGGTAATGCATGTCTGCATCATGGCCCTGGGTTGTCAGAATCCTGCACCTTATGAACCAGAATTTAATTAAGATATGCTTATGCCCTTTGTCTCATAGTGTATCTACTACTGGCAGAAAGGTTGGCTTTTAAGTGGTTGAGGCCACAGGATCATGGAGTGACTGGCTTCACTGTTTCAAGAGGTGCTGGGTCTCCAAAACGTCACCCTAAAAATGGGTCTGGTAACGATGTGCCCATCTCTAGTTTGGGACAGTAGCTGAATGAGATTCATGTTGGCCATGTTTGGAACTTCTCTCAAGAGACCTAGGAACTGTATTGACTCTTGCTGAATTGGTGGTCATCTTGAGTGCATTCCCAGTTTTTAAGGGAGTTCCACCCTGCGTTTGCTGCATCTTAATGAAGTGCCTATTTCAGACAGCAGACAGAGAACCCTGGCCAAATGAAAATACTGATGGGGTAGGATAGGTCATTATGAGGTGTTTGGACAAAATTTTGGATAAAATATATCGTGATACAAAAATATTGTGCCAAGAATATTGGGATGTCTAAAATATCATCGATAGGAACATTAAAATTAATAATATAATTTTAAGTTTTGTTTTTAATATCGTTATACAAAATATACATTTACAAGATATTGTTGTATATAATATTGTTTGCACTTTTTTGTACTTATTATATTGTAGTGTGTTTTATTTGTGTGTTTACTATGATAATTTATTATTTATGGAAGTTTTGAAATGTCTATTTTTTGTTGTGTTAATGTGTGAAAATAATGTATATATATTTTTTAGTAACGAGATGGTGGGTTTTTAGGTGATAAGGGTGAGGAGATTTTTAAAAAGTGAATATTTAAATTTAAATGCAATCTTAACTATTTTGATCTTATGCAAATTAGTATTGCAAAATGTATACATTTATTTTGTTACATTAATAACTTTTCTAAATAGTTTATATTTATTTTGAATGTATATATAAATGTAACTAAATGTAAAAAATGCTGTATTGTGAATATTAAAATAATATTTCAAATGTTTCAAAAATGGTAAAATATATCAAAAATAAATTTAATAATGTAAACTATTTGACAAATTATTTTTAATTCCATTTTTAAAAGATTTCAAGATTTTTAGGTATTTCCTAATATTGAAAATTGTAATGGCATTGTAAATAAATTGTTGGAAATGTTTTGAATTTCTATATATTTTAAAGGTTATTTAAATGTTGTCTTATTAGATTATGAAAATAGAATAAATTATTTATGATGTATATATTTTTATTTTCTTGTATATTTATATGACTTTGGTTATTTACAAAAAATTGATTAATTTTTACTTTTAATAATGATATTTTTTATATGTATTATTGGGATTACGTCTGTTATTGGGAATATACTTTCTTACATTTATCAGATTTAATGTAAAACATATTTTAAATATTTAATTTGAAAATGAGTATCATGGTTTTTGTAACTTTTATGATTTACATTTTTTAAAGTATGAATGATTTTTAAGTTATCGTTCAAAGTTGTCATAGCAGTAAATATTAATAAAAAGAATTATTAATAGTGATAAACATTATTTTATATGTCAGTGGTTAATGATAAATATATATGTTTTTAGTTTGTGTTATTGAGATTTTTAAATAATTTGTATTTTATTTTGTAGATCAAAAACTATGTGTGTGTATTGAGAATTGATTGCGTATATACTTGTTTTAGTGTCCAGCACCTTGCATAAAATGTTTTAAATTGGAGTGGAAATAGTACATGTAACCCCTTTAGTGTACAACACCTTCCCTCAATTGGTTTAGATCCGAGTAGGAATATTAAATGGCAACCCTTTAGTCTCCATCAACATTACCTAAACTGGTTTAGCTTGGAGTAGAAATGGTAAATGTCACCCCTTTAGTTTCTAACATGTTCCCCAAATTGGTTTGGATTATAGTTGGAATAGTAAATGTCACCATGTTAGTGTCCAACACTTTCTCTAAATTGGTTTAAATTGGAATAGAAATAGTAAGGGGTCTCATTTATGAAAAGTGATGCATCGCTGCGTGAAAACAGCGATGCATTACTTTTCATTGCGCCCTCATTGCGACATGCTGGATGCGTCATATTTACAGTATGACGCATCATGTCGCAAGGAGTTACAGATACGTCAGTATTTCTGACGTATCTGTAGGCGCAAAAATGACGCATTGCTGGAGTGTGTCACAAAAGTGACGCAACTCCAGCAATCGGTCACTTCACATGGGCAAGTCCCATTTCAAATGTGCCTGCGTCAGTCTTACGCCTGCTGTGAGGCAGGCATAAGATATTGACGCATTTGCGTCCTAGAAGTGGCGCAGTCAAATCTCATAGATTTCACTGCGTCACTTCTATGAGGCTTACTTGCGTCCGAACGCCCACCCTGCATATATTATACCTGGCGCAGGTATAATGTGGCGCAGGGGTTTACAAAATGATGCATCTACCTAGATGCGTCACTTTGTAAATATGACGCAACATGGTGCATTTTTTACGCCGCTGGTGCGTCACAAAAAGTGACGCACCGGCGGCGCAAAAGTGACGCAAGGGCTCATAAATAAGCCCCTAAATGTCCCCCCTTTAGTGTCCAACACCTTCCCCAAATTAATTTAGACTGGTTAAGTACTGATAAAGCAATTTTTAATGCATTAATATTATTATTTTATAACTAATGTAAATTATATTTAAATAGTATTGTATATTTTCCAGTTTTTTTGTTTAATTCTGTTTCACATTTCTGAAATAGTTCCATAAATACATTTTTAGTATCATTTTAACATAAGGCTTTTCAGTATATATTAAATAATTGCATATTTTTCATACTATTATTTGATTTATACTTTACATTTTTTAACATTGTTTACATCCTCTTGTGACATGTTTTACATGCTCAATACTTTTTATATTTTTAATACATTTATTCATGATTTCTTACTTACTTACCCATGTAACACCATGAGGAGATAGTCTTTTTTTTTTAGTTTCCTTGAGTGGCCTATTTGTTTACCACTACCTACCATTTTTATTTAATTAGTGTCATTTTTAGTCTATAATCCGGGATACAGCTGGCAGTAAGGTGCTGCTGCTTGGCGGAACAGGGAAGTCCTTTTAGAGGTTTTTCTTTATGGTTTTGAGGGTAGTGGGTGTAGGGGAATGTCTAGTGGGTAGGTATAGTGATGTCTATAGCGATATGTTATGTTAGATTGTGTTATGTTACATCTGTTGTGGTCATTAAGAATAATGTATATGTACATTTGGGAATGTAACGTTTTTGCGAATAGGTTTCCTGTTTTCAATTGCAGTTTTTTTTTTACAAACGTGTACTATGGACTTTTGTAGTAACTATTTCTTTTGAAAAGAAATCTCTCTTGGTTTATAATAACCAATATTTTTTCCTTTGATTTCCTTTTTTTTTTGCATTTCCAGGAGTGTTGCTTTTTTTCAGTTTTTTTCTGGTTGCTAGATACTATGGATTGCTTTGCTGGATCTCTATTGGATTGGTTTTAGTTTTGGGAGCTTTTTGGAAAATATTTTTCTTGTTTTTGCTGGATTATACTTTTTGACTACGTGGATTCAAAGGATGATTTGCAGTAATTTATATTTTTTTTATATATATATGTAATTACTATTTGGAAATGTTTATTTTATGTGTTGTGATTATTTTATGTAACCGATTGAGTTTGTTCTTTGAGCTTTTTAGCTAGTGAGGTCTACTTAATGTAAAAATGTATATCAAATGTTATCATATCAGTCTTAGGATTAGAGTTTTATTATGGGCCCAATTTGGAGATCTGTGGTCTGACCTCTGGACCGCCATTGCCATGTTCGGTATGCCACCAGACAAGCCAACAGCATCCAGACTGCTGTATTACAACAACACCGCCAGACTGGCGGTGCTGTGGCAGCGGTGCAACAGCAGCAGCATGCTTCGTCTCATAGAGAGCCTGAAGCATATGTTGCGGCTGTGGCAGCACCGCTTTCAGGTCGGTGCTCTGTGTTGCATGCACCATCTTGTGCATCTCACACAGTGAACACACGACAGTGCACAACATGTGCCCCATGCACACACCTTATGGGCAAAACCTCCCTGGGGCCTTGCCAATGCTTTATGCTGACCAGTTCATGGCGGGGTCTCTGCCATGAACAGCTCGCCGGAACGGCAGGTCATAATCTGCACAGCGGTGCCGGCAATGGCACCGCCGCCATAGACCACCGTTTTCCCCATTGCCGCCTCGTTGGGATCCAGGATCCTGGAGGTGGCGGCAGTCTTGAGTTGCGCTGGTGGCGGTTCGACCACCAAACTTGTAATCGGGTGGCAGACCGTCAAGATTGAGGCTAATTAGGCCCTTAGGGACCGATTACGATGTCAGTCGGAAAGCCTCCCACCGCTAGTCGGAGGCTTTCCAACAGCGGTCGGAGGCTTTATGACAGACTCGGTCGGTTTGTGGCCCGACCGAATGATTATGATGTCGGCGGTCAGAATGTAAACTGGCCAGACCTTACATTGGTTCTAGGCGCGGGCGGATACTCCGCTCCGCCCGCGAAGTGTGCGGAGATTTGCCTACTCCGCGTTCCGTGGAGAACACGGAGTAGGCAAATCTCCGCACACTGCGCAGCGGAGCGGAGTTGACCAGCCCCCGCCTCCACCCCCCTATTAACAATTAATTACAAATGAATTAAAAAGAAAAGAAAAAACACTTACCTGGACTGCGGCATCCCGGGCTGCCCTCCTCCTCCTCCTCTTCCTCGCCGTCTCTCGATGATCTTTGCGAAAACTGCGCATGCGCGCGAGCCCGAGACGGTGTCGGTCGGAGGGAACTCCGACCGACATCATAATAACCACCTTAATGTTTGACTGATGCAGCAAAATATAATGTTTTATATATTATTTGCAAAATTATTGGACACGTTGGATAAGATTATATTATAGGGCCGTACTATGACTTTGGAGGTGTGCCTTGCCAGCCCCCGCTGCCACACCGCCACAGCCATGATGCAACCGCCTGCCATATTCTGACAGGAGTTCTGGAGGGTCGGTCCTGCGGTGGCTGGCCCACAGTGATGCAGTGTAAGACTCATACTTGAGCCTTAGCAAAGCACAGCAATGGGAACGCCATTGCACGTTCCTGTAGGGTATGGACTGTCAAGTCCAAGCGCTGCAAAAACTGGGGGTATATACAAACAGGGGGGCACACCAGGGGTCCCTGTAGGGCCCCCTTTGTTTCCTCACCACCACACTTTTCATGGCGGGCTCACCACCATGAAACTTGTGGCAGAGAGGAAATTCCTAATATGCTTGGCAGTGCAGCAGCAGCACCACCAGCATATTAGGGGCCTCAGTCCGCTGCAATCCCTGGCGGCAACACTGGTCCCATGGCGGTCCGACCACCCAACTTGTTATAGGGCGGTAGGACCACCGGTGCAGTGGTATCCACGTCGCCACTATGGGTATGGTGGACCATCGTTCCGCCAACCTCAAAATTAGGCCCATAGATTTTTGGGAGTTTTGTAGGTTAGTATTTATTTTATAAATAATAGTGATTGTATAATATGCTTTTGGCTATTACTGCTAAGTAATCTACTGTTTTGACGATTATGAAGAGTAAGGGGTCGATTCCGATTCGGGCCGGAAATTTCTCCGACCGAGCCGGACCCGGAGAGATTTCCGACCGAATCGGACCCGTGCAGTCCGACCGAACGAGTACGATGCGTCCGTATGTTATCGGACTCGAGTCGGTCGGACTCCCATTGAAGTCAATGGGAGCCGGTCGTACAACGCGTACGCGGGCTCCCATTGACTCAATGGGTGCGAAGTCGGACAAGGGCGCCCCTACAGCGGGTGCAGCGGCGAGCGATTCGCGCCGTACACGCACAGGTAGAGGGGACCCATGGGTCCCCCTGTGTGCGACTCTCACGCGGCTACGCGTACAGGGAGTCCGACACGGACCCCAAAGTACGGCTCCGACAGCTCTTACGAGCCGGAGTGCGCGGCTCGGTCGGACTGCTCGCGGCGCGCATCGTACTTACCCGGCCGGGAAACGTCTCCATTGCGCGGTGCGAGTCGAGTCCGAGCGAGTCGGTCGGAGCGGTTCGAGCCGGGAGCGAGTCGGTCGGAGCGGTCGGGACGCCCGGACGAGTCGGTCGGAGATTTCGCATCGTACTCGCTCGGCCGGACCCGTGTACGGTTCGGTCGGGAAACAGGGCTCCGAATCGGATCCGGTAAAGCCGAATCCGATTCGGAGCCCTACCGGCCGAGATCGGAATCGGCCCCTTTGACTTTAAATTGTAGTATGTGATACATTTTTTTGGTTTGCTTGCTAAGTTTAGATTTCATTTCAGTTACAGATTGCTCTATACATAGTTGCTGGTAGCTTTGCTCTTTCTGTAATGCTTCTATAAATGTACGGACTACCTAGTGTGGCATTGTGCCATCCTTCAACTGTGTTGTTTATTTTGCCTTCCTGTGCCAAGGTCCTGTCACAGACATTCTACCACAGTATTTGGAATTTGGGGTGGCATCTGTGTCCAGAGCAATGTAGTCTGCCAACCCAAATATTTTCAAAATAATCCATTAGGGCCCTTAGTATGTGTTCATTTTGTTGGTAGAAAGGGCTTTATATTAGCAAAGTGTAGTGGTTAGCTACCTCAGTGACATGGACTAGTGCAATCATGTTATTTATTTCGAAGACAAATTGCCTGTTTGTAGCATATTCTACACTTACTGCAGATTGTTGAAGGTGTCTCCACATGCTTTGATTGAAATGGTAGTAACAACCTTGTATGGCTGTGTGGGGGTAAATTCTTTAAATGGTTTTCATTATGGCTTGTTCACAGCCCATGATTAATTTTGTGGTAGTAGTTATTTGTTTTATGTTTCATGTGGTTTAGGAATCTGTAGTAAATGCTACTTTGTTTATTAGGTAGTAGAGCATATATAAAAGGGATATTTGTGATTTGATATTTACCATGTATGGTGTATATCTGAGAGAATGTTTTGGGACACATTTTGAACGACCCGTCCATCATCCAGTTTTGACATTGGCCTAGGTTTAGTAGGGTATCTACTGTAGAAAATATTAGGATTCGTCTATAATTTTTTAGGTTGCCATATAACAGGAAGGGCTCCTCCTTATGTGTCATTTTTAAGTGTTCACACATTTCTATATCTTGGTATCTTCTGGCGCAGGAGGAATATCACTGGTGGCTTTTTTAGTTTGTGCAATTAGATGCTTTAAAGTCGGTATAGGGGTAGTTGTCCTGTGATGTGTTCAGGGACTTTAGGGAGCTTATCTTTTAGGATTTTGGTTGGGGGCTCCTCTGAGCTAGTGTTTGCCTCTCTCATATCCTGCAATACCTCCCGTAACTTTTATTTATGTCAATTCAGTTTTTTATTTATGTTTTTGAACTCAAAGAGGTCCACATAAAACAGGACAAGACTATAAACATAAAACCCCAAAACCACACATTTTACAGAAAAATGCATAAATAGATACATAAATTTTAAAACAGTTATACCCATAAATTCATTTTCTGTAACAGCAACCTAGATAACAATTGATGGAAATTCATAAAACCATAAGGGAATTAAACTTTGTGCAAATTACTCTAATTTTGAACAATCAAAATTCACTTGGCACCACCACAAACCCGAATCCGAGTTAAACTAAATTCATAAAGCCTTTAAAATATTTAAAAACTTTGGCACATATTACTTTTTGAATCCAAGTTAATATAAGTTCATAAAGCCTTTAAAATATTTAAAAACATTCATACATGTTGCTTCATTTTTTGGATGAAATAAAAATTCACCTACTACCCCAGCAAATTTGATATTATTCTTTAAAAACATTGCCCGTAGGATTTGGGAACAACAGAGAGATAATGGGGGACAAAGAAAATGTACGTGCTTAAGATCCTGGGTTCCAGAGTGACACAAGTTACACTCTTTCCCTGATTTTCCAGAATGGGACAAGTTTGCCGTTAGAGCATTTAGCGGAAGTAAGTTCATTTGAAATAATGTCTAAAAACAGCAAAGACCATGGTCCAAATTCCAGATCAGGTACTGCTGAGTTAACTTAGGGCGGCAGAATAGAGTTACCGCCTCCAGCCTTTTTTTTACATACAGGACATAACATCTGTCTGATAGCAAGTAGACCTAGAGGCATCCTTTAGGTAGTTTTTAACTTGTATGGGAGAAAGGGAAACCAAAACCTCTTCCTGCAGTTCAAGGTAACTTAGCGCAAAGTCATAATCCTATGAATACTTTTTTTTCCTGGTTCAAAGCAAAAAATGTCATGATTCATAAAATCCCTCATGGAATCCTTTTCATTATTGTTGAGCCAAAAGCTCCACTGGATCACACTGGCCAGCCTTTGTACATATGAGCTTGTCAGAACAAATTCCAGCCTTATTGCTGGGGTAGAGACAGATTAGTCAAAATTACACAATTTACATAAACTTTGCCTTTCCATTTTCTCTAAGAAGTCCCATTTTGATACCTTTAAAGATTCTATGGCCTATAGCAGAGTAGAAGGAACTTTTGTCTAAATACAGATAACATATGAATAAAATGTCTTTGCCCAATCACGTTATGAAAAGCACATAACCCATTGGCATGCGAAGACGCTTTAGAGGAACAATATTCAATGTGTGCTTTTTCCTGCATGTTACCTGATACACTTTTCCCTAAGTAGGGATATGAGTTTATAATCTCCAACTTTTTTGGGCCTATACTATAAACATAATTACTGATCTTCCCAGCCTTTCTGTTTCTTAAAATGGGTATCTTACTCTTTGAGACATTGATTTTCAAATAATGTAGAGAGGTATACTGTTGTAAAGGCACAAGCTTATAACCCAGGCGCTTGGGAGTCAGGCCCAAAATTGCAATGTCATCCCCATACATCAGGCTGGTGAAAGGAAGACAAACTATCTTGGGAACGTCTCCCTTATTAGATGCAAAGCAGTCAGGAAGGTCCAAAACATACAATGAGAAAAGTAATGGGACCAGCAGACAACCCTGTTTCAGGCCATTTTTTGTTGGAAATATAGAGGATAATCCTCGATCCCCTTCTACTAACATCGGATAACATGTGGAGGAATGGAGGGCAATTATTTATGAAAGGAGAATATCAGGCATACCTAACTTCGTTAGTTTTTTCAATAGTTTCCGGCGGCCCACCCTATCAAAGGCCATGGAAAAATCTATGAATGCCACATATATATTAAGCCCTCAGATTGAAGTATACTTTTCCGCTATTAGATTCAGCATACATATGTTATTGAGTGTACAATGTTTCTTTCTGAAACTTGCTTGTTCAATGGGGAGTATTATTTCCTCCTCCTCCACCCACTCCATAAGGTGTTAAAAGATAG
Source organism: Calotriton arnoldi (assembly GCA_963921515.1). NCBI lineage: Eukaryota > Metazoa > Chordata > Amphibia > Caudata > Salamandridae > Calotriton > Calotriton arnoldi. Next base: position 349,304 of record CAWUFW010015227.1, on the reverse strand, counting down.
TCCTAGCAAATATTTTCCCAACTGTATCCAGCAGTGCTATTTGGCTGTAGTTGCCAGGTAGATGTCTTGGGCATTTTTTGTGCAGCTGGAATAAACCCTTCCAGACCAAAAGGGAGGGGTAACACCATACTGATAACAATAAGCATAAAGAGGAGTAAGGTAAGAGGCGCACAATGAGGACTGCTTTTTTAGAACAGTAATCAGCACTTCATCTGGTCTCATTGCCTCTGAGGGCGTCATTCCCTCAATAATACCCACAATTTTTGCCCTAGAGGGAGCATAGCAAACTGGGGGAGAAGAAGATATAACAACGTGAGTGAATTACTGTCACATTTGGGTGGTGGTTGTGTTCCCTTACATTAATTACAACATCATCTTTTGTAGTTGCCCTCCCATAGCATGCATTAGAATAATATTAGGTACATTTACAAATCCCATTTTACATCGATGTACTTTCTTGATTGTAGGTGTGGCCTGTGTTACTTAGTAATTGCTTTTTCTTTCTGGGACGTTATGTAACTTGCTCTTTCTGCCATTTTGTCTGAAAGCAGTGTAATAATTTAAATTACAAAAAGTTGTATATTTTATTTGGGAAGTATTATAATTATTTTGGTGATGTAATATCATTTCTTGTTATTCAAATATTTGTATATGTTGTTTAATGGTATTGTAATTATTCATTTAACATAAAAAGTAGGTTTTTCATGTTTATTTATTATAATATAAATATTGTGGTGATATTATTTCAGTCAATATTGAGTGAGGTGATAATTTTGACATATATGTTTATTTATTTTTATAAGTAAAAATAGATATTTTGAACAACAATATGTGTGTCCTCGATATTTATCGTTTTATTAATTAAGTACAGGAAGGTGATATTTATGTTAACAATATTTATTTTCCAATATTTTTGTGTTTCGATATTGTGTGTATCAATATTATGTCAGTGATCCAATTGGAAAAGTCAGGATCCTAAAACCTTGCTTCTGAACTAGCTTTCTAAGAAAGATCTGTAGTATTTAATAATATTTTGGGCTTAGAACTTGACAACATTTGTAGTGGTACATTGACAGCACAACTCCTTAAAATATTTATAGTTCAATGAGTGAGCTTATGATATTAAGGATTGTAAACCTGGTGATTGGAGTTTTTGGATTGCGTAGAAAATTAGAGGTTTGATGCAAGATTTCTGGGACAAATAAAATTAAGTACCTGGTGGACTTGTTAAATTTCAGAGGTTGTTTGAAGTAGTACTTCAGGAGGTTGTATGGACGAAGCATTTCTTAGCCTGTTTTAGGAGTCATCCTCCAGCAGTCTAAAAGACATTTCAGTAAAGGTACCAGATGAAAGAGTTGAGATGTGTCTTCATTTTGAGAAGAAATAAGTTTGTAATGTGATTAAATATATGTCTTGTAAACTGGATATAATGTTTTAATGTGCTTACAGTATCTCAGCCCTGCCTCGCTTAGAACATCTCGTCTGTCCCAAACTGTCTATTGGCCTACACCAAATTTAGATCAGGTAGGAGCTTACAATATTTAACATCTACAGTCCTGCAACCTTGATTGTTTGTATACCAGTAACCAGTTCTCCCAGTCAGCAGGATTTACACACTGTGTCCCATCGCTTAGTCCCTCCTTTATCCTTGCAAAGATTCACCGTCTGAGACTACTTCATTCATGGCTGCTGCTTCCAGGTGACTGTGGCATGTGATTGGATTATGCTACTGGGTAAGTATCTGGGCCTTGACATGGGTGCAGCTGAATGTGTAGGGCAGCATTCACTTAGCCCATGGTTATGGCAGCTGTGATGTTTTCCTGGACATTGTTGAATGTTCTATTTGGAATTCTCTCAGTCCAGGGCTCTGGTGGCTGCTTTGTGATCCTGGGATCTAATGTGTCAACAGGTCTGCATCTTTCTCGAGACTACAAAGTAAATGCCATCTTGGAATCTCAAGATTCTAGTAATTTCCTTGAATCCTGATCCATGATTAATTGTAACTCTATATTCCAGTCAACAAATGTATTTGTGATTTGTCCCATAATAGTAAACAATTTAGTTTTTGTTCTTGAAGAGTTGTAGAGGGGTTCAGTTTCTGTGTAATGTTTTCTCACTTCCTGGGTAAGACTGCCTCCAACATATATAAGGAGGTGACCAAATCAGTCGGATGTATAGCAACTTCTCTTGTTCCTCACTCCTGTGGATTTGGTCACTTAATTTTCCTTCAGCCAATGTTTCTCTGCAGTATTTTTGCCTTCATCCCACTGCTTGTTCTGCCTCAATCCTTTGTGGGATTTTCTGATCCTTCAGATTTTCTCGCTAAGTGCTGAAGTTTTATTTAGTTTGTTTTTTGTAACCTTTCCTGTATATGTTTTAACCTGGACTCTGAGAAGTTTCTTTAAAGCAACATGCCATATCTGCTCTACAAGAAGAACAAACACACATCCACTAAAATACAAGCCCTTAAAAGACTCACTTGCAAAAATTGGCATCTGTCAGTGATTATAAAGGTAGGGTATGCACACTGACAGTGTTATAAATTGCTAGACACATGTTACAAGGCCATACAATGAGGTCAGTGAGAAATGTACAAATGGCGACATCTAAGGCAATGCCAGTAATATGACTTATTCATCTGTTTCAAAATCATTTATGATATTGCTGAAGCCACACCAGCGCAGGATAACTAAGTATGTAGCCCTCAAAAAACAAAAGAGAGAGCTAGGACTGGTGGACGGCCGTCCTTGTCCCTTAATGAAATATCAAACCAACTAAGACGGCCAAGCTATATGGCTATCTGACACAGTGGTGTCTGGCACCTTGGAAGTTTATCTAGAAGACCCTCACACACCAACCTGGTTGGTGTCATGCTTCATCATCGGGTCCCAGCTGAGTAGCCGAATGCTACTCAGCTGTGCTGCAACACCTGATTACAGTGGAGCGGGTTGTGATGTTAGTGCATATGATGAAGTGAATGTGAATCTAAAAATACCTCTGGGATTCTACCTGTTAATTACTTTTATTCCCAGTGATCCAGGGTATATTAAAAACAAGAGAGTGGATAATATATTAAGTATACTGCTTGTATCTCAGTATTATCCTTTGATGATCAACATGTTTCAGCCCGCTTAGAAAATTGCTGGGGCTTTCTTCAGGACCTCTCATATAAAGTGCTTGGTGAGTGAAGTGAAAAAAGTGAGTGGTAAAAATAAACCACGTGTTAAAGCATTTTTAGTACTCGCGCTAAGGAGTACTATGTATGCTAAGAGGACTAACCGTGCTCAGGGTCCTCAAAATGGGCTAGTACCTGTAAAGGAAGAAGACATAACACAACACAATACGAACACTTAACATGTAAAATCATAAAACTGGAGGTTATGCCTTCACCGCAATGATGGTGCACTATAATTTTGTAACTGCAGCAAGCAGTGTCAGACATACGTGCAGTCACTTTCATACACAAATCATGCATCCAATATAACATGCTTGTGTATAATATAGTGATCATACCATCAAATATCAATTGAAAAGGCGTTTATTTTGTGCCTTATTTAATCAATATTGCTTATTGTGGAACGGTGCCAGTGAACGAACTGTGTGACTATACGTGATAGTCACCTTAACGGCGGTTTTAATTTAACCGAGTGGGGCCGGCTAGATTGCGCCGTGTTTTTGTAATGGTATTTTATACAGTGACTCAAATAAAAGAGTAATTAGCATTTTAATAATTACACTAATAGTATGACTGGCTCACACATCTGATCCTGGGAGGGGGGAGCCTTTTAAGTCACATACTCTGACAAAGAAAAGGATAAAAAATGGAGGAGGGGGTCAATGTAAACATCTTGATCTGCACCAAAACGAGTAAGGTTGGCAGGGCCGACAACGGTTAAAGAGAAAACAAAATTACACGTGAGGTGTAGCGGCGAAATTTGTAAGAAAGGACTGCACCCTGAATAGGATAGATCTTACTTAGTGAAATGGTCTCTCCCGCTGCATGACCTATTTCGGTATCCTCAGGAACAGGCTGATAAGAATTGGAAGAGCCGGAGTTGGTTTAAAAAGGTTTGACAAATTGCGGGAAGACTTCCGGACAGGGTGTGCTCGTCATCACGTACATGACGTGAGATGCGTTAAGAATGACTAGAGTGCTAACTCTGAATAGAGTTATCCCGCTAATGACGGTTGAAATTGTAGCTATTCGGTGGACTGAATGTGTAAAAAGGGGAGGAAGAGGCGTAACCCTCCTCACACGTATAACCTGATTGACAGGGCAAATTTCTACAACATAACGTCCCACATAGATAGTGGTGCAGATAATATGGTCAATTGAATTGTATTTCGTTATAGAGAAATTGGCTTCAAATAAATTGGTGTGAATGCTAGTGACTACTGGGAGTTGAGATCTAATATGACACCCAGTGATGACAATACAGTTCGCAATTTCAGAATGTGGGTTGTGACTTAATTCAACGGTTAAGACTATTCCAGGGTATGTGTCATTTAACCCATGGATCAATTGAATAGTATTTCGTTATAGGGAAGACTTCCGGACAGGGTGTGCTCGTCATCACGTACATGACGTGAGATGCGTTAAGAATGACTAGAGTGTTAACTCTAAATAGAGTTGTCCCGCTAATGGCGGTTGAAATTGTAGCTATTCGGTGGACTGAATGTGTAAAAGGGGAGGAAGAAGCGTAACCCTCCTCACACGTATAACCTGATTAACAGGGCAAATTTCTACAACATAACGTCCCACATAGATGAAGGTGCAGATAATATGGTCAATTGAATTGTATGTGGTTATAGGGAAGTTTGCTTCAAATGAATTGGTGTGAATGCTAGTGACTACTGGGAGTTGAGATCTAATATGACACCCAGTGATGACAATACAGTTCGCAATTCCAGAATGTGGGTTGTGACTTATTTCAACGGTTAAGACTAATCCAGGGTATGTTGTCATTTAACCCATGGATCAATTGAATTGTATTTCGTTATAGGGAAGTTTGCTTCAAATGAATTGGTATAAATGCTAGTAAATGCTGGGAGTTGAGATCTAATATGACACCCAGTAATGACAATACAGTTCGCAATTTCAGAATGTGGGTTGTGACTTATTTCAACGATTAAGACTATTCCAGGGTATGTTGTCATTTAACACATGGATATTAGTAGACATTCGATAAACCCATCTTTGCTCTTTATCTAGCAGCTGTTGTTGGGTGTTATTGGTGTTGAGGTCCAATTGCTCAATCACAACCCATTGCATGTCATTAGGGGTATGACCATGTTCCAAAAAATGATTTGTCATAAGAGTTGTATTACGCTTGCAACGAATATTACTTCGATGTTCGCAGATTCTTGTTTTTACTCTACGACTGGTCATGCCAACATACCTCAAGCCGCAAGGGCAGGTTATGAGGTATATGACATTCATGGAATTACAGTTCGTATGTCTGCGTATTTCCCAGGTTTTACCTGGTTCCAGATTGAGAGTCTTCGTTGGTTTTGTGAGGTGACAAACACTACAATCGCCACAAGGGTAGTGTCCTGTAACTTTTGGTAAGCCCCATGCGTTCAGGATTGTATTCTCATGTCGAATTTGGGACTGTGGTCTTGTGTGTACCAGACTATCCTTCAGGCTTTTTCCTTTTCTGTAGGAAAATAATGGTTTTTCCCATTGAAGGTTGCCGGTATTTAATATAGTCCAATGTTTCTGCACAATTTTGCCCACTTGATTTGATACAGGGTTGTAGGTGGTCACGCAAGTCAAAGGAACTGAGGTTTCTGTTAGTGTTTTTGGTTCTAAAAGTCCCTCACGGTTCTGATTTCTTGCACGTTTCTTGGCTTTTTTGATAATGGTATCTGGGTATCCACGATTTTTTAGTTTGGTGGTAAGCATCTGTGCCTGATCTTTGAAATCCCTAAGACTGCTACAATTTCTGCGTAAACGCAGATATTGTCCGTAGGGAAGATTTTCCCTTAAGGAATGACTTCGCCTTTTAGAGGATAGGCGCAACTATCGGCCTCTTCAAGAAGATCCCACTTCCAGACTTAAAAAAATAATTCAAGATCTGGTAACAGAGGCAGAAGGTCTTGGACATATCAGTAAAAAGGAAGCCCAATTTTTGACCACCTCTAAAGAGAAAATACCATACTTTTACACTATCCCTAAAGTACATAAAAATAAAATTCCTCCACCCGGCCGCCCCATAGTATCGGGCATAGGCTCTGTTTTGGAACCCCTTTCTAAGTTCTGCGATTTTTTCTACAGCTCCTGGTACAGGCTACTACCACCTATCTAAAAGACACAAAAGACCTTTTGGGGCAGATCAAAGATCTGACTTTCAACCCTAACACTTGCTTTTTAGTAAGCTTGGATATAGAGAGCCTCTATACTAGTTTACCTCAGGATGATACTTTGGAGGTTCTAAAAACATCCCTAAACAGTATCGTTTGGGCATATCAAACCCCTAAGTCATTTGTTTTGAAATGTGCAGAGTTGGCCCTAAAAGAGAACTATTTCGAGTTTGAAGGCCAACTGTATTTACAAACATATGGCACTTCGATGGGGAGTACATTCGCCCCTAGTGTAGCGGGACTGTACGTTTACAGCTTTGAACAAAAGTTCCTGCTGAACTCTAACACTCCACTTACAGCAAATATACGATTTTACAAACGGTATATAGACGACGTCTTTTTCATCTGGGAAGGATCAGAAGATTCGCTGAATTCCTTTTTTGTCTGGATTAATGGGTGTGATCCCAATTTGAAATTTACTCACACCACAAGCAGGAGGAACATGACTTTCCTAGACCTGGATATAATACACAATAATGGAAAACTCGAGACCAAAACACATTTCAAACCAACGGCTAGGAACTCCCTTTGCATTTTTCAAGTTTCCACCCTCGGTCCTTAAGGGAAAATCTTCCCTACGGACAATATCTGCATTTACGCAGAAATTGTAGCAGTCTTAGGGATTTCAAAGATCAGGCACAGATGCTTACCACCAAACTAAAAATTGTGGATACCCAGATACCATTATCAAAAAAGCCAAGAAACGTGCAAGAAATCAGAACCGTGAGGGACTTTAGAACCAAAAACACTAACAGAAACCTCAGTTCCTTTGACTTGCGTGACCACCTACAACCCTGTATCAAATCAAGTGGGCAAAATTGTGCAGAAACATTGGACTATATTAAATACCGGCAACCTTCAATGGGAAAAACCATTATTTTCCTACAGAAAAGGAAAAAGCCTGAAGGATAGTCTGGTACACACAAGACCACCGTCCCAAATTCGACATGAAAATACAATCCTGAACGCATGGGGCTTACCAAAAGTTACAGGACACTACCCTTGTGGCGATTGTAGTGTTTGTCACCTCACAAAACCAACGAAGACTCTCAATCTGGAACCAGGTAAAACCTGGGAAATACGCAGACATACGAACTGTAATTCCATGAATGTCATATACCTCATAACCTGCCCTTGCGGCTTGAGGTATGTTGGCATGACCAGTCGTAGAGTAAAAACAAGAATCTGCGAACATCGAAGTAATATTCGTTGCAAGCGTAATACAACTCTTATGACAAATCATTTTTTGGAACATGGTCATACCCCTAATGACATGCAATGGGTTGTGATTGAGCAATTGGACCTCAACACCAATAACACCCAACAACAGCTGCTAGATAAAGAGCAAAGATGGGTTTATCGAATGTCTACTAATATCCATGTGTTAAATGACAACATACCCTGGAATAGTCTTAATCGTTGAAATAAGTCACAACCCACATTCTGAAATTGCGAACTGTATTGTCATTACTGGGTGTCATATTAGATCTCAACTCCCAGCATTTACTAGCATTTATACCAATTCATTTGAAGCAAACTTCCCTATAACGAAATACAATTCAATTGATCCATGGGTTAAATGACAACATACCCTGGATTAGTCTTAACCGTTGAAATAAGTCACAACCCACATTCTGGAATTGCGAACTGTATTGTCATCACTGGGTGTCATATTAGATCTCAACTCCCAGTAGTCACTAGCATTCACACCAATTCATTTGAAGCAAACTTCCCTATAACCACATACAATTCAATTGACCATATTATCTGCACCTTCATCTATGTGGGACGTTATGTTGTAGAAATTTGCCCTGTTAATCAGGTTATACGTGTGAGGAGGGTTACGCTTCTTCCTCCCCTTTTTTACACATTCAGTCCACCGAATAGCTACAATTTCAACCGCCATTAGCGGGACAACTCTATTTAGAGTTAACACTCTAGTCATTCTTAACGCATCTCACGTCATGTACGTGATGACGAGCACACCCTGTCCGGAAGTCTTCCCTATAACGAAATACTATTCAATTGATCCATGGGTTAAATGACACATACCCTGGAATAGTCTTAACCGTTGAAATAAGTCACAACCCACATTCTGAAATTGCGAACTGTATTGTCATCACTGGGTGTCATATTAGATCTCAACTCCCAGTAGTCACTAGCATTCACACCAATTTATTTGAAGCCAATTTCTCTATAACGAAATACAATTCAATTGACCATATTATCTGCACCTCTATCTATGTGGGACGTTATGTTGTAGAAATTTGCCCTGTCAATCAGGTTATACGTGTGAGGAGGGTTACGCCTCTTCCTCCCCTTTTTACACATTCAGTCCACCGAATAGCTACAATTTCAACCGCCATTAGTGGGATAACTCTATTCAGAGTTAGCACTCTAGTCATTCTTAACGCATCTCACGTCATGTACGTGATGACGAGCACACCCTGACCGGAAGTCTTCCCGCAATTTGTCAAACCTTTTTAAACCAACTCCGGCTCTTCCAATTCTTATCAGCCTGTTCCTGAGGATACCGAAATAGGTCATGCTGCGGGAGAGACCATTTCACTAAGTAAGATCTATCCTATTCAGGGTGCAGTCGGCTTTTTACAAATTTCGCCGCTACACCTCACGTGTAATTTTGTTTTCTCTTTAACCGTTGTCGGCCCTGCCAACCTTACTCGTTTTGGTGCAGATAAAGATGTTTACATTGACACCCTCCTCCATTTTTTATCCTTTTCTTTGTCAGAGTATGTGACTTAAAAGGCTCCCCCCTCCCAGGATCAGATGTGTGAGCCAGTCATACTATTAGTGTAATTATTAAAATGCTAATTACTCTTTTATTTGAGTCACTGTATAAAATACCATTACAAAAACACGGCGCAATCTAGCCGGCCCCACTCGGTTTAATTAAAACCGCCGTTAAGGTGACTATCACGTATAGTCACACAGTTCGTTCACTGGCACCGTTCCACAATATTGATTAAATAAGGCACAAAATAAACGCCTTTTCAATTGATATTTGATGGTATGATCACTATATTATACACAAGCATGTTATTTTGGATGCATGATGTGTATGAAAGTGACTGCACGTATGTCTGACACTGCTTGCTGCAGTTACAAAATTATAGTGCACCATCATTGCGGTGAAGGCATAACCTCCAGTTTTATGATTTTACATGTTAAGTGTTCGTATTGTGTTGTGTTATGTCTTCTTCCTTTACAGGTACTAGCCCATTTTGAGGACCCTGAGCACGGTTAGTCCTCTTAGCATACATAGTACTCCTTAGCGCGAGTACTAAAAATGCTTTAACACGTGGTTTATTTTTACCACTCACTTTTTCACTTCACTCACCAAGCACTTTATATGAGAGGTCCTGAAGAAAGCCCCAGCAATTTTCTAAGCGGGCTGAAACATGTTGACCATCAAAGGATAATACTGAGATACAAGCAGTATACTTAATATATTATCCACTCTCTTGTTTTTAATATACCCTGGATCACTGGGAATAAAAGTAATTAACAGGTAGAATCCCAGAGGTATTTTTAGATTCACATTCACTTCATCATATGCACTAACATCACAACCCGCTCCACTGTAATCAGGTGTTGCAGCACAGCTGAGTAGCATTCGGCTACTCAGCTGGGACCCGATGATGAAGCATGACACCAACCAGGTTGGTGTGTGAGGGTCTTCTAGATAAACTTCCAAGGTGCCAGACACCACTGTGTCAGATAGCCATATAGCTTGGCCGTCTTAGTTGGTTTGATATTTAAGTATGTAGCCCAACAGAAAGCCAGGCCCTTCATCCAGAGTCTACTCAGCATAGGGAAGGTGGCTCATATTAAGCTCAAGAACAAAAACACCATTACCTTGTGGATGCCAACTCTCATGTTAGTGTTGGTTTAAGTAAGCTAAGTCACCCATTTGGAAAGTTTCCTTTTTAAATCCTAATGGCCATCCATGAATGTGGGCCTCATATCTCATGGGGGTAACCATTCTGGATACTGCTGCAACATGAGGGAGTGGCACCATGTCACACCCCTAACAAACCTTCTTCACAGACTAAATCAATGTGGGTGCTCCAAACTATTTCAGTCATGATTTGGTGTAACTATGGTTTGTCTTCACACTGAGTCAGATGATCTGTGATAGGGTATGGTTGTGCTTGGGCATGAATGGAGTGATTATTGATTTTTTGAAGCACGCATGTTATTGGCCTTTGGTGCAAAGTTACTATTGGCAAAATTACAGATACTGCAAGCACTAAACATGCTTGTGCAAGCACTTCAAAATATTAGATCTAGGACAAGTGATTAGAGACTTGAGTTTATGTAAAGTAGGATAACGTTTGATTTGGCTACAGAAAACCCTAAGACTACATGAGAAGAATTTTGAAGACAATCTTTAGATCATTGAAAGACAATGTGATGGAACACACAAGATTAACACCACTTGTGAACTAATGAAGGGGAGTATGTCTGTTTTACAGAACACTCCCTAATTGCACTTCTTCTCATTTTGACACTCCAAACATTATTGCGGACAGTCAGTACTGTCAACGGGGGAGAATCAGGGAGCATCTGTCTTGCTTCTGACAGAAGGAGAAGACAACATGCCTCTAAAAGGAGCATTCTAACTCCCAGTCCTTTTGAAGGTGAGGCCCAGCATTAGGAACACGCTGAGCATGGCCAAAGACAAAGCCCTTTGAGCTTACAGGATAGTTATGAAGGGCTGCTGGCCAGACTCTCCATTGACCAGTTATAATGGATGAAGGAAATGTTCAGTTGGACCTGTAAGGAGGGGTGCATAGTTGACATAATTTGTGCAGGGATTGGCTGAAGTTCATGCCATGCACTCGAACTTTCTAGCCATACCTGAAGGCATTGCCCAATGATCTGAAGGGTAAAGACATTCAGTATCGATGGGTACCAGGCTCTGCACCACTAACTCACTAGGCATGAGTACATGCCATGCACTTTGGACTCTAGGTGATAGGGAGTTGAGCACCAGGTATAACTGAAGGCCAGATAATTGGTCCAGTGACTGCAAGACTGGACAAATTACTCCCGTTACCTGTGCTTGTAGGGGACCTCTGTCAGAGTTTCCATTTTCAACACCCATTGTCAATCAAAGCAAAGCACGGTCCAAGGCCAATCCCTGAACCGCCAGATATGTGATAAAGTGCTAGGTTCAAACCAGAGTTTAATGATGTCAAAGAGGATGGTAATGTGATATGCCATCGATCCAATAAAAAAATATATATCCTGCCATATGTGAGGTCATGGGCTTTCTATAGTATAGATGGAACAGTTGTGAAGCTACCTTAATTGTGGTACTTAAATGCTTATTAGGGCTGTGTCTTAGAAAGTATACCACAAAAACGCTGGCATTGTTTTGTGCATTACCCACAAAAATAAGGTTAGCTCTCTCTTTCTCTCTCTTTATCTCTCTCTGGGGCATATTATCAAGAAACGGCGTTAAAATTATCGCCGCTTTAGCGGCAGAAAACTGCTGCTAAAGCGGCGATAATGGGCTTGATAATCTGCCGCTTTAGCGGCAGTTTTCTGCCGCTAAAGCGGCGATAATGTTAACGACGTTCTTGATAATATGCCCCTCTCTATCTCTCTCTCTCTTTCTCTTAATCACTTTTCTCTCTCTATCTATCACCTCTCTCTCTCGTTTTCTCTTACTGTCTCCATCTGGTTTCAAGACACTATGTTAAACAGTTGGGGGCATATTACCAAGGATGTGCGATAATTATCGCAAAGCGCACTTAGCGCTGTTTTTTTTATCACCGGCTATCGCTGGATTACATCGCGGAGATAACGCGTTATTATCAACGCTTATCTCCAAGGCGATAGAAAATCCAGCGATAGCGGCGAAACCCAGCAATATCGCGCGAAATCCAGCGATAAATTCCATGCGCTAATGAAAAGCTTGCTAATAGGCAGGTGAGGACTTAACCTTACAATCCACCTCCCATTGACTAGAATGGTTAAGTCAAGTTTTAAAGAGGTGTTAGATTCCATCGATAATCGCGGTTAGAGCAAATTATTTTATCGCTTCGCGGGCATTGCTAATAGGGGGAAGTTGTGTTTGCGACTGTTTTCAGTCGCTTTTAGTTGGGAACGCCTACTTTGCATGTCAGCGATACTTATCGCTGACATGCAAAGCGGCAAGGAAACGGCCGCTTTCGCCATAAAGCTGTCGCTAACAGCTGTTAGCGACAGCTTGCTAATAGGGCGATAAAAATATCGCTGCTTTAGCGGCAAAAAGTGCCGCTAAAGTGGCGATACTGCCCTTGATAATATGCCCCCAAGACTCAATGCTAAGGAAATCATTCCTGTAATTACTACTCATTGGAAATTCACTAAGCTGAATTCTCTGGTCAGCTATTTAAATTACATTGGTGCCAAACCTACTTTTCAGGGGCTTAAGCATTGCTAAATAGAATTATTGCTTAGGACCTATTAAGCAAAGGCCACAGATAGTACTAGCTCACCTATACCTTAAGTTAAAATTCAGCTTACTGACATGAAGCGCATGTTCTAACATGCATGAGATGCTTTGAGAAGTGTGCGGCCATTTTGTAAGTCCATAATAAAGTTTGTCATGTTATTATGCTCTTTGCTAATATTTTGTCTTTTCCTCTGCTTTGTTTAAAACTTTTGAGTATGAAATCAGCTCTGACATGGCCGTGTTGACTTTCTTTTAAAATTACTGATGTAGCTATGGCTATTTCTTTGGGTTTAAAGTTTATGATGTGTTTGTATGTGTTGCTCATTTGAAAAGGCTGAATATTTTTGCACTGTCTCCAAAAGAGTACATTACCTCCACTGAGTTGTATAACAATTAGCACCTGTTCTCAGAGCTTAAAGACCTGGCAAATGGTAGAAAGTGCTATATTGGTGTAGTTATTATTATGGAATTATAAACCATTTTATGCATTAGAAATAAATGTGGACCAATAAAACGTTATTTGAAGCTACTGTAATGATTTATGCACAATCACACATTTACTATTACAGTACAGATACATTGACTCGGAAATACACTATTTACTGCCTCACAGATTGCATGTTGCAATATTTACACAGGTCAACAACTGTGCTATTTAGTCGAGACCCTCTTCCATACAATTTTATTTCACTGCAAGTTTAACCCCCTGATTAGGTTTTCTTTCACTAGAGGGTTAAATTACTAATGCATACGAAAAACAGCATGGGGTAAACCATAATGCAGGTTCCATGCAGAAATATGCTATTTATTACCAATCTAGAGGGAATGGAGCGGCATCATGACTCACTCAAGACCGGGCTGCTGGTGAGTCATCACCAACCCCATACTCAACTGTTAGCAAAGGATCAATTTATAGAAAGGTTCTGCTCTTAGGAGTCCAGCACACCACAGAACAACTGTTACCTGTGCCATCCAAATTCACCATAAAAAACTGGTTACAGTTTCAGAGTGACCCTTTATCAGATCAACATAACACAGGTGCCCTCTGTGCACTTCCCGTGATGGAGACACCAGATATGGAACAAGCCTCAAACACACCTGGAAGATTGCAGCAGTAAATCGCATATGGCCCCAGGATGTAATACCTAAAGAAATGAGTCAGATTCACACACTCATAAACATTAAAAAATGCACAACAGAGGGCATGCATTTGGCTCAAGGACACGATGACAGAGTAGCCAGTCAGTTGCATTCATCAGATAAAGCCCAAACAATGCCTAGGTGTAAGCGTCACCCTAAATAACACACATAACACACCCGGTCACCTGGAAAACATCATAATGTGACCTTCAGTTGGAAACCATGGGCCCTTCTATCAGAGTGGGATCAAGCATGTGAACACACAATTTATGACCCACTGTACCAGTATTGCCTGCATAAAGGGAAATGAGTTTCACTTTCTTGCACTCACTGTAGGGTATAAAGCATGCCATATACCTAATGCAAATTGAATTCCAGTACGCAACTGTAAGAGATGTGGCTGCTGTTCCCGGATGTTATTGTTTAATTAAATATAAACTGTTCCTGATTGCTAAGCCTCGCTGTTCTCCTTTTTGATAATCAGAACCTACTTCAACACAACAATAGTAATAATTACTGTATTACACTCTGCAAATCAATAAATGTACATGCTTCGTAATAACCTTTCAATAACAAAGCCACTCTAATTAAAGTTTGCCAAACTATATCAGTACCATGCCCTCTTAGTACGGAAGTGTCTTCATTTTATTAGACTCAAGTAATATACCGTGACCCTATAAAAACAAGCAAGACAACATCATATCATGTTTATGTTCTTCCTCAATTTGATTGTGGCCTTTAAGCTTTATAAAAAAAATGCTATGTATGGTGCAAATATTAGTGATTATTGTCAGTGACTAACGTTCAACAAAGTAATGAGGAGTTTTATTCATGAACAGAGTCTATATCTTTCTAGAATGCAGTGATGTTAATATTTCCTCCTCAGAGACCAGAGCATTATTAAGTAATGTACCTTCTATATAATTCATTTTAAAGTATGAAAATGAAATTCCTCCTTTTCCCCAAGGCTGAGTTTCTGATCAGCAATGTTGGAACGTTTTATGTAGCAGCCCACTCTAAATAGGATTGTTTATTTTTTAGCAGCCCTAAATACAGTTTTCATTTTGCTGTTGTTTTATTTTTCATTGCTTAACCTGGGTGAGAACAATTAGAGGCATATTTATGGGATTGTAACACAATGCAGCACAGCAAGTCATCTTGCTGCGCTGCGTTACAGGCGAAGAACAGCAATGCTCTGTATTTATTGCAATACTATGCATTCTTGTCCTTTCCAAAAGCCCTGGCGCACAATGGGCTGCCTAGCGCCAACACAGGCACTCTTGCACCCTGTTTTGCATTCAGGATTATTTTTGTGCAGGAAGGGACACCTCTACAAAAACAATCCTGAGAGGCATATTCCTCTTTCTATGTGTGCTGCAGAATGCAGCACACTTAGAAAAAGGAAGTGATGAGGGGAAAGATATTTCTCCTCTTTACACCTCCTCTGAGAAGGAATAACTTTTTGGGGCATTCACCTGGGAATACGTTTTTGGTAAATCTGGGAATGCATCACAAACCATTGGTGTTGCGTGGGAACACCCACGCAACGCCCATCGTGCACCTTCCCAGGGAGAGTAACACAATGCAGAGATTAGTGCTGCGTTGCATTACTTCAGATATATGACGCCACTCAGGGCCACACAAAGTGGCCTTGAGAGGTTTTATAAATCTCATTTTTTAGTTGTGTCACTCTTGCACCATGCAACTGGGTTCATAAATATGGCCGTCAATCTCTGGAAACTGGCAAACAGTTTAATTCACTTTACACGTGATGCAGTAACGTTTTCCACATTCAAACAAATGGGTTGAGCTCTCTAGAGACATCGGCATACATGATGATGCAGATTTACTAACTTTTGATGCACTGCAACGCAGCAACAACAATTTCAGTGTTGGGGCATGGATGCCTAAATTGTGCTTGTGTACCTTATACTGCTATGTCTCAATGAACACATCCTTACACCATAGTGCAAGGGTGCATCATGCATTCTGTCAATCATAGGTGTTGTACTAGACGAGGACCCTTCTAGTACAAAAATATGTTTTAATACTTTTACGACATTGGATATGTGCTGTATAGTGTAGCATACAAGCAAAGTAGGATAATGTGGATGCTTTGAAAATTTGCTCCAGCATTATTCTTGCCTGGATGAGGCATATTTTAGGGTGTAAATCCCTGTCTACAAATGTTATCGATATGGATTTGCATCAAAGCCCATGGGTGGTTGCATGGAAATGCCCATGTACCACCATGGAACTCTCCCTTGATGCAAAGTAGTCAAACGAAGCACTTAGCGCAACTTTGTGTTACTTTACACAACTTTTAAATGCAAATCATAATTTTCTTTGGAAAGTAAATGCCAGCACAGCACTTTGCACTTGGTTTGTGCCAATTTGATGAAGCAAACCCAGGACAAGGTGTTAGTAAATCTGCCTTTATATTCTGAAAACAGCACACATAAACCTGATGTGAATTAGAGCATTTCTTGGCCTATGTATGGGTATCTAGCACATTATGAATTCTAGAATTCAATACAGTGCCTGACTAATCTCCTGTCACATCACTTACAACAGCATACCCAAGAAGCCCAAAGAAAGAAATCATAGACTCAAAAATTAGGCAGCTGTAATGTGCCATCCATTTTGTAAGCATGTCTGTATAAAAAGACCAAAAATCACTACACTAACTTCAGTATTGTTTTTAAAGCCTGCTGGGGTAAAGAACTGGCAGAAACCAACTGCCCAGTACATGCTGACCAGGAACCTGCAATTAATATCAACAGTGTAGAAAAACCAAAAAATCTTTCAGACACATTGAGGTTGACATAATCAGGGCCACCCTCAACCCCTCCCACACACACACACAGCCATAGGTGTCAGATTTCTAACACTGTCTGCAAGGATCTAGTCAAAGCAACCAATACAGATTAGAATTACAATTAGACTGCATCCAATACACAAGTCACAAGGCAATACTGTGTAGAAAGTGTTTTCCCTCATTAGAATCAGTTCGACATGATGAGTTTAGGGACACAGTGGCACTCCAAACCCTCTTTCATAAATGAATAGCACTCTACACAAATTACACTTAGAAATGGGATTTGTGTTTAAAAAAAGTTTATTTTAAAGTCCTAACCTAGTGCATAAAATATAAATGGTAACCAGAGCAGATTGCAAAAGGAATGCAACGAAGCAGGTCATGGTCAGCGAAAACCGCAGGAAGATTTCCAACATGGTTCTGGAGTTCTTAGTATCCTAACAACCTCAAGCTATTTCTAAGCAAAACTTTAATTCTAGCTAAAGCAGTAAATAGCCAGCCTGTTTGAGATTTTCTAGATGGATCATACACCATACCTGTATTTTGGTTATGAAATAGCAGGACTTCACAGCTTGTTTAGGTCTGGAAAATTAACAAAGACAGACTGAAGGTCACTGTTTCTCACTGTCTCTTATGTCGCTCCGACAGAGGTTGGTTCGTGCTGAAGTCACACTCTGACTATAGTTTGATACCTTTGTTTTTACAGAATCTGATCACCAACTTTAATTTATGAAATGGCAACAAATGCATCATCTTGACTCACATATTGATTACATGCACCTAAAACTAAAATAATAAAAGACATGTCAGCTTAGACAGTATGGGGGCATGACAATATGGCATCTTAGGGAGTAAGGGGACATGACACTATTTCAGCTTTGGCAGTAAGGAGACATGACTTTAAAGTTTTTGCACACATCTTGAAAGCTTTACGCTTTCTATCAAAGAGAGAAGAGAGTATGAGGATAGGCGTAGAATGAAAACAGAACATTCTGATAGGTCTCAACCTTGGAAATAGAGTAACTTGAACAGGAAGTGCCACAGCTTTCATGATAAGGCTAAACCCCAGGAGTCCAGTTGTGAGAAATCCTACACGGAGGACGGAAAATAACTTCAGGCAGTTCAGAAAAGCCGAAATTGGAGCTACTTAAACATGGCTTCTCGATAGAGAGGCAGCATCCTGATAGAAGCTCCTATGCACGCTCAACTTCACTCTAACCTCTTGATCCTCACCTTTACATAGACTCTTGTTTTGTACCTCCCATTCCACTACTGGCCCTGCATACTATTGAGACATAAAGCCTTGGTGGCCTGAGCATATACGGCACACTGTATCCCACAAATCCAGTTATCCCCAGTTACAATAGCGTCCCATTATGCTACAACAAATAGGAAGAGCAGCCATACCTTGCTCTTCCCTACGAGGAAACCTCTATCCTAATTATACATTTTTTGTGAGCACAATCAGGGAACATCAGAGTAGTCCTTAATGTATAATAAATATCAAATCCTTTATTTGGCTCTACTGAGACACATCTTCATTTTCATCTGTTCTCCACTTCACAGAAGCATGGTCATTTCCACGTCATAGGTCCATAGCGAACACGTGGTTCTCAAGGAAAAACCTGTGATTATTTCCTCTCTATAGTATGAGGCATCCAAATCAATCCTTAAGATATCCAAATTAGAAGCACAATTGTTTTCACAAAGGTACCTCCATTATCTTCAAAAGTGGCCATAGAGTGGGCCATAATTCCTAAGCTCACGTAATACGGTCTCTCTCGGAACATCATGTGTCGGCGCTCCCCGGGGACCAGCCAGCAAAGGGTGGGTGCCCTGATGCCTACCCAGGCCACCCACCACATTTTTGCTGGGGCCATGGGAGGAGCCCCAAGGCCCCCACGGCCCCATTTGGCTCCCCTCATCCAGCGGGAATCAGCATTGTTCCTGCCCACAGGGACGAGCTAAAGATGCTGCTCAACGGGCGGGAACAATCTTTTCATCTGTTTCCCTGCCAGATGAAAAATCAACTCCCAGCTGGTGGGAACATTTTTCAAGCTCCCCCCTGCTGGGATTGGACTTCATGTTTGCTACTGCTTGCAGGGAGATTTAAAGTGCTCCCACTAAGCTAGGGCAAACACAGGTTTCCTGCTGGCGCCAGTGTGGGCAAGGAAACCGCTATGTCCCAGGGTGGGCACCTCGGTACATAGCATATGTGCAGGCCCTGTGGTATGGTGTCCCCAGGGCCATTGATGGCTCAGGGAGGTGTGCCAAGTGGCCCCCCTCCACTATTCATATATGGCCGGGCCCGGGTGACAGTGTCCCCAGGGCCAAAAGTGGCCCAGGTAGGGGAGCCGCGTGCCCTCATACCCCATTATATGGATATCTGAGAAATGTTTAAATTTCTCAGCAACTACTGAACGAATTTACACCATTTAACATAAAATGTGCTTTCTGGACCAAGAGCTACCTTTTAGCCAAATTTGGTGTAATTCCATTCAGCAGTTCGGGCTGTAGCCGTGTCTAAAGTTTCCTATGGAAAGTAACAGGGAGAAAATGCGTTTTGTGACCCCCTTTTTTCTCAGCCCCCGCTTGATGAATCACCCCGAAACTTTCAGCACAAGAGTTGACCTGACTGCCCCATTACTTTTTAAAATGATCCACCAATACACCTTGGTATATATATTTAACACTCATAAACTTTTAAAAAACACTCACAGTCACTGGATGATGTAATCACTGATGTCAACAGTGATGTCATTTGAGATGTCATCAGTGATGTCACTGACCATGTCATGAGTGATGTAATATGTGAGGTCATAAGCAGTGCATTCTTGGGGCGCGAGGAATAGTTACCTCAGCTAACTATAATGGCTGAATTTCACTTGTTTTGTACGAGTGAAATGTCAGACTAACTATAACGTCCCTCTAACCTTTGTTTTTTTCCAGTCGCCAGTAGGTGGTTATAGTTAGGACCTAGTTTCCATATGAAAAGCATTTTTTGACCTGACTATAACTTTGGGGTCGTTTGACCAATCTTCATGAGATTTTCCCAAAAAAGTGTCAAGGTAGGTTCTGGATGTCTTGGAAAGTTTGGGGTTGATCTGTGCAGTGAGGACCAAGAATTTGGGTGCGAAATAAAGGTGAGTTTGTAATGTTAATTCTCATAGGAACCTTTAGCCACACCTACATCCCAAACCGCTGAACGGACTTACACCAAATTTGGCAGAGAGGTAGATGTTTGTTTAAGGAAGTGCCTTTTGCTTATTTGGTGTAAATCCATTCAGGAGTTTTTGAGAAATTTAAGTTTACAATTATAGTGATATCTCTGGTTGCAAAGTCTTCGCGAACAAAGACAAGCTCGTGCAGGGAAATGCACTGCTCTGTTTGGCTGCCAACACTGCAGCAAGGAAGTGTTGGCAGCCATCTTGTGACTCAGTTGAACTGAGGCCCAAGAAAAAATGTAAAGAAAAAAGAAAATGGGGAAGGGTAGAAACACCCTGCCCCCTAGGGGTACAAAAAGCATTTTTTTAAAAAAAGAAATTCAGCAGGATTCGCGAATCCCTCCAAAAAATAATAAAAACGTGGGACGGGCTCTTGCACTTCGTTTAATCAGGCCCCTGGGTAGGCCAGGTCCCGGGGGTAACTAAACATAATGATGGGGGGCCCGCAGCCCCAGAGACCACAACCCTTCTGGGGCTGAAGAGAAATAAAATGTGGGGGGTATGCAGCCCCCCAGCAGCACCGGAGAATGGCACTACCCAGGTGCAGTATTACATTATAATGTATGGGGGGTTCCAGCCCCCCCAAGCACCTCTGGGGACCACCACCTCCCCAGGGCTAATAGATTCAAAGGCAGGGGGCCATGCAGCCCCCCGATGCCGCAAGGACTGCCACCTCCCTGGGGCACACACTTTATTATTTTTTTTAAAAGCGGGGGAGGCCCTATGGCTTCTCCCACAGCCCTGGGGGACTGCCACCTCCCCGGGCACAAATCAATTCACTAAGAGGGACCATTGCGGGCCCCTAGGCCCCAGGGACCACCACCTCCCCAGGACAAATATGATGAAAGGAGGGTAGCTGCATGGCCACCCTCCAGGAGCCCTAGATGGCCCTGGGAATGGCCACACCCCAGGGCCGGCTCCAGCAATGTCCCGGGGAGCCCACCCCCGGGACATTGCAGTTTGCTATGGCGGTGCTTCCACTAAGCCATAGCAAACTCTGGTCCACTTCATGAAAAATGCTCTTGCTTCCATGAAGCGGAGCAGAATTGCTTTTGGACAGAGGGAGCTGCATGTTAGCAGCTCCCTCTGTCCAAAAGCAATGCCGGAGGAGGGAAGCCAGCAGGGACCGTGGGGGCCTTGAGGCTCCCCCAACTGTCCCCAATGAGCTGTCCATGTCCCAGGGCTGGGGTCCCTGGGGCAATATCGGCCAGGGGAGGGGGGCCATGCAGGCCCCCCTCCCCATTTAAAAAGAAAAATGTTGAATGCCTTGCCCCGGGGATGGGGTCCTTGGGGCTGAAATAGGCCTGGGGAGGTAGGCCGCGTGCCCCCCTCCCCTTTTTAAAATAAAGAGATAAATAAAGGCCTGGTCCCGGGGGATGGGGTCCCCAGGGCCGAAATTGGCCTTAGGAGGGGGGCTGCGTGGGTCCCTCCCATTAAAAAATAAATAAATAAATAAAGGGCAGGCCCCGGCGGATGGCGTCCTTGGGGCCAAGATTGGCCTATGGAAGAGGGGCCATGCAGCCCCTTTTCCTTTATTTTTAAAACATTTAGATAATAGGAAAAGGCCAGGCCCCAGGGGATGGGTTCCCCGGTGCCGTAATCGACCCTGGGAGGGAGGCCACGCCCTCCCTCCCCATTTAAAAAAAAGACCTGCCCCGGGGGATGGTGTCCCCAGGGCCGAATCGGCCGAGGGAAGGGGGTCTACACAGCACTCTTCCCTAAAATACAAATATTTAATTTAAAAAAAGCATTGGCAAGTCGCCGGAGGCCACGCCACCTTCACTACCACTCTGCAAACGCGCCTCCTGGCGCAGTGGTGGTTGGGGAATTAAATCCTGCCCTCAGGTTACCTCTAGTAAGTTCCAGACAGCGGGATTGCTGAGAGGACTTGAAGGCCATGCTGCCTTTATCTACCTCTCTGCAAATGCACCTCCTGGCGTGCTTCTGGTTGGGCAATGAATTCCAATTTACTCCTGAGGACCTCAGAACTAAAGTGGAATATCTTCCCCCAACAGTAGTGAGTCAGGAGGCGCGTTTGCAGAGTGGTGGAGAAAGGAGGCGTGGCCTCTGACAACCTCTCAGCAATCTAGCTGTGTGGGTCTTATTTGAGGTGGCAGGAGGGGTAGTTGGCCCCGAAGGACCCTCAAGAGCCAAGGAGACTTCATTCCCAAACTAGTACTGCACCAGGGGGCACGTTTGAGGAGTGGTGGAGAAAGGGGGCATGGCCATCAAACACTTCTCAGTAAACCCACTGTGTGGGACTTGCTGGACTTAACAGGAGGGATAGTTGGCCCCCAAGGACCCTCAATAGCCAAGGGGACTACATCACCCTACTAGTAATGCGCCAGGAGGTGTGTTTGCAGAGTGGTGGTGAAAAGGGGTGTGGCCCCCTACTAGGTCTCAGCAATCCCACTGTGTGGGGCTTACTGGAGGTAACAGGAGGGGTAGTTGGCCCCCAAGGACGTCCTGTTATATCCAGTGAGGTCTTTGGAGGCCACGCCCCTTTCTCCACTACTCTGCAAATGCCGCTTGTGGTGCACTACTGGTTGGGAGATTAAGTCCACCTTACTCGTGAGGGACTTTGCGGGACTAGAAGCCATCCTGGTACCTTCTGCAAGTTCTACACAGCAGGATTCCTGAGAACTGGCTGGTGGCCCAGCCCCCTTTCTCCACCACTCTGCAAACATGATTGCTAGTTGAAAAGACTTAGAAATTCAGTAAAAAACCAAAGGTTACATGGACGTTATAGTTAAGAATTAGCATTTACAAAACCTTTAGAAATTCACTGAAAAAGCCAAAGGTTACAGGGACGTTACAGTTAGAAATTAGCATTTAAAAAACCTTAGAAATTCACTGAAAAAAACAAACGTTACAGAGACACTATAGTGCTCATGTTTCACTTGTACAAAACCAGAGAAATTCAGCAGTTATAGTTAGCTGATCTAACTATAACTCGCACCCCCCAATGCACTGCTTATGACCTCACATATTACTTCACTCATGACATGGTCAGTGACATCACTGATGACATCTCAAATGACATCCCTGACGACATCATCCGGTGACTGTAAGTGTTTTTAAAAAGTTTATGAGTGTTAAATATATATACCTTCCTGGACCAGAGAGGACAGAACTGGTTTGGGCTAAGCACAGAGACTCTCTGCCACAAGAGAACAAAAGAAAAAGCTGTATAAATATTGGGGCCCAGACCCCAGAACTTTAGGACTCTTTAGGACTCAGAAACCTGCCAAGAAGAAGAGCTGGAGAAGTTGTGAGGAGGAACTACCACTTTGCTCTGTGCTTTGCTGTGTTGGCCTGCAGTAGCTGCTTCTGTCTTGGGCAGAGAAAGGACTGTACTTGACTTTCTGCAACTTCTTTGTTTGGATTTCTCCAAGGGCTTGAGGTAGAGCTTGCCCCCTGTTCAAGAAGTCTCAGAAACAGCAAAGACTTCAGGTTCATCTGCTACCAGCACTGGGAACCGTGTGATTTGTGCTGCAACAGAAGAAAAAGCAACCTGATGCTGTCAATGACGCTGCTGCAAACTCCGTGCCTTGAAGGCAACGCAGAGGGCACAGCCACACTTCGCACCGCAACCCCGGCCTCACCAACGACGAAGCCACTGAGCTGCAGCTTGCTCCGTGACCAGTGGGCATCGCACTCACACCGCCTCAGTTCATGCCACCGCCCTGGTATCCCCGATGACGCTGCTCCACGCCAACATCGACAACACTGCTTGCACTGTGGTTCGAGGGCACCGCTCATAAGTTACACAGCACATCACCCTCATCCTGCACGGCTGCCTTGGTCTAGCAACGCCGGCACCATCGACTCCAGTTCCTCAGCCGATCACAGCGCTTCAGCAACAATGACGGCGCTGCTTACACCATGATCTGCCAGCACCGTGACGAGCATCGCATCACTTTGCACCGCAGCCCTGGTTTCACTGACGCCGCTGGATGACTGTCACTGAGCTACTGCCTGCACGTGACCTGAGGGCACTGCATGCCACACCGCTGCACTTCGCACCACAGCCCTGACGCCTGCCGATGTCGGTGCTCCCAACTTCAACCGTGAGGAGTTCGATCTGCAACATGCGTGACTTCAAGGGCCCGACGACTCCTGCACCAACCTCTGAAACCGACGCCTGCTGATGCCGGCTCTTCGGAGCTCAATGAGAGGTCGCCGATGGCCTACATTTCTAAAGGTACAGTTTTGCAGGTCTCCCCGATGCTGCAGATGGCCCACGACCCCGCGGTCAGCCAGAACTGTTTGTATTTGTTTTTCATGATGCCGTGATAGCCCCGGACGGAGCTACGGACTTTAAGGAACTGTTTTAAGTCTATTTTTGATTATTGAGATTCCTGAGACCTGTATGGTGAATTTTTATCATTTTTGGTCTTGTTTTGAACAGATAAAATATTGGATATTTTTCTAAAACTGGTGTGGTGTCCTTTTGCAGTGTTTTCACTGTATTACTGTTGGTTATGTGGAAATGCTTTACACCCTGCCTTTGTGATAAGCCTGACTGCTCATGCCAAGCTACCAAGGGGTTGAGCAGGGGTTATTTTAGGAGTGTATCCCCCTTATCCTGACTAGGAAGAAGGGTCCCTACTTGGACAGGGTAACAACCTGCCAACTAGAGACCCCCATTTCTAGCAGATACTTTCTGGGATAGGAATATACCTCACGTTGGAGGCAGCTTTCATACATCTGGTTGGCACCCTGCATCTCATTAGTCAGGGGTGCCCCCCTGGTTACCACCCAGAAACCATGGATAAATAATGCATAGCTGCATAGCTCCTCAGAGCTGCTGCCTGAAGAGACAAGAAGAAGAAGGATTGTCCTGCTGACTACCTGGCCTGCACCAAGAGGACTGCACTTACCAGGACTGCACCTGATGCACACTGTGGGACTCAACACTAGAAGGACTTTGCCTGACTTTGAATGTCTAAGGAGTGGACACCCTGCAAGCTACAGGTTAACAGAGCCCACCTGCATCATCTCCACCAAGAGTCCCCATCCTGGAGTGCATTCACCGGGCTTTTAAGGATTTGGCCTGGTGCATTGTGGGAATTGTAGTCCAGACCTCCCAAGGACCATCTAGGAGATTCAAGATCTTAGGATTTGTGGATTTCAGGAAAAGGTTTGGAGCAACTTTTGGATAAATCTCTATAAGGTGACCGATCCAATGTCGAAAATCAAGCCGTCTATCTTCAACCATGGCCCGGCCTGGATTTCAGGTTCATCCTACTGAAAGCTCCAGACCAATAGGATTTGACCGGGGCTTCGTAGAACGTCAAGCTAGCGAACCAGAACCATATCTGGCCTGACGAAGTGCCTTGCTTGGTGTCGAGGGAGAGAGCTCCAGAAAAACGACTGAGTGTGAAGATAAAATTTTGACGAGGTCAACTGCTTAGTGTATCTGACCAAGGCTACATTGTAGTCGGCATCAAACTTTGTCCCGGTCAAGCATGACCAGATGTCCCAAAGTGCCGCTATATGTTTTTAAACACCAGAAAGTGTTTATTCTTTAAAAATGTATATTTCTGGTTCTTTACATTGGCTTTTTGTCATTTTGGTGTCCATTTGTTCATAAATATAAAATCTATGTTTATAATTTGGAGTTGTATTTTTATTGTGTGTTGTGTCTTACTTATTTAACGTATTGGTGTTTTTAAATGCTTTACACACCTGTCTCCTAAGTTATGCCTGCCTGCTCGTTGTCAGCTAACAAGGGTTGAGCAAGGGAATCATTTATTGAGACCTTGTCTGAACCTTTTATTGTATTTGTGGCCTTATTACTAGTGGTGAGTCACTACTTATACTACTGATAATCAACTTTCCAACACAAATGATAAAAAGTAGGGAAAGCATTGGACTTCAGAGGGATCAAATTTACTATTCTTACTCCAGTCTGTGCAACAGTAGGGAAAGCGTTGGACTTTAAAGGGGTTACATTTACTATTCCCACTCCAGTCTATGTAACAGTAGGGAAAGCGTTGGACTTCAAAGGGGTTGAATTTAATGTTCCCACTCCAGTCTGTGCAACAGTACGGAAAGCATTGGACTTCAGAGGGGTAAGATTTGCTATTTTCACTCCACTCTGTGCCATAGTAGAGAAAGTGTTGGACTTCAGAGAGGTAAGATTAACTATACTCACTCCAGTCTGTTCAACAGTCGGGAAAGCGTTGGACTTCAGAGGGGTTAAATTTACTATTCCCACTCCTGTCTGTGCAGCAGTAGGGAAAGTGCTGGACTTCGGAACAGTTACATTTACTTTTCCCACTTCAGTCTGTGCAACAGTAGGGAAAGTACTTCGCTTCAAACACATTACATATTTAAATAACCCTATTAATTTAGAAAAAATATTATATACTCGTAATATGAACATCATTAATTAAAACCAAAATAAAGTATACCTATAAAAATTAAAAACATTTAACAATTTACATGTTTAATATGCAATTTAATAATTAATTATCAATTTAAGAATTTTTTTATTTAGTTATTGCTTAATTAACTTTCCACACTATATTTCAACAAACCTAGCCGCCCAACCTTAAGATATAACTAAAATTATTAAGTATAACACAATCTACATAATTGATAATCAATTAACTAATTAATCAACAATTAATAATTATTTGTTAAATAATTATTACTTACTTAACAACCAACTCTATTCTGCTACAAACCTAACAACCCGCAAATAAAATATAACTAAGATAAATCAACATTACATAATTAATTACAAATTAAATAACTGATAAATAACTGTTAATAAATAATAATTGTTAAATATTATTACTTAATTAATTGCCCACCCTATAGCCTTACAAGCCCAGAAACCTTCACCTACAATAAACACAATTTACATTATGAATAATCAATTAAATAATTATTAATACATTAATAATTAAGTGTTAGTTAATTATTACTTAAGTAACTTTGCACCCTCTACCCCTACAAACCTAGAAACCAACTACAACACGGTAAATTGCTACTAGCAATTAAAGAAAAAATTACAAATCACTTAAAATTACAAACTATATTTAAAAATATTATTGACAATTATACAAACAATTACACACAAAATTAAAATATCAACTAAAGCACATTAGGATAATTAAACAATTATATTTTTACAACTATGTTATTGAAAATGATATTACTAACAATATGCTTAAGAATTATATTACTTACCTGTAAACATCGATATTCTTGACAACAATATTTCTGTATCACAATATGTTTGTTTCATGATATTTGCTGTATCTCGATATTTACAACTCAGTATTTTGACCAAATACCCTAAATCAGTATGGGCCTTCCAATCGCATTATAGAAGTCGATACCACTGAATCAACGGGATTAAGATTGTTGAAATGCTTAAAACATCTGGCACAACGTCTGGTGCAAGTCAATGTCTTACACATAAAAGTTTTGGCAACTGTCCATATTTGCTCATCTGCAACCTCAGAAGTCCAATATTTACTAACTCTTAAGTCCAAGCTTTAATTTCAAACCCTAGTTTATCATAAAACTATGATACCATGTGAAATCGATATTCAGAAATATATATCGTTTTTTTGAGAAAGTGATCTGAAAGAATATCTCATGTATTTATTCTCTGCTGATTGAATATTGCCTTTAATTTATAATATAATAAGATCAAAAACTCCATGCTATTTATTAATAAGTGATTGAGCTGTTCGATTATTCCAGACCCAAACAACACATCTGTTATACATTGTACAGTGTTAGGAGTCAGTGACCCTAATGAGACTTGTAACAGTGGAAAATCCTGATTACCCTAAGGTCAGGTATAAAAGTGATATTTGGATATTTTATATACCTCTGAATGCCCACCAAATATGTGCTAAATCCTGTTAAATATGCACATTTATTTTTGGAGTATTTTGTGTTACATTTTGTTTGAAAACAATTTGTGAATTTCAATTTATATGTCCTGACATATAAGCTAACTGTCCCTTGTCACATTTTTGGAGTGCTAAATGAAATT
The DNA here is from genome assembly GCA_963921515.1 of Calotriton arnoldi. Lineage (NCBI taxonomy): Eukaryota > Metazoa > Chordata > Amphibia > Caudata > Salamandridae > Calotriton > Calotriton arnoldi. The sequence continues at coordinate 321,270 of CAWUFW010015227.1, read as the reverse complement.
GTAAAACATGAAGGCAGGTATCAAGATGCCATAATCTTTATGCTCGTAATCCAATGGCAGTGATGCTCCTTTCTGTCTCTCACCACCTGCACCTGCAACCACATACACAGGAATATGAGGGTCTGTGGTAGAAGCTAGGAAAGTGAAAGGAAATAAATCAGAGACATAAGACTCCACTGATCTGGCTCAACACCTTTTTTTATTTAAGAGCATCTACAGGATGTAGTAGATATCTACAAGCAAAGAACTATCTCAAGTAACATCATAAACATTTCTCTACTTACGGCAACACTGAATGCGTATCCCCAAGCAACATCTATATGTAACCAACTCTCTGTATTTTGATGTGGAACTTGTAATCCATGAACGTTTAACACAGATGTGAATGAATACCTCAAATAATAATACACTAGCAATTCCCCCTATGACTCAATTAACTACCTTATGCTTCATCACCTTACAATCTCTTGTAGAAGATAAGTTATAGTTTTTACTTAACTTCTGTAAAGTTGAAAGGAAATCAAAAATGTTCATATTCTGTTGTTTCCTAATGTTGTGAGTCAGTAATGGAAAAACATGGCAGGAAAAAGATCACCTTACACAGTGTCATAGCTAAAAGGAAGGATTTGCCATGGCTGTCAAAAAAACTCACGTGGGTGAGAAATGTCCTAAATAGAGAATACCATCTACTCCACAAAAATACTCTTCAAGGGGCTCAAGAGGAAAGAGTGAGGAAGCTGCAAAGAGAATATAAAACAACACTCTGACAAGCCAAGAAATAACAGACAGATAAAGCAAATTTTGGCCAAAAATGCTTCATATATGTAAAAGAGGAAATTGTACAAATTTCTGGAAAATAATCAATGAAATTGATTAGGACCCTACAGCAGCCCATAACACAATATAACAGAGGACATCTAGGCCCATTGCCTGAAGGACCACTATTCCATAGCCTGACCATCAAAGCTCACAGAGTAGGTTTGAATCACTGCGAGAAAAATCACCCAGGAGGAAGACCAACTAGAACTAAAGACAAACAGGTACATAGTCCATATATGCTCAACAAAAATCAATTTATGAAAGTGTCAAACTTGCCTTGGGATGTGGTGCGGTGGGGTGCATCAACAAACAAGTCAAATTGTAAAAGTCAAACGAAAAAGCAGATCAGATGGGGCCCCCAAACCATATGGTTTACCGCACATGCTCTTCAGGTTTAGCAAAAAAGTTAGTCACCCTGTATAACACAGTCAGTATACACCAGGCTGTACCAGAATCTTGGTAGGGTTCCATAATTTACCCAGTTTTTAAGGGTGGCAACTGGAGTAAACCAGCCAACTACAGACTAGTCGCCCGGCTTGACGTCAAAGCTAAATATTATGATAATCTGTTATTAGAAGACCTGTTAGACTGGTCTGATAACTTGAGCCTAATCCCTTGGAAAGCAGAAGGGTTCCGCACAGGGTAGAGCCCATCATCGAATTTATCTGCCCTTACAATCAGTATGGAAAATGCCTTCAGCTCAAAAACCATCCTATATGCTTGCTTTATAGACTTCAAGGTAGCGCTCAACGGGGTCTCTAGGGATTTATTGTGACAGAAATTAGCAGATGTCGGAATTTCACCAACATTCAACTCATGTGTTCTAACACACGAGTCCATGTGAAAGTAAGAGAGGGTACAAAATTGTCTAGGAAAATACGCAGCACAACCGGCCTTAAGCAGGGGGGCATACTCGCCCCCCTGCTGTTTAATATCTATATATCTATGCTGTCTGAATATTTAGACACTTTAAATACCCATGCACCAAAATGTAGGGATTGAATTTTAACCCATATTCTGTACGCTGATGATCTACCTTTAATGAGCAGGACCCCAGTTGCGTTGCAACATCTTTTAGATGTTCTTTATGGCTACACATTACGGAACAAATGATAAAGAAACCCCAAGGAAACTAAAGTCGTGCAGTTTGCTAAGAAACCAAATCCACCTGGCTCTTGGCATATTAATGGAACTAGACTGACTTGTGATATAAAATACTAGTATCAAGGTGTAATATTTGATTCAAGGGGAACTAATAGTCTGCTAATGGAGGCAATAAAAACTAAGGCCAATGGCCCTAACAGCAGGTTTCACCAAGCTCGCCAGATCATTACAGGGCCCCATGTTAACGCCCATGCTGAAGCAAAATTCCTGCCAACGCTTACTTATGGGTGTGAAATCAAGTTTGGCAAGGCCGCATAGGGGTTAGACTTATTAGTAGCCAGAGTCTACTGGCAGTGTATAACTTGCCAAATCACACCTCACAGGTGCAGTTACAGCTTGAGTTTGGGCTAGTAAAACAATCTTAGCTACTTAAGTGCGCTTTCCTCAAGATGTGCTATAGATTCAAAACTGCAGAATAAAACACATTGGCGTATACAAATTGGCAAGAAATAAGTAATAGAACAAAAGCCGTGTTCAAGGACACTCTACAGTCACTGCAAGTCATCAATTTTCGGAATTCTCACATATCACCCAGCGTTTTAATGACCAACTCTCACTCTTCGCTTGAGGGCAAATATAATCTGAGAAAGAGGTACCCATGCCTGGCAAGTAACTAACACACATAAACTGCTGAAATCACAACCATACCTTGATCCAGGGCTATGGGTACCAAACAAAGTTGAAGTTTATGCAGCTACGACTAGGAGTCCATCCAACTTTGGACTCCATGCCCCTGAGGCTAAGAATAAATGAATCAGTTGCCTGTAGGCTTTGTGGTTCAGGGGAGGAGCCTATGGTTCACATCCTTTGCATTTGGCCAGCCCTGTTGCTAGAACGAAGAGAGATGCTGCGGGAGGTTTTTTAACCAAGTAATGATACAAACTTGTAGACAAGCTCTTATTGCAGCTCTTGATCTAGCGCACTTTTGTATAAATGTCATAGTATGCGCACAACATGACATTCACCCTTCTCCATTTCAAACATTTTCTACCCTGCTATGCCCAATAACTCCCAGAGCCGGAGCATGTTTTTCAGGGCGTAGCCTTTTATTCACATCAAACCAGGTAATTCATCTCAGACCAATAGGAGAAAACCATCCTGTTTGGATATATACAATTATTCACAGCATCATGCTTAAGCCGCATCAACCTGTCAAAGGCATTAAGTAAATCAGGCACAACATTACACTTGAGCTTCAGTTTTGGCCGTACCCTTTAGCGGCAACAACATGTTAAAGGCAGTAAGAAAAATTAGACACAACATTACACCTGCACTTGAGCTTGGCCTTACAATTGAACTTGACCGACTCAACCCGCCAAGCTCTCCATTCAGCTGTGCACATTGTGCCGGTAGGCCCCAACGTGCTACAGCAAACTGTTGCATTACTTGCAACCCAGGGCACCGCATAACGCACCGGCCCACCGGGGTGCCTGAACACAGGCAGCCTCCCCAAAGTTCTACTCAGTCCATCCGTTGCGGGTTAGGGCAGTAGAGTCCAGGACCACCGGCCGGTCAGTCCTCCTTTTCCGTCTACCCTCTGCACACGTGGATCCTACCCCCCTCCTGGGGTCCATCCAGTCGCTGAACTTCCCTTGTTGTGCATCCCCCTCTATTGTTAACTGTCAGAACTCCGCAAAGCGTCGATCTTCTGCCGGGTGGGTGGGTGGTCAACGACGCGCCTCTGCAGCTCGCTGTAGGTCCGAGGGGACAAAGAGGCCGAAAACTACGAGGCGCAGCCTTAAATAACTCTCCCCTGCATTCCTGCACAACCTGATGCCATCACGGTGGCCCTCCTTATTCACTCCACCACTTTCTTAGCCCAGCCGGAGGGGGTTCAGTCACGCAGCGCAACTAAGCGCGCCCCTCCCCTAGGCGCGGAGGCGCCTGTTCAGGATGGTAAAGTTTTTGACAATCTTCGAAGATAGAGTCAAGGTTACCAAAGTTATTAAAACCCTTAGCTTCGTGAAAATAACGCTAAGACATGGTGCCTCGTTGATAGCACGATTATCACTCTTTATATGTGTTAGACATTTGGAGTAAGACATGTGTCTGAATAATTAGCCAAAAGTGGTCAAGAGACAAAACATTCGAGAGCCCAAAGCTGATGAACTGCACATTTTCTAGCCATCCATTTGGACATCGTAGCAGAAGACGATAAATGAAGTATATATGGTGCATTCTTGAGATATTCCAACTACTGACCAAAATTTGGAGTGTATTCTTAACGAATGTTTAAGTTATTTTGTAACTACAAACTGCTGTAATGAAATGCTGTTGAGTCTAAGTGCAACACAAGCAACAAGTTTTTATTTTGCATCCTTTTTATTGTTGATGTGGGATGTGCATTAATTTTAACTTAATAAGCAGATTTAAAAAAAATTAATTTGTTTCGTAATATTGGCAATTTGTATGTGCATGCTAGAACTCTAATACCTTCTGCGTGAATTTCATATAAACATGTGCAACATAGTCCAGTCTAAAAATCCATCATGGTCTATCTCAGAAATATCCTCAGTGAAAGGTAACCACTCCCAGCCTTTGAAGATGTAATGCTAAACCACATAGTTTAAAGTTTGCTTTCATTAACAACACAACTTTCTGAATGTTAGTCTGGATTTCTAAATCCATAGAAAGTGATATGATTTTAAAAGGAAATCTGAGATCCGTACAGTGTTTTCTTGGCTACAGCAAAATTGGAGAATGATTGTTGAGCACATATGTTGTGGACACCAAGGGAAGTTATAACCAGATATCAAAGGTGGCCGGCATCTCTCAAGAACATGTAAGACTTGAAGCACAGTTCTCAATAGACCATGAAGTCTTATGAGAACTGGGCTCATTGTTGAAACACTGCCTCATAACACGCTCTCCTCGCCTGGTGCATTTACTGCACCTTGTAAATAACTCACCCGGAGGTAATAATATTCACCCGGTACCTCCGCCTTTTCGAACTCACTCCTAACTGGGACGTTGGATAATTGAGTTTACAACTGTTTCGGATGAATCCACTTTCTAATTGAGAGCTCTTCCTGCCTAATTTAATGTAATTCCATACATCAGTGATATAAAAAAGACAGGTATTAAGGTAAGGCTACATTTTCAGTTACTTAAATGCTTAATAGCGCGCAACCGAGGGTCTGATTTGTTTTGGGACTTGCCAAGAAAAGTTTCTGCCAATCTGAACATTTTATTTTCTTATTTGATGAACTTTACGCTTTCATATTTCATAATCTGCATCTGGTTTTCACCTTGTATACCCTTGTATAAAATGCTGCAAAGCTTCCTTGGAACTGGATGACAGAAAACTAAGCATATGCTAAGAACACAAGCAGCTTTCTCTACCCTTGAACATGTCCAGCTACAGACAGTTCAAGTTGCCTTCTGCCAGATGATGCATTGAGCCCATGGGACTGAGATGCAAGAGGGCTGCTCTTTGGGTTCTGACGTGTTCTCCACTCAATGTCATTCAACGGAAGCCGTAGAGGAAGACCAGCAATGATTTCAGATGCAGCCTCAAGCAACTCGAATACTGAAGAAACGGATCAAATACAGTTTCTCAGCTTGGGCATGTTCATAAGGCTTTTTTTCTGTGAGTAAGTGTATTTTTCTCTTGGAGATTCAGGCACGGGCCAAACCAAAAATCAGGAAGACACCAAAAAAGTATGCTATCGGACGCCCTTTGAATGCTTCTGAATGCTAAGCAAATTTTCATAAAATCAAAATTGTTCCTTCTGATATAGATTTCAAAAGACATAAAACATGTTAGCTTTTGAACCTGCAATGTGAGGTTTCAAAATTGCTGAAATGAAATGATTATTTAGAGACCGAAGTAAAAAATGAGTTGCAAACACTTGCAGGTATATACTAGGCTTATTTCAAGTGTTCTCCGAATTCTTTATTACAGTCACGCCAAATTTGGAGCAATGTGTTTTTGGAAGCGTTTTGCACTTATTTTACTATCCTTTTCCGCTTCCCTTCTCTGCGTTAATATCAAAAGGTCATAACCTGAACGCGTGTGCTTGTGCAGAGCTGTTCGTCTGTTTTTATATGATTACACTGTCAAAAAGCATAAAATACAACTCAGGATTTCTTCGAGTTAGTGTATGAACTGCTGACAGCAAATGCAACGGACAGTCAGTCAGCAGTGCTTGTCTCTCTTTCCGTGCTGTGCTTTGTGCATCTTATGCAATTACTCTGAGAAATTTTGAGTTACATGTATGCTTGTATCAGTGGCGGCTCGCCGAGGGAGTGGTGCGGAGCGGTGAGGCGGGGCGGGGCGGGGCAGGGTGGGGGGGGTAGTGGACTCGGACTTACAACGGACAGAACTCCCTCTGAGTTCTGTCCGTCATATGTCTGAGTTCACTACCCCCCACTCTGCCTCTCCCCCGCCCCACCGCCCCTCACCTCTCCATCAGCGAACGTCCACTGCAAAAAACATGGCCACAAGCTGATCCCTGAAAGATAGAACACTGATTGATGATAGAATGCCAAGTGTTAGCTGGTGCAAACACCAACCAGAAAAACGAAAGTGAATGCACAGGGGGTCAGAGCTATGGAACCACAGCGATGGCCGCTCACTGTTAAAGGTCCGCCATGACGCGGCCAGCCTTGCTTTCCTGCCTCCCGCAATCCGCCTGCCAGTGCCCCTTCTCGAAGGCCTGTACCCAGAGCTTAACACATTGCCATGGGGGACTCACTGAGTTCGGCGTGATCCACCTACCAACTTGCTCCGTGATATCATGCTGTGTCCCTGGGCCCCCAAACATGACTGAAGCCATCCTATTGTACGGTGAAGCCTCCTACAGCTGGTCGAAGGGGGATTCGCCTCCCTCTGTTGCAGTGAGGCTATTGTCTGCAGAGAGACCGCATTTCTTCCCAACTTTTTCAGCCACAGAGGACACTGCATAATTGGTGCTATGCTTGGAGATCAGGGATTGCTTGATGGGCTGATGAGAGGATCATTCGTTCTAGACTCTTCTTTTATTACTAAGGCCCGGAACCTGCCTGGAGACTTATACTGGTTCTGGGGTTCTGAGATCAGAGTGACACAGGGCTCGAGCCACAGTCCTGATTTTGGGTGCTCCAAGGTGCTAGAGGCTACTCTGAGTGCAGGCTTCAGCGGCAAAGGGGTGTGGGACCTACTGCCCACCGTAATGAATGGAAGTAGGTGCCAGTCATCATATACTCTTGCTCTGCCTTTCCTCACTGGCCACTGAGTGAGGTGCGGGGACCACAGGATGCTGCCACCTGGCCTTGTACTCCTATCAGACCTCTCTTCTCGTCTATATCTCCTCTAAGGGCTGGACACACATTCAGAAAGCAGAACACCACTGCTGTCTCCAGCCTGTGATTGCAAGAGCCATTTTAGTCTCCCTATAAAGTCATGCAAACCGGCGGATGGCCTACTGCTATTCTCAGAAGCAGTTAACCTCCTTAAACCTAGCCAGGCAGTGACTACCATCGCACCTTCAGCTCCCGGGATAGAGACATTACTGAAAGAAATCGCGTTTATAAGCACAATGCTGTCAGATATGGACTCCAAGTTGACTGATCTGACAGCAGAGTCCTGAGATGATGCTCAACCTGACTGGGGCAGGGATATCGAAATTCTGATGCTCAAGATCATTTGCTTAGCAGATCGCACACTGCAGAACTACTTTTGAGTACATGGTGTCCTAGAGAGTACTCAAAAACGACGGACATGTTCTTCTTCCTTCATGATGTGCTCCTGTATCTTCTGGTTCTCTCACTTACCAAACCTCTAGACTCCCAGAGGGCTCATCGTATCCAGCCCTGTTCCGCTGCCCATCAGGCATCCCCTCGCCCGATCACTGCATGTGCCCTACGTCATCGACGTACCAGAGCTGTTCTGCAAGCGGCGAGAAGTGCCCAAGTCTCACTGTTGTATGAGGTCAAGCACATCTCATTTCCAGCAGGTTCCTCTTTATTAGTGAGCATCATACAAAATAATTTCCTGACACTCAGACCCCACCTACAACACTGGGATCTCAAATATGGCCTCCTAGATCCCGCGCACATGCTAGTGACAATGGACAGCAAGACCAAAGACTTTCTTGAGACAAGTGATCTTGAGTCCTTTCTAGATGAGACTGATGAATCTGACATTGAAATATCAACTCCTCATAATGCACCAGCCTGTCCAGAGAACATAAAGTAGCCATCCTCATTATGCAGGGACTTCACTGTAGGGATTTGAAGTCCTTGGCGGTTGATCAAGGCCAGTGGGTTATGGTATGCAAGGTTATATTATGTTATGGTATAATGATTTGTATGGCACACTAATCACCCGAGAGGGTATCCAGGCACTTGGGCAAGTGTGTAGGTTTATAGTACCCAAGGTGCTTATATGAAGAGCCAGGTCTCCAGCTTCTTCCGGAAGTAAAGAAGTGAGGAGGAGGCTCTGAGGAGGAAGAGCTGTGCGCTTTATAAGCTTACTTAACATAACATAACATAACATAACATGTGTTGAGGTAGGTCACTCCAAGTATTGGGTGCGCTGTAGGAGAATGAGCGACCTCCAGTTTGGCTTATGCAGATACGGGAAATGTGTGTGAGAGGGAGGCAGAGCATAGATGTCTGGAGGGTTGGTGAAAGTGTATGTGGCAGTTTAGGTATTCTGGTCTTGCATGGTGCAGGGCTTTGTATGTGTGCATGAGAAGGTAGAACTGGCTGCGATTGTAAATGGGGAGCTAGTGAAGCTTCCTGAGGTGTGGTATGTTTTGGGTGCAGCGTGGAAGGTTGAACATGAGTCCTGCAGCAGTGCTCTGGATGGTCTGGAGTCTGTGTATTAGTTGTTTGGAGATTTCAGGGTAGAGAGTATTGTTCTAGTCCAGCCTGCTGGTGATAAGTGCTTGGGTGACGATCCGTCTGGTGTTGTAAGGCAACTATTTGAAGATTTGCCGCAGCATGAGTAGGATGCGAAAGCAGGAGGTGCACACTGTGTTGACATGAGCAGTCATGTTGAGCTTGTCATCTAGGATGATTGGTAGATTTCTTGTGTGGTCTGTGGGTCTGAATGTTGGTCCGAGCTCTGTAGGCCACCAGGTGGAGTCCCGTGGGGAGGTCTTGTTGCCATAGACTAGTACTTTCGTCTTGTCGGAGTTGAAGTGCAGGCAATTGGTTACATCCAGTCTGGTGCCATGGTCATGCAGGTCGTGAAAGTGGTTCTAGCTGTGGTTGTTTTGTTCATCAGGGAGAGGATGAGGTGGGTATCTTTGGCGTAGAAAATGACGGTGATGTCTTGTGATCGGATGATGTTGGTGAGCAGTGTTATGTATATGAAGAAAAAGGTGGGCCTGAGGGACGATCATGGTGGGACTCTGCATATCAATTTCATGGTCTCTGATGTGAAGGGTGGCAACCTGACACTTGGATCCTTGTCTGTCAATTTTGTGGAGCCTTTTGATGAGGATGTTATGGGAGACAGTGTAGAAGGCTGCAGAGAGGTTGAGCCAGATGAGGGCTGCTTTTTCTCCTCCATCCAGGATGATTCAAATGATTCGATGGCCGTGATAAGTGCTGCTTGGGCTGAATACTGATTGAGTGTTGTCTAGAAGATGGTGAAGTTCGAGGTGTGTTGTGAGTTGCTTGTTGATGGCCTTCTTAATCACTTTGGCTGGATAGGGAAGCAGGGAGTTGGGTCGGAAGTTGCTCAGTTGAGTTGGGTCGGAAGTTGCTCAGTTGAGTTTGGTCATCTGTAGGCTCCTTGAGGAGGGCATTGATTTCTGCAAGTTTTCATTCATCTAGGAAAGTGGCAGATTTGATGGAGGTGTAGATGATGTGGGTCAGGGTGGTGCTGACTGGTGATGTTACCAGGTTGCATATGTGGTGGGGGCATGGGTCTGTTGGGGCCCCGGAGTGGATGGTCCGCATGATTGCCGCTGTGTCATTCCTGGTGAGGGTTGTCCATTTGCTCAGGTGGCTGTCTTGGTTGGTGGTGTGTAGGTTAGCAACACGTTCTCTGAGATTGGGTTGGTGTGCTAAGTTGCTGTAGATGTTAGCGATTTTGCTATGGAAGATTGGAGAGTATGAGAAAGTCATCCTTTTTGGCCCTGACCACCCCCATTTTTTGATTGATACTGTTGGTAGGCGACTCTTACTGTGTTGTTGGCTCTGCTTACCAGACCCACGGCCAGTGCTCTGATTATAAGGTATATGGCAATTAGGTTTTATTACATTTAGAACTGACTGCCTATCTGTAAGTCCCTAGTATATAGTAAGGCATGTAGGTCTAGAGGCCCAGAAGATTTAATGCACTTAAGTATGCTTTACTGTGCTGCCTGCTGTCATTTTAAAGGCAGCCCTGCTTTTCAGGCTGGCTTTACATTAAAATGATATGCAAATTCGACTTTGGAATATTTGGTACTTCCAAAGTCTCAAACTGCCTTAATTTTACATATAAATCATCCTTAAGGTCTCTCATAGGTGTCCCGTGCATAGGGTGCTTTGTAACTATATATAGGGACATTATAAAAGATGTTTCATATGTACTGGGGAGGGAAAAACTGCTAATGTCAAGTATAGCTATTGAAAGAAAGGACCTAAAGATATACTTCAAAGTATCAAAATGAAAATTAGGGCAAATCCAACAACTTGCCACTGTTAGATTTATTATAACTATAACAGAAAAAAAGTTATAGAACTTTATTTTCTGTAAGCCAAAATCCAGCCTTCCAACAGCCCTGCTCTGATTGGACAACCTCTGCCAGGCTGAGCCAAGCTGTCTTAATGAAGTGTGAAGTGGCCTGACTAGAGATGAAGGATTTCAGTGGAAAGAGAAGTGCAAGCTGCAGAGCAAAATGCAGGAGGGGGTGGAGTAGCCAAACTGGTCTACAAAGAGGTAAGGACAGTTCAGGGCAGCACAGGCTCACCCCCACATCCTGCACCCCCAGCCAGACGGGGCCCTAATAATTAGATTAGTAAAGGGGCTGGAAGGGGAGTGTTAGGGAAACGTAGCCATACCAGTGGGTTGGCTTAGCAGGATCTAACCCTACAGGAGAGAGTTTCTACATTTTAGATTTTGGAAGAATAGTGCTTTCTGGGTCAAGAATATGCCACACTTTGGAGGAAGTGGTCATACTCCTGGGTGGCACCCTGCATTCTATTGGTCAGGTATGCCTCCCTGCTTGATGCCCAGGAACTGTGAATACATTTGTGGGCACTGCCAAGCAACTCAGATCCCTGCCTGAAACATCAAGGAGAAGAAGGACTACCCTGCTGGAACCCTGATCTGCACCCAAATGATTGCACTCTGATGCACTGCACCTGCTGCACAATCTGGAACTACAGCCCTAAGGATGTTGCCTGGCTTCACAAGGGTTAAGGAGTGGACTCGCTGAAAGTGATAGAGCTAGATTTCTCAAATTAAGCATTGCTCTGTTTTGTGTTTCAGACAGACTGCATTTAAATTGGCACACAGATTTTGGTGCAAGAGAAAACACATGGCACATGAAATATAAAATGAGGCCTGGTCAAAATGCTTTCAGTCTGAAATGCTTGTGCTGTATTAACATGTGTTTTTGCAGAGTAGAGAAACTCGTGATTGCAGTTTTCCTTTTTAGCTTTGAAGATAAAATGGAATGTGTTCTCTCCTCCCAGCTCCTTTCCCTTATAATCTACACTCCCTGTTCCTGTCTCAAGAGACTTTGGCTTTGTTGCATATTTAGACAATGCATATTCAGTTCATAACACATCTTTTTATAATGTGTATTAATTAATCAACCATGCACCAACACTACACATGGGGCAAACGCATTTTGCATGAAAAGCTATCTAAAACATTAGAGCATGTTGCTATGAGTATGTATTAACTGTTTGCGCTATGAAAATTTGCATTAGAGCATTTTTATGCTATGTTGTACATTGCACATTTTTGCATGATGTGCACAAATAATAGAAAAGCTGCTTTAAACTAATAGCTTTTGCTAGGTAATAATTAATACAGGGTACTAGTATGGGGGGAAGGTAAACATAATGGGTTTCATTTCATAAATTAATACTCTTTGTGTTTGTTTTGTTTTGGGCCTAAGAGAAAATGGCTGCCTGTGAATCCAGCAAGGCTGTGAATTGTATTGAATGAGAGACGCATGCGCAGAACCAGCTACATACTGCCAAGTGCCTCAAGTGAAGACCTGGTTCAAGGCCACCATGAACTGTACATTCTTGTTATCGTGCCAAAGTACCAGTGTTTGTGGAAAGTATCCTTCCTGCGTGCGATGTGAAAGGAAGGAGGAAATGGACTGATACATTTTTCTGCCTTAATGTTGCAAATTTGTATAATTATTGATGGTGAAACAATAAGACTGTATTAAGCATTAACGCTTCCTTTGTTAAAACTGGTATGGGTTGGATTTGCAATGAGAACAGGATGGTGAGACCCTCATGTCATCAATCCTAACCAATCACGGTGCAAGCTTTATTGAGACTGCAACATTATTAGTGTAGTCAGCCAAAAATTAGAGTATAAATAATGACCTCTTTAGGGGGCTTGGGGGGGCTTTAGAGGCTTTAGAAGCTTTAGGGATGCAGCCTGAGAGGAGATTGCGTCCGAGGAGAGACAGAGAGAGGTGGGGGTTCTTGCTCATATTTTTTTAGAGAGTCCTTGCAGGTCATATTTTTGGCAAGGCAGATCACATTCCTCTGTGGTCTGTGAAGGAGGGGCCTTTTCAGGAGCAGCGTCTCTCTGTGAACACAGAGAGGACAGATGAACAGACCAGGGCAGAGGGTGCAACTGATAGAAAAGGTTCAGATTTAGATGCTAAAACTCTGCTTTGACTAACTAATTAGTTTGAAATGATTTATTTGTCGTATGCATTTATTTCTCTTTATGGGAGATTTTGCCAATTATTAATTATTGATTAGCCTTGCAAAACTCACTCTTGAATTATATTTTTCCTGAACTTTTCAAAGAGTTCTGACTGACATAGAATTAGGGTTTTTTCCTCCTAATGGAGTGCTTTGTATGCAACCTATAATATGTTTTGTATTAATTCTATTTTTCCTATTTTCAATTCTGTAACCTGATTGATATTTGACTAATGAATAAAGGGTCAGAGAACTTTAACTTTTAACTAGAAAATAAAACCCTTTAAAATACTCACAACTCTCTTTATTGGCTTAAACATTAATTGCATTTTTGATTTTTCATGTTTATGTAAAGTCTCCTGATGATAATATACAGTGGCAAGGGTCCAGTACCTTTACATCGGTAAAATAGAGGTAAATGAGGTTTTGCATTGAGAAATTACCGTGGAATTACCGCTGGATCAAAAGCAACAGGCTAACAGAGCTCCACCTGCATGATCTCCACCAAGAAGGCCCCATCTGGAGTGCTTCTAGTGGACTTTTAAGGATTTGGCCAGGTGCATTGTGGGAAACATAGTCCCAACATCCCAAGGACCATCTCAGAGCTTCTAGACTTTTGGATTGGTGTTTTGGACATGTTCATCCCACAAAAGGATCTTTAGGAAGAAGTTCCAGAAGTTTGGAGCAGTTTGGAGCAACTTTCTTAAAAAGTTCCATAAGTGGACCAACCTGTCGTCGAGAGTCCAGCCACCGATGTCAAACTGTGACCAGGCCTGGATTTCAAGTTCCTCCCACTGAAAGCTCCGGAGCTCCAGCCATTGACGAGACTTCCATGAGTTGACCGGGGCCTCACGCTCAACCAAGCCGATGACGTAGATGCGGATCCGGTCTGAGAAAGTGCCTTGCTCAACGACAAGAGAAACAAAATCCCAAAAAGTTTCTAAGTGCAGTGGTAACATTTGGACCGAGGCCTCTTGCTTAGGCCAGGGCTCCATTGCTGTCAGCGTCAAACTTTGACTTTGTCCCGGGCAAGCGCCAGCAGATGTCCCAAAGTGGTGCTTTGGGCTTTTTAGCACTAGAAAGTGTTTATTCTTCAAAAATTCAAACCTCCTGTTCCCTACATTGGATTTTTGTCATCTTGGTCTGTTTGTTCATAAAAATATAACCTATATTTATAAAGTAATGTTTGATTTTTATTGTCTATTGTGTCATATTTAATGTATTGTTTTTTTTAAATGCTTTACACACCTGTCTCCTAAGTTAAGCCTGCCTGCTCGTTGCCAGATACCAAAGGTTGAGCAAGGGAATAATTTATTGAGACCTTGACTGAACATCTTTTTTTTCCGCAAATCAGTTTTTGGGTTTTCACAGTAGAGAACAGAAATAAAAAAAGCATTTACATGCATGATATAACCACATGAGTTACCACGCGAAAATGGGGTGGTTTGGATTCACTAGGACATACACTGTGATATGAAGGATAAACAAAGTAGACATACATATGAGGGTCATATGCGGACATCAATTGTGGCTTAAGTGCCACCATAGGGTCCATGAAAATGCATACAATCCAAAAATATCATAACACAGATTTGAACAGGGGGAGTAGGGCTCAATAAAATGAGGACAAAGTAAGTCAAAGGGAGGTTGGGGAGTAACTGTTAGTGACATGTTGCCGTGCCGCCCCCAGCCCAATACCCCTCTGCATGTGCATTGCTTGTGCATGAAATGTCATGTGTGTAAATACTAGCTCGCTGACTGGCTAAGGGAGAGGTCTACTCTAGATATACCTTGTATATGTAGAGTTGAAGGAATGTTCCCAATCATGATGCTACAACGGTCTGATCCCCCTCACTCATAGAAGAATCTATTGGGACCGTGTCTTCTTTCTGCAGGTCAGCTAGAATAGCATCCCAGCTGGCGGCCAGGGGGAATTTGTGAAGGCCTAGCAAGTCATCCCTGTGTAGGGCGATGCTCTCCGCTTTAGCCCAATTCAACAAAGAGCGACGCCACGCTACTATGTGAGGAGCTACAGAGGACCTCAATCTCCTAGTAATTAGTTGTTTAGCGGTGACCAAGCCCAAGTCCAGGAAATGGGAAGTGATCCTATAACGTCTACCCCTGCTGAATAGATGCAGAAGATAGACCTCCCACTAGAAAGGGATGTCGAGTTCAGTGCAGTGGGCAAGGGTGGCAGCCACCTCAATACAGTACCCATTGAGAACAGGGCAGTGCCACAACATGTATAGAATGTCTGCCTCATCCAAATGACATCTGGGACAAGTAGAGTCAGTGCGGTGAAAATACTTGTTAATTTTTGCTGGGGTAAGGAATGCTCAGTGTAAAATAAAGAATTGAATTTGCAGAAGCGCTGGTTGTGAGTTAAAGGAGTGGGGCTCTCCAGGGCAGCTGTCCCTTCTGGGTCAGAGAAGGGGTGCTCTAAGTCCCCCTCCCAGTGAAGTCTTAAGGAGTCTAGTGAGACTGTAGCATGTTGGCGGAGAGAGGTGGCAAATCACTGAGTCAGGTGGCCACCTTCGCCAATCATGTGTAAGTATTAAATCGTGTGATGCATGGGGGGCTCTGTGGATAGGTTGCCTAATCGGGTTGAAAGAGTTGCAATGATGGAACGAAGCAATAAAGAATTACCCGATTGGAGACCCTCCTCCGAGACAAGCTCGGTGTATGGGATGAGGGTACCGTCCCGGAAGAGATCCCCAGTGTTGCATATGCCAGCTGCGTCCCAATTATGTAAATCCACCGCAGTGGTAATCCTTTAGCCCCTGGGTGTCCCCAAGGGAGGAATAGTGGGGGCGTATGGTTTTGTGGAGCAGGTGATGAATAGGCTTCTACGATAGCATTTATCTACCACCGAGAGTAGTAGGGAGTCTACGCTTGAGGGCTTCGATCAAGGATGGAACAGATGTAAGAGGGAGGGATGTGACCTGGGCAGGCTTAGGGTGGCCGAGTTGGATAGATGACGGGAGGCCAGCCATCTGGCAATCCATTGTAACTGAGCGGCCAAGTAATAATGTTCAAAGTTAGGAGCAGCAAGACCGCCCTGTCCTGCAGGCAGGTAAAGCTTTTTAATGGAAACTCAGTGTCTGGACGTACCCCAAATGAAATCTCTAATTGTTTTTTCAAATTTGTTGAAGAGGGCGGGTGGAATGTAGAGAGGTAATTTTGTAAAGTAATAGAGAAGCCGGGGAAGTATCACCATTTTAGTAAGGGCAACCCTGCCAGTAATAGACAGCGGCAGAGTCTCCCAAAAAGTCAATTGGGAATGGATTGCGGCTGTAGCTCTGCTGATGTTGGCATCAAAAAGGTCTCTTTTGCTTCAGTAAATGCGGATACATAAAGAGCGGAAGGTGTCGGTACACCATTGACGCTGGGACCCCACTCAAGGAGTATCCCAGGTCCGGAATGGTCTCGGAGAAGGGGAAGAGAGAGGACTTCAATGCGTTGGCATGAAGTCCCGATACATTGGCAAACGATGACAGCACCAGAGCCAGCGAGGGGTGAATTGAGTGGAGATCTCTCACATACAGCAGAATGTCGTCTGCGAATAGAGAGATTGTGTGAGTGTCATCCCCAAGGGTATTCCCAAGTCAACTCGGGTACAGACATATTCAGCTAGTGGTTTCACTGCTAAGGAGAAAAGAAGGGGGGATAAGGGGCAGCCCTGCCGAATTCCACGACCCACAGCTATGAAATCAGATATGTAAGGGCCCATTTTGACGTGAATAGTTGGGTGCTTGTAGAGTAGTTTGACCATGCCAATGAAGGTGGCCCCAAAGCCAAACCTATATAAAACTGCAAAAAGATAATCCCACTCGAGAGAGTCAAAGGCCCTCTCAAGTTCTAGAATTAGGCACCCCGAATGGGGCCAGTGCAGCAGAGCATACTCCGCTACTCTGAAATAGCGACAAAGATCGAGGGAGGTGCTATGAGAGGGAACAGGGTGGGGATGTAGGGCGTGAGCCGGTTGGCTAGAATCTTTGCCAGAATTTTATAATCAGTGTTTAAAATCGCTGGGGGCCTGTAGGAACCCAGGGCCGCGGGATCCTTGCCCGGTTTCAATAAGGAGACCAGACTGGCAGTGCATAATGAAGGCGGTAGTAGGGAATTGTCAATCGCAGAGTTGTAAAGGGCATGTAAATGTGGGATAAGTGTATCAGCATATGTCTTAAAAAACTCTGTGGGCTGGCCGTCCGGACCTGGTGCCTTCCAATGATGATAGTGCCTCCCGCACCTCATCAATTGTTATAGGAGAGTCCAACACCAGATGTTGATCGAGGGATAACGTGGACAAGTCTATTGAGTCCAAAAAGGTGCAAATCTGCTGGGGGTTTCCATGTGCAGTGGATATGTAGAGAGTAGAATAGTGACTAGCCATGGCTGCATGGATGTCAAGTTGCGTGTAGCGCATATGTCCAGAATCATCCTGTATGGTGTGAATTGGATGTTGAGGATGCTCCTGACATATTAGATAAGCAAGTAGTTTACTTGCCCTGTCAGACGTGGTGTGTGCGCGTGCTGAGTGAGCTAACAAATTGTTGCAGCGTAATCTGTCCAAGAGCTCGACACGGTCACTCTGTAATGCGTCTAACTGTGCTTTAGCCTCAGGGTGTGTGACCGAAATGGTTTTGTAACAATGGAGCTTTTGTTCAATTGCACCCAAGGAGGCATCTAGCTGCTTACATATGATAGGCCTAAGCAGTGTCCTCTAGTTGTGACCTTGAAAGCCTCCCACTCCAGTGACGGAGAACCTGGGGAGCCTACGTTATGGTCAAAATAATCTAGTAGCGCCGCTCCAACGGAGCCGTGAAAGGCTTGGCCCTCATGCGCAGCCGGCTGCAACTGCCAGGATGGGATCGGAGGGTCCCCCGGTCCCAGACAATCATCATGAGCTGAGGGTTATGATCAGAATGTGTGCAACCAAGGTATTCGGTGCCCTGGATTAGGGAAAGCAACGCGGAGGATGGTAGTATGTGGTCCAGCCGCACATGCAGGTTGTGGATGGGTGAGTAGAAGGAATATATGCGGGTGCCTGGATTGTGTGAGTGCCATACATCTGATAGGGACCAATGTTGAAGCCAATTGAGCAGAGCTTGCACATTAGACGATGCTGCTGTGCGTGTAAGGGGTGGAAAAGAATGGTCCAGTGAGACATCAAGGACTGAGTTGAAATCTCCTCCCAAGAGCCATGGGATGTCACTCCAGCAAGATAATACCCTGGAGAGGCCGCAAAGTAAGGTGCACTGCTCAACATTGGGGGCGTAGATTGAACCAAGTAAGAGGGGCTGAACATTAGGTTTACCCGTAAGGGACACATAGCGGCCCTCAGAGTCGATCTCAACCTCCTCTTCCTCCCAAGGGACTCCCCTCTTCCCCCATATCAACTTGCCCCTTGCCAGGGAGGCAAAATTAGTACTGTACACCTGTCCTCGCCAGCGGCGCCGCAACCTAGCAGCCTCAAGACTTGTCAGAAGTGTTTCCTGGAGTAAGGCAATGCCAGCGGATCTACGTTGCAGGTATGCGTAAATGGAATATTGACTCGAGGGGGTATGAATCCCTTTCACGTTCCAGGTGATAACGTTAATGTGTGCCATGGGGGAAGGCAGTAGTTGACTGAACCTTTTATTGTGCTTGTGGCCTTACTACTAGTGGAAGATCCCTACTAATCACTACTAATAAACCACTTTCCAACAGATAGGTTGTCTCCACATTGCTGGGAGACAGCGATGCTGGTGACAGTGGCCTAGGGCAAAGTGAAACCTTAACGATCCAGCAGATCTCTTTTCAGCTGTTGGAGCTTCCTTCGATGCAGTCCACTCATGCATTTTTCGTGGTGTCTCTTATTTGCTGGTGATAGTGCCTGAGTGCAGCCTTATAGGTAGTTCCATTGGTGGTGTTGTGGCTGGCACTCCATTTCCTTTCTAGCTGTTTACAGTGTTGTTTGGTGTCTCAAAGGTCTTATGTGTACCAGATGGCCATGCTTGTCTGATCTACTATGCTTGTTGGATTTGATGGGAGCAAGGGAGTATGCGCAGTTCTTGATTGAGTTGTTGAAGTTCTTGATGTTCTTGTCGAGGTTGCCTGTGGGGCTAGGTTGATCCATCGGGAGGGCCCAGAGCCACTCTGCGTTTCTGATTTTACCCCACCTGCGGCTTGGAATGCTGAACCTGGTAAGGGTGTTGGCTTGAGGTATGTTGACTTAGTAGTGGATGATGGAGTGGTAGGTTCATGAGAGCAGAGTGGTGGAGTTGTATTTGATGCTATTGCTTTTGGTGGTCCAGTGTGTGTTCTGTGGTGTGTATTGGTACTGTGACAAGCTGGGTGAATCCAATGTTTCTAAAGCTTTCAAAGAGTGCTTTGGAGCAGGGGTTGTTTTGGTCTTCCAGGTGAAAGTTGAGGTCACCAAGGAGAATGTAGGCTCTGGAGTCAATGGTGAGTGGAGCAAAAAAGGTGGTGATGAGGTTGTTAAAGGTGACTTGTGGTCCAGGTGGTTGGTGGGCGAAGGTTCATTTCAGGGTGAAGTTTTCTGAGATTTGCAGTTTGAAGTGCAGGTGTTACAAGAATGGAGTGACATTCTCTGTGGATGTTGTGCATTTGATAGATTCCGTGTAGAGATGATAGTGAATCCTCCTCCTGGCTTGTGAAGGCAGTCCTATTGAGCAATCTTGTAGCCTACTGAGATTGCCGTGGCGATGTTGGGAGCTGATGAGGGGTTGAGCAACTTCTCTATGATAAAGAGGATGTGCGTCGCTACTCAGCAGGTCCCATGTTTTGGTTGTGCGCTTGCTGAGTGATTGAGAAGCATGCATGTGAGTCGGTATTGACATGCAGGTTTGCTGTGGCGTGTGGTGTAGGGTGGGGGTGTAGGCATTGTTGGTGCTTGTCTGGCGTGTGTGTTGGGAGGGGGTGTTACGGGCATTGTTTGTATTTGCGTAGAGGGTGTGGGTGTGTGGCTGCTGAGGAACCGGCAGTGGGTGCAGGTGAAAGCTCCTACCGTGATGTAAGGTGCAGTGCAGCAGCAGTTGGGGGAACGGTTTCCAGGGTCTAGTGACCTAAGGAGTGCTGCAGGGTATCATTGGGCATTGATCAGACCAGGGCTCCTGATGCTGGGTGTGCTCTAGACCCAGACATCGGTGCGCATTCGGCGCCTGAGTATCACTTCCGCTGTGCAGATCTCCTGGGCGTCTATGTTGCAGCTGCCATTAAGTAGGTCCTGCAAGGTGGGAGGAGTGCAGCGTGCTGAGATGTAATTTCCTGTGCCGATGGGTGATGGCAAATGCAATCCTCTTGCTTTACTTCTTCTTTTGAGGATGGTTTTGAATGGAAAACTGGTAATGCCTCTTCCTGTCCAGATAGATGGTTGGAAATTTAGTGATGTCACTTCCTGTAGTGATGGATGATGGAAATTCCAATGATGGCACTTCCTGTGCCAAGAGGCAATGGGAAATTAAGTCTTCTTGCTTGGCTTATTCGTTTGAAGATGGTTTTGGCAGGAAAACCAGTAATGTGACTTCCTGTCCGGATGGATGAGGTGATATTCAGTGATGTCTCTTCCTGTGTAGGTGGATGATGGGAGATCCAGTGATGTGCTTATGGGTGATGGGAAATACTCAGTCTTCGGTAAACTGCGTATCAAAAGCAAGACAGTGTTTGTGGGCTCAGTCTTTACCCCAAATGTAGATAAGACACATTTTCTGACTTGCCTCTCCCAACTCCTGACTTAATTTAGATGCACACCTCTACTCAGTGGCGGTTATTTAAACTTGCCCCCTGAACCTATTCCTATTATGGATCAAACTGGGTGACACAACTGTCACAATCATCACGACAGAGCACTACTGCAGGACCTCCTGGCAGAATATGCTCCAAGATAAGTATGGCACCTGCTCCACCCCACAACTAACGCCTTCACCTTGTTTCCATGTCCCACGCTAATCAAAAATACATTGATTACTTCTTTCTCCAGGGGCAGATGCTCCCAGATATGATGAGAAGTGATCTGTTGGAAGCTGACCTTTCAGACCATAATCCTGTCTGGCAAGACTTAGAAACGGGCCTGATGTCACCTCCCCAGGTCAGATGTAGAATGAGAGTGTCCGCATATAAACTACCCAAGTAGAAAATTGAACTCAGATCTCACATTGGCTTGTATATTGCCGACAACAAAGGCTCAGTGGGCTCCTATAGGACCATATGGACAGCTGGGAAATCAACGCTAAGGAAAGCACTGATGTGAGACTCTGTTGTTGTGCAACGTAATACCTGTGCAGATGTTCAACAGCTGGAACAGAGGTCCAGTGCCATCATGGTCATTAGATAGTGATGCCGAACCCACATTTATGGCTGAGCTTGAACTGGCCAAATCATATCTGAATTTTTATTTTACAGAGAAGTCTGAAAATGCCTTGGTGAAGCTACAGTGGTGGAGGAACGATCAATTGGAAATAGGCCGTCTCCTGGCTGTGCAATTGTATCAGAGGGAATCCCAAATAACCATCTTGACAATCTAAGACATGAGCGGAACTATACAAAATCATGCTATTGACTTTGAGGACTGCTTTGTCTCATTTTATTCCTCTCTTTACTCCTCGGAGTCTCAAGTTATGCAGGAGCAAGTTGATACTTTCTTTACACCAATTCACCTTTTCTCTCTTAATGCCAAATGCAGAGAATATTTGGAAGGTGACTTTATGGAGGAGGAGGTGGCCGAAGCCCTCTCCGCCTTGCTGAATTATAAATTGCCTGGGGAGGGTGGTTACACAGAAGTAGGTGCTTACAAGACATGTATGCCCCTACTGGTGCCAATTTTGACTAAGGTGTTTCATGAAGCTAATGCCAACGGATCTTTGAAAAGTATTTATAATAATATCACTTTTGCCCTTCTTCTTCAATGAAATAAAGACCCTATAGACAGTGCAAGTTGCCTCCTCATTTCACTAAACAATGTTGATTTGAAAATATTGGGCAAGATGCTCGCAAACTGACTGCGCATAGTGATCCCGCAGCTAGCTCATCCATAATTCTTTGTCCCTGGCCGCTCTTCCTGTAATCACCTTTTGACAATGGCATACTATCTCTGGCATACGAGGGACAATGCTGACTACAAATTGACCCTGTTGGTAGATGCCAAGAAAATGTTTGATTGTGTTGAATGGCCTTTCTTGTTTCTGGTTTCTGGTGATGGAGTTTAAGAGAGAAGTGTATAACAAAGGTCAGACTGCTGTATGGCTCCCCTGCAGCGAATTTCAATTGTAGCTTCTTTCTGCTGCACATCTTCCATATTTATTGTGGTACCAGGCATGGCTTCCCACTGTCTCCACTCCTCTACCTCTTAGCTCTTGAGCTCTTTCAATGGCACAACACCTTTCCCCAGCATATGATTTGGTAATAGTGAGGTAAAGGTGCTGTTGCATGCTGAAGAAATTCTGCTCCTTTTAACAGAATCTTCCATCATGGCTGCAATGTTGAGCATAAACAGCTTCTCGCATCTGTCCAGCTATAAAAATACAGTGTCTATGGTTACCATCGGCTACAAAAATAGAACTGAGAAGCAGGGAATAGTGCAATCAAGTGGACGTAAAATATATGTAGTGGTGTACTGGCCTTTGAGCCCCGTTAGAGGACTCACACGCTTGCCTGGGATACTGGTTCAGGGCGGTGTGTCCGCCAAGAGGACTCGTAGGTGTATTAATTCCCCTACTTCCGCTGGTATGAACTGGTGAGTCACCAGTGGCTTCCTCGTGGAGAAAGACAGGAAGGGGCTTATTTACAAGGCCCTTGCGCCACTTTTGCGTCACTTTTAACCTGGGAAAAGTGACGTACGGGTGGCGCAAGGGGCTTGTAAATAAGCCCCGAAGTATGCTTCGTTGGCTGCGGAGCTTCTCGGAATAGCCTGCATGCCCAGCCTCTACGCTAGATGGTTCACTGCGCATTGAGCTGACCCGGTAAGAAGTGGGTACTGGGCCATGAGTTGCCATGCTATTTTTGTATTGTAAGAGCCACAGAGCACTATTGCCTTAGCGGAACTGAGCCAAGAGAGGATTCTGTGGCGACTAGTTAGATTGGTCATACACTTTGTTGTAGGGAACGAGCCCAGACTGAAGAATTTGTCCGTTACCCGCAGAGTTTGTGGATTTCCCTGTTGGGTTGACTAAAAGATACCTTGAAATGTAGATTGCAAGTTTTCAACATCTCCAGTACAGAGTGCTGGTTTTGGGCAATAAGGAGTCTAATCTTTTGGGGTGCACTAGATGCATGATTTATAGCACGACTTCGGTTTGAGGTTTCTCTATCTGAATCCTTCCTTTAATTTCTTTTATTCCTGTTTAAATTATGACTGCTGTCTCTGCCAGCTAAGGAATTTTTGAATCGTGTCTTAAAAATACTTTCATTCGAGCACTGTGATACCTGGTCTGACTATACTGACTCACCTATATGATCATTTGGTGGTGATGTGTGACACATGAGGGATGAAATGAGTTGATATGTACCTCTGTGTGATTCATTGTGTAAAGTATATTTATATTTGTTTATATATTGTTTGTATAGGTATTCCGGCTTTCATCCTGTCCTGAAGAGGCCTATAAGTTAAAGGCAGAAACGCGTTGACTCCTCTTGTTTGAAGTTTCTTGAAGTTTCGTTTGATGAAAAGATGTTTTAAAAACACTGTGGGGCATATTCTCAAGGACTCATCGCCGATTTATCAGCACTTTAGCGCCGCAAAAGTGGCTAAAGATTTATCGCCCTATTCTCAAGCTGGTGCAAACTGCCGATATCGCCAGTTTACCAGCGATAGCTGCCACAAAAAACATCGCCACGGATTAGTGCGACAACTAACGCTAATGATATGCAGAGTAGGCGTTCCCGTGCCAAAACACACGAAAACACCACTTCGCGAGATTCTCAACAACCAGTCAGATCTGCAATGCAAACCAAGAACAGGCAATGAGGCGCGTTAGCAGCAGGGATTTAACACCTACCTTTTACTGGTGTTAAGCAGGACGACCAACTGCAGTAGAAAGGGAGCCGAGCCCAGAGCCACATCTGAAGACCAACAGATGCCATGGAGACACTGATCATGCAGCTCGGATACCCAAGAGGGCCACAACACCCACCACCACAACCCCCAGGCATCGACCCCCCCCCCGGACTACCACCTAGGCAGTGCAGGACAGCGGACAACCCTAAAACGCACCAGCCCCAGAGACTCAATGCCAGAGGAAGCCATTGGCCAACACAGGCTCAAAAGGACAACCATCCTCCGCATCCTGACCCACATTGCCCACAGGCTGACGGTACCAACACAGCGGACATCCTACATCCCCCCGCAGACAAAGCTGCTGGCTGTGCTGCACCTGTTGGACCCTGGTACCTTCCAACCAACAACTGCCCGAGTCGGAGGAGTCACACAGCCAGCCCCATCAAACTCCCTCACACATGTCATGGATGCATGTCCGCAAAAGCAACGGCGGGCCCCTGTATCCGCACCACACAATAGTTCCAATTCATAGTGTACCTGCGCAACCAACGTCAACGCCAACCTTGCTAGACGCCTCCGCGCCCCAGACCCAAGATCGTAGTAACCGAAATGTGGGTGCGCCAGGTCATGAAGTCCAGTAGTCAACAGTAGTGTAAAAACAGAACTTTATTACAAATACATAAATCAACAAAACGAAAAGCTCAGCCAACGCGTTCCATTCCCAACGGGGAACTTCAACGGGGCAATGTGTCTTCAGAAACCTGTGGGAGAAATGGTGACAATGGTCAAACTTCCATATAGTCACATGCCTAATCTGGTACAGTGTACTGCACTTGGACAAACCGGATTGCTCACAGGCCTGATAAACCATGCATGAGAAGACCGTAACAGAACTACGTGTGGCCGTAACAGTCATAGGAATGAAGAGGAAGGTAACAACCACATGAACTGCTGTTACGGTCACATCATGCAGGACTCATCACACCTGAAAGCATCACGGTGTGTGTCAGCTCGATACCCCTGCCCCTCACTCCCCCCACACTGCGCAGGAACATCTTGAGACCACGCAAGGGAACTACGCCAAAGCTGGCGTCATGCACGTGTTGGGGGCAATTCACAGCACACGTGTATGACTTGTGCCCCCTGCCGACACTGCACACAATCACCGCAACAGCAACCACACGCATGCCATCACTGTGCATACAAAAGTGGACCACCGTGGCCTGTCCACCAATGTCGTCGCAAATTCCCCAGGCAGTGTGCATGATCCCCACATACCCACAAGTCCGCCACCAACCAGCGCTTTGAGGATGGCCCCCATGGAAATTCACTGCCCATCGGCAAGTACCAACTGAACACACCACACACCTCAACTCCACAATCCCCCAACTCACAACTGTGGGAATGCACACGTCACCAATCCATCACCAAAGTGACTATTGCGTGTGTCTCAGTCTCCGCCACAACCTGCCCATAGGCCTACACACATGTGGCCGACCACCTTCAACGGGCACATTCACACTGGAGACGAGGTGGCTACGTCCCAAACCAACCTGCGCACATCACGATCATCGCATGCAGGGTCGTGTCAGCAAGGGCGGCGCCCCCCACCCAGCCACAAGTCTGTAGCCGTGACAGGTGGTGCCTGCGCGATCCTGTGCGCCTGATGCACCCCAGCCCTGGTCCCCAGACCAGTCCTCCGCCCAGCGATGACTGGCCGCCCCTGCGCACCCAGGCCTCAATGCTCACCTGCAGCCACCGGCGTGTCTCCAAGAGGGCCCACCACGTGCTGGTGCATCCTCCTCAGCCGATCGCTGGATTCCGTGCCACAGGCCCCCAGCGCACCCTGCAGCACCGCACCACGGAGTCATGTGTGTGCTGACTGCTGCCTGCGCATACACTGCAGTCCAGCAGGGCACACTGTTCAATTTGAGTCTTGATTCGCTGGACGCCGTATCGAGGCCAACGCATCATCGCAGGCTGCAAACCCGCTCAGCTCTTCAGGTGCCACTGACCCCGCGCAATGCAAGTCATCATCACGTGGCGGTAGGCCCCTGCCAGCCACAGTGCAGCGGGTGCCACTAACCCTTTGCAATGCAAGTCATTGTCACGTGGCGGTAGGCCCCTGTCAGCCGCAGTGCAGTGGGTGCCACTGACCCTGTGCAATGCAAGTCATCGTCACATGGCAGTAGGCCCCTGCCAGCTGCAGTGCAGCGGGTGCCACCAACTCAGTGCACCGCAAGTCATCGTCCCGTGGCGGTAGGCCCGTGCAAGCCGCAGTGCAGCGGGTGTCACCAACTCAGTGCGCCACAAGTCATGGACCCTTCATGATTGGGTCGCGTGGTGCGGACGCCATAATATCATCTCCGGCAGTGGGGTATGTGACGTGCTAGGCCCCTTTTATTGGCAGGGTCACATGTCCTGTGACGCCTGTGCTGGATGGGTGTGGTGTGGGTGTGAACCACCCTCAGGGAGTTTCTGTGGCATGCTGACAACTAGACCAGTGATCAGCAGATCACTACAGGGAAGACCTGGGAGATGTAGCTTTGTCATCCCCCCCTCTGAGCATAAGCGGAGAGAACTGGCCTGGCGTATGGCAGGCCAGCGTAGGGGTGGGAACAATGAGCCCGGGGCTCTGGGCGTGCTTCAGTTCTGGGCTGGACATGGAAGTAACTGATGCTTGTGTCTCTGTTGTAGTGTCTACGCCGCCCAGACCGCAATCGGCACTGTTGCACCCTGTGACTCAAGTCCCACGACATGAGCAACATGGACGTAAGGGGGAATCACTGACCCTACATTCATCCATACTCTCATACTTGAATGATCAAAGGCATGACACATCTGTGCTATTCTGAATGTTTAATTCACATCCAGTGGAGTGTTGCAGCTGAAGCAGTACAGGGCCATGCAAACCCCACTTCACATTATTGGCCAGTGGAGGGCCAGCCAGAGTCCTTCAGGGAATGAGAAGTAAATCGGAAGAGGACGAGTTCAGTCTGCAGTCTGATCGCTGTGTCATTGGTAACCAAACAGAAATGGCAGTCCATGTCGAGGTCCAAGGTGAGTGTCGTAGAGTGTATCGGGGGACAGTGGAAGGTGATGATGCAAAGGGCAGAACCAAGCAGAAACAGGCCATATGGCGGAGATGAATGATACTGCCTCCTCCTTACCAGTAAGGTTGATTCACCCGCATCTTCGTCCTCTGATGTCACATGTGCCTCACACGTGGGTGGTGGTGGATTGCCTGCCGCACTGTGAGGCACTGACACATCAGGGGGTGGAGATGTGGATGTTGAAGCAGCAGCAGCATTCATCTGCGCAAGGCCTTGAGGCAGCAATGCCATGACGATGTGCTGCAGGGCATGGAAGGTCCCAGCCACATCTCGCTGGTGTGCAGCCGTGGCAGCCATTCTTTCCGCCGTCATCCGCTCCATGTTCTCCATGAGCCCCCGCATCTGTCCCAACTCCCGGCTGACATCGCTGGAGCCACTCTGACTGGACAGTTGTTTTTGTCTCAGTATCATGACTCCAGCGATGTCAGCCATGGATCGTTGGAGAGCATGGAGCGGACTGTGGGTGCTGTTAGGGACTGTAAGTGGTCCCTGATGGTACTCAGACACCCATGTATGGCATCAAGTTTGGCTGCCATGAGGTCGAACCCCACCCGCACCTGATCAGCCATCTTCTCCTGGACCTCTAACACACGGCGTTGGAAGGCCATGTGTTGTTCGTGGGGGTCCTGGGAGTCAGCCGTGGTGGTGGGTGCTTCCTGCAGTGTGCTCTGTGCAGGGGGTGGGTCTCCTCGATGCAGCTGGGCTGCCCTGTTCCTGGAGGTGAGGTGCCGTAGCTGTCCATGAACTCTTGGAGGGCATCGGTGTCGAAGGTGTGGAGGTCCTCTTCGTCATCAGTGAAGAGCTGTTGGGTCTGCTCTGCAGGAGGTGTTGGTTCTCCCTCTGCAATGTGATGGGGAGATGCAGTTTAATATTGTGTTCACATGTATGTTGACGCATTGTACAGGTTTACATACAAACTGCATGACAATGTACATTGTGACTGTTTGGGAGGAGCTGCCTATTTGATGCGGGACAGTGGACATTTCGACAACATCACGGATGTGTGTTTGTACTTGTACATTATCATCTCACATTTCCCTGCAATGCCAAATGTGATTGACCAGTTTCTACACACGCGGCACCAGTTGTGTCCTCTGTTCTGTTGTGAACGTGTTGCAGTTTATACCACATTGTTGTCAATGTTGATGTGCTCTGAATGTTATGTGTGTGTGCTGCATTTTGGGAGAGTCGCCCCTGCAGCTCTGATTTGGCTGGCCCTTATCCCTTTCAGGCGGTGTGCCTTTGACTTCTGTGCTTATACAGTGCTGAGATGTTGCATTCTTAGGTAAATTGGGCTCTTGGTGGGACTTGGGACTCTGGGGCATGGTTTGTCCGCAGATGTGTTGTTGACATCAGGGGTTGTTTGTGCATGTGGATGTGTCAGAGTGTGACCTGCTCCAGTACGGATGTGGTCCACACTCAGCCACCTCAGTGTCGTGTCGTGGCGTGCAACATGTCATGATATATTGACTGCAGCCATGCTATTCATCATGCAGTGTCACTTGCATTGTCAGTGTGGCTCACAGACACGCCGCTTTGCTGGGTTTGGCACATGTTGGTTGTGGGATTGGTGATGTGTGGGAAGGGTCCCCTCTGGGCACATAGTCGACGGGGGCCTAATTGCTGTTTCTAGGTGTGCTGCAGTGTGCCAAGGGGATCAGGGACATGATCCAGAGTCATTGTGGGTGTGCACTGTGCTACACTTAATTGTGCATGTGTGCCATTGTGCCCATCTCCCCCCGTCCCTCCAGTCCCTGGTGGTTACTCACCCTGTTGCTGTTGTGTCAGGTCATGTTGAGCAGTGTCCGGTGCCCCAACTCCTGCCACCATCTCCACACTGATGACTGTGGACACCATTTCCTCCATCTCATCCAGCTCCTCCTGTGGCGCTGGACTCCCACCTCCAGTCTGCATTGCTGCCTTCTGGTTGTTGCTGAGTTTCTGCTTGGTCTTGCGCTTCACATCATTCAAGTGCCTCTTGCTCTTCCATTGTCCTCCTCAGCACTCCGACTGCATTCACCTTGTCCAGGATGGACTGCCATGTTGCATTTTTTGTTGCCAATGACACAGTGGAGGTGACGAACAGTTGTTGATGGTGTTCTACCACCTCCGTGATCAGGATCCTGTTTTCCTGCAGACTAAACTGCGTCTTCCTCTTCTTCTTGTCCTTGCCCTTCCCTGTCCCCGAGGTCCCAGGCTGCTCCTCCGCGGGGCTTGTGGGGTTCTGGCCGTCCTCTGTACCTGCTCCGGCTGCCTCCATTGTGCTTCGCTGTACTTCTTTTTTTTTTTTTTTCTGCTTTTGTAGTGATTTTTCCCGCCTGACGTGTGTGATTTGCAGGCCTGGCGCTGCTTTTCGCTGATTGTCTTATCGCGGTTGGGCCCATCGCACCTTTTCTTGCGTTCAGGTTTGGATTTTCATCGCCGTCCCGGTAATGTTACGCGGACATTTGACGCGTTATCGGGAGACTATCGCATGTTACCGCCGTGTTGAAAATACGACGTTAAGACGGAGTTATTTTCCCGCGATAGACGGCGATATGTAAACTTGCGTTAACCTATTTTGGCGATATTTATCGCACGTTCTTGAGAATATCCCCCTGTATGTTTTTTAATACCAACGATTTTTATGGTGTATATACATATGGTCCCAAGAGACTATCAGTTAGAGGGATTGTGACAAATGTTATACACAGCCCTCTTTAAGTATCTATGTGGAAGATAGGAGTGTTTTCAGGGTGTATTTTGTACTATGTTTGTAACGTTGTGTAATGTTTTGTATTGTTTTTGTACATAGGAAAATAAATGTTGGATGCACCACACCATATAGTAGCATACTTCCCAGTAAAAGAATGTGAATATAACTGGATTTATTCAATAAAAGAAGAATCTCGTAATCTTCGAGTGGTATCAATGATTAATTTATGTAATCATTAGACTTAGTATTGATTGTATTTTTCCCTGCTTCTCAGTTCTATTTTTGTAGCAGTTGATTAGCCCTTGAGAAGTGGAGGTATTAGGGCTTCCCCCGCTTTCTTTTGTCCAGTTAGGGTTACCATCGGGGCATACGTGTAGACCTTTGACATGCAATGGTTTCATAAAGGTCTTTCTTATATACTTATTTAGGTGTTTGCATCAACAGAGAGCTTGCAGGAATGGTGGAGGACAACCTCCTTCCGCTGTCTATGCATGACTTTCTTAAGTGGATGCACTTGAACATTTCTTTGTGGGAAGGAAGGCACAAACAACTAAAATGGTGGTGGCCCCCTGGTACAATTATGACTTGGGGATGTTACTGCTACAAGGAATATAAGTTATATTCCATGGAATGAGGATTAACAGGTCCAATTCCATCTGTTTTAGCCATTCCAGGGAGTTGACCATGGTCAAATCTGCATCCATTTGCCACCCAGGTGGAGCAAATGCTACATGGGTGTGAGGCTTATTTTTTAGAGTAGTGGTGTGGGTGGAAGGGGACAAAGTGGGTGCCAAGCATGATAGTGGAGAGCTATGGGAGTGAACATTTGCTGTTTCTCCGTTGCGCAGGAGGAGGTTGGTTGGAGGCCAGGTGCAGTAGCTGCCTCTGATCACACAGCAAAGCATGGTGCTTTGGGTCCCTTTGCTCTAGGCACAGGATTACTGGGTTCAGTTTTGGCAGACCAGATAATCCCAGGCCCAGATTTACCGAGCAAGTTGGAATGACACAGAACAGTATTCTCACCAAGTATACAGCCCTGGGCCTCTTGTAACAGGGGCATATATGTGACGTATAGGGGCATTTGACATATGGGACACAGTGCCAGAAGCACACGATGGGGAAACAGAGGGACACCATTTTACCCTCCAATATGTCAAAGCAAGGAGAAGATAACAATAATTCTAATTTGATGATTTTCTGGTTAACATATTCATCATAAAGCTAAGAGAAACTTTGTGAATTATTCACAGTGGAAGAAATAATTCTTGTGCAATTTCTTTTCTATACAAAGACAGGGATCAGGATCCGAAAATCCAGGGAAGAGGTATTGCTAAGTAGTGCTCATCAGAATGGAAAGGTCACCGCCTGCTGCGCGGATTATTTGTTGTAAATCGCTTAAGGTTGTGTTTTTAGATTGTGGAAAATATCTGTTTTGCAATCACCAATTAATCTGGCTCTTCAGTTGATGATAAAATCAGAAGAAGCCAGTGAGCATCTGTTGTTTCCAAGCAGTTGAATCAAGATTCTCTTCCCAGCTCAGGCGAGCCAAGAATGCATGCATATTTTATAATGGTAAATGTGCTGCATTTTGACAGCAGTGTGTTGAAAAGGGTTAGTTGATAAACAAGTTAACACCTCTTCTGGAACATTTCCATTTTTATTGCATGCACGTACTTTGTGGTTTATAATCCTTGAGTCACCGATTCTGTGTGGCATATATTTGTTGTTGTCCTTAATAAATTTATCAGCAATATTTAAACCAAAACAACGCTTGACGTTTAATATTGTGCAATTATCAAATATCGAACAAAACAGGGCTAAACAAATTCAAAAAGTTGATTTTGAGACCGAGAACACTTGTGCACTTGTGATTTATAACATATACTTGTCGTGTATAAGATAGGGCCAGGAATGTGAGACCTATAGTAGATGCTTCATGTTTTCTAAACATGATAGCTCTACATTCAATGAATCTAAATTTAATTTATTACATGGCCAGTGATTATCCTAAATATCTGACATGGATCTAGACCAGTGGTTCTTAACCTTTTGACTTCTGTGAACCCCCACTTCATCATTATTGGAATCCAATGACCCCCCACTGAGTCGTTACTGGAAGCCAGGGGACATCGGCATACTCATTTTCAAAGATTTGAAATGCAATACATTACACGAAGAAAATAGAAATAATCATTCATCGAACAAATCCAAAACTGAATAAATATTCTATTTAATTCTCCAACAAACATAAAAAAACTGAGTTTTAATTTTAATGGGGAGGTTAGAGCTTTTCTAAATTCAAATTGCCTCTCATCGTCCATACTATGGGCCTGACCGCCAGACTCGTGGTGGTGCAGCAGTAGCGGTCCGCCGTATCACGACCAGGTGGTGGCACTGCTGCGCCACAATGCAATTTGCTGAGCGGGGACTTGTGCAGTCCCGCTCGGCAAACTACGAGTTCATCCACCGCCAACATTTCATGGCGGGCCTGGTGGCGGAGGAACAAAGGGGGCCTTGCAGGGCCCCCATGGCCGCCCCGCCATCGGGATACATTCAGGAGGGCACAACATGTACCCCCCTGTCTGTACCCCCCCCACAATTTCCATCACGGCATGGATGTCACGGTCCATGCCGTTCTGGAACTTTATGTCCGTTCCCATTGTGGTGCCTGTTTTCAACGCACCGCCATGGGAAAGGCATAGGACTGCCGACTGGATTACGAGTTGTGCATTTCTAACTCGTAATATGGTCAGCGAGCCTTGGGCGGCCTTGCACGGGTTAGACTTTCGGTATTCACAAAGGGCATTTACTACTCGTAAATGCCCTTTGTGAATACCGAAAGTTGGAAAGTTAGACTTTCATCTTAGTTGGGCTTTTTGAATCGGACCCACTGTCCTTCTACCATGTTCTTGTTTACCAAAGATTTCTGTAGAGCCCCTATAAGCTCACCCATATTCCACAGAGAAGAAGCATTAATTAGTTTCCTTTGTTATGATCCAGTTTCCTCTTCTTGAAACAACTCTCGTCTACGTTCATGTTATACCAAATCAAAATTATAACCAGGAATATCCCCAAGCTGTCTTCTTAATGTGCTTTTCTTGTCTTTAAGTTGAGTCTCAATTATGTATTTAATAATAGGTGTGAAGAAGTGGGTTATCGATTTGGGAGTGGTTCACCCTACTACTTTATTAAAGCATAACCGTGTTAGGTTAAAACACATTGAGAAACTCTACTCAATTCCTCATAGCTGTGTCATAAGCACATGTGTTTTACCAGATACATGTGTGATAGTTTAAAGCAGTACGGAACAACATTAAAGTTAAGAACGCAACACAATAAATTCCCCAAGTGGGTTTAGAAAAATCAAGAAAAATGGAAAGATCAATAGATCAGTTAATTTCGACAACTTCACCTTTTCTTTGGAGACTGAACACATATGCTCTTACACTTAATGGCAATGTCACAACATCTTCATGCCAGCAAAAACAATCTGAAACTGATGAGACTACTCAAACACATCTTTTCTCACAATAGGCTGCTCCACCCGGCTGTAGGCTGTATGGTTATCCAGGAATGACGCTCATCTATAATACAAAAGGGGAAACAGCGTTTACATCGCATGCGCTACAACGCATGCAATTACAATGCGGTCATTACAACAACTGCGTTGTTAAAATGCAAGCCATTACATCGCAAGTCGTGTCTACGACTTGCTGTAGGGGGCGCGCTAAACTAAGGAATAGTATAATTTACTATTCCAACACCGTCCCTACTGTTGCACATGCTGGAGTTGGAATAGTAAATTATACTATTCCTAAGTCCAGCGCGCCCCCTACAGCAAGTCGTAGAAACAACTTGCAATGTAATGGTTTGCGTTGTAGCAATGCGGTCGTTGGAACGACCGCGTTGTAATCGCATGCGTTGTAGCGCATGCGATGTAACATCGCATATTCATACAAAAGGGATTATATATAGCAATGAATGTGTTTCAATAAATGATCATATGCCAATTTATAGGAGGCACAATAATAAGCTCAACGTCTCTGAGTAGGCCTAGACTTCCCATTACTGCTAGAGAAAATTAATCCCAAATTGGATTCTTAACTTCAAGATTACATATACATGGAACACTCCTGAACAGACGCGCTCACTAGTATCCTAGAAAATAAATGGCCTGATTTATAGTTTGTTGAAAAGAGTACTCGTTACAAATGTGATGGGATACCTTGCCCATCAAACCCTCAGTTCACCTGCTCAATTATGACTTCCGTAAACCAATAGCATTCCGAGGGTGGTGCCCCTGCTGGCTCTGCATTTGTAAAACGTACTCAATTTGCCTGACGGACTTGAGACCATCAGAGAGTATCAGAGAGTAAGTGCATCAGACCACCTGCCCTATTTAGAGTGGATTGTCTGATGTCCAGAAAATAATCAGTCGCAAAGCCAATAGGTCTGGCCTCTACTGTGTCTTTTATATGCTAATATTGAATGCATTATAAATTTCATGAGAATGTATGTATGTTTTTAGGTTTCATTTGTGACGGTGCTTGCACTACTCTTAGGTTTGGCATGTAATGTTATTTGCACCACTTGGCATATACATTGTATTCAAAACATACTCCCTACACATAGAAAGGGCCATCAGTTCAGCCTTCCTCCAATATTGGCGTGAGACATTTTTAAACGCATCTTGGATCATCCCATAGTTGCATTTTAGTCTTATGTCGTTCTATTAGCTTAGATATGTCCTTTTGATTTTGTGACATGATGAGGAAATATTTATATCTGAAAAGCCGACTGTCATGACATACCTTTATGGATTCATGGATTCTATTTACAATGCAATTTTTTGTTTTGCACAGCAAAAGGATTTTTTAATTTGTTTTTGTCATCGGAGGACTAGGAGACATGAGTTTCAGCACAACCCAAGGATTTAAAATGCCATTCCTCCTTTCAAGCGGAGCACATGAGAGAACCCAAGCTAGGACTAGGAAAGATGCAGTTTTACTATACAGCCAACAGATGTCCTCTAAGGAGAACGCAATTGCCTGAAACCTGAAGTTGCACTATATAGGCAAAATATGTCTTTACAGAAGATTATAATGGCGATGGAAAGCTGCAGTTGTGCTATACTATCAATAGAAATACTCAATGAAGAGCACAATAGAGATAGAGATGGAAAGCTTCACTTGCGCTATACTACCAAGACAGTGCTTAATTTGTAAAATATTAAGTGCCAGGGCTCTGACCAGGAGGCCACTGCAGCTTGCACTACCCATCGCCCTTGTCATTGCTGCAAAAACAACTACTAACGATCTCTCTCGCATGTAAATGCGACAGTTAAGATTATCTCAGGTCCCCAAAGCTAAAGGAATGGCTGGGGAGGCAGGTATTAGCAATTTTTTTAATGTGTATTGTTTTCCTAAACAACTGTTATACTGCTCATCTCTAAACTACATGAGCCGGGCCACCATGTGGCAGACTGCCCTAAGTGTGGTGTTGACAATTAGGTGCCGGTGCCGAGCACTGGAAACCAATTAAGTGTGGGTGCTCAGCACCGGAAAGCACCAGCTCAAATTAAGCACTCTACCAAGAGTAGATCCACAAAGAAGAGTGCAAAGGAGATGGCAAGGGTGTTGCACTATACTACCAACATGGGTCCTCACATAAGAGTGCAACGGAGATGGAAAGCTTCAGTTGTGCTAAACTCCCATTAGAGGCCCTCACTGAAGAGTGCAATGTAGATGAAGATGCAAAGCTGAAGTTGCCCTTTAGTATCTATAGACGTCCTCATAGAACAGGTGTAATGGACATGGAAAGCTAAAAGGGTGTGCGTTCAACCCAAAAAAATTGCATATGTGCTCTTGCTACTCTGATACAGTGTACTCATTTTTCAAAAGGATAAATACATTTTACAAAGCTGTTTGTTGATAGTGATGAGTCAGCAAAGTACAATAAGGGACAGATTTATTAAGAACGGGTAAAAAAAAACTGGTCGCAATTTGTGACCAGTATTTTTGTGACCAGTGTGGTAATTTGCAAACCAACCTATATCACAAATTCCTATTCCTACTACGTTGCAATTCGACCTACCTCATGAATATTAATAAGGTAGGTCGCAAATTGCGACCCACTGGAAATCGTAGCCATTACGGGTATGGTAGCCTGCTGAGGTTAGCAGGTGCATAATTTCTATGACTGCTTTTAAATAAAGCATTTGTTTTAATGGAACCGGTTTTCCTTAAAGGTATACCATGACCCCAAAACAACTGAACGCAATCAAACGCCCAGGGTACTGGAGTCAGCGAGATGCTGATGGGTAGTGAGAATGTAGGAAGGTCATTCCCTCTTTCCCGAGCCCGTTGCGAACAGCCGAAGATCATTCACAGTATGTTTGAAGTACACTTTGGCTTGCTGCAATGATGTAGGGGGCATGGCTTAAGAGTTCAAGGAGCATTGTAGCAGTGCATAGTTCAAAGAGAAAACTTAGGGTCTATGGCTGGATTA
This sequence comes from Calotriton arnoldi, assembly GCA_963921515.1. NCBI lineage: Eukaryota > Metazoa > Chordata > Amphibia > Caudata > Salamandridae > Calotriton > Calotriton arnoldi. The sequence continues at coordinate 285,155 of CAWUFW010015227.1, read as the reverse complement.
ATTTGCAAACGGACAAAGATGATGATTTTTACTTTAACAAAGTATCAAAATATATCATACAACATAAATAAATAACATCCTAAAATGTGCTAAAGTTCTGGTTGTTTTACTCAGAAAAATAGAAAATAACATTTGTTTAAAATAAAGTATGTGCTGCAAAGCAAAACCTAAAAACCTCTGAAATTCGTCAAATAAGGTAAGCTGTGTCAATATAACCTGTACCGATCCCTGAAATGCACCGCTCATTATTTCACACGTAACACCACAGACCTCTCATGTTACACCATCAATTGCATTACTGACGTCATTGTAGAGGATAACACTTATGCCATACCGGGTGACATGACCTCCATGGTTGAAACGTTGAAATTTATCGTATGCGTGTAGGTTATGAAGACACAACATTTCATTCATTAGGATAAATTATACTGGAATGAGTCAATAAAATTACACTACATTATGCGAGAAAGAATAGTTAACATAAAATATAAAATGGCAGACACGCAAGGTTCTTTGCACAGCAAAGTATCTTGTGCAATCATTTTTCCACTTCTTGGTCAACCTAAAGGGAAAAATTTTCACATTGTTTGAGTTGATGTTTTATGCAGTTGATTCTATAAATCTGGACATTACGACGCAGCAATTACTTACAGAAGAAATGTATGACACAGCAATCAAATATGTGCAGTTTGGTGCAATTCTGTAATACTACACTGAAATCACTGAAATAAAAAAAAGTTAACATAATTATAAAAATAAATTGCCTTACGTTTGTCATACTGAGAGCCAATAATCAATCAATCAAGGATTTATAAAAGTGCGGCAAATCACCCATGAGGGTCTCAAGACGCTGGAGTTGCTAACTGCTTCGTGGTGCTCTGCTCATTCCAACAGTCAGGTCTTGAGTCCTTTTCTGAATTGCCTGAATAATTTAAGTGCAAAGACATGATTGTTATAGTGGGAGATCTTCCTTAATGAAAGGAGCGTCGTGTTCAATAATAAGTATCTTCAATTGAAAGTTAATTGTGAACAGATCCAATCCACAAACAGATTTCCTTTTCTCCAACAATCCGTATTTTATTGCACGTTATTTTAGAATAGAATTATCACAGAAATTCATTGTAGTTCATCAACAAAAATTCAAACACAATCAGCCAACGCGTTTCGTCCGTAGTTGGACGTCATCAGGGCTGAAAGAAACAATAAAGAAAACAATGTTTATTTGTTCAAGAATTACTGTCAAAAATGCACAGGTTTCTTGTGCAACATTTCTACTATACCTTACCAACATTAATATCTACAAATTGATCTTTTGTACATTCTCCCTCTAAAAGGAAGCCTGCTTATATAACAAACTAAACTAGTATCCGCAAATCTAACACATCAACACTAATTATTATAAAAAGGACAAAAATATACAAAATGGACCCCCCAAGTCCTCATTTCATGATATTTAAATGAAACAAAGAATAACACAAGTATGTTCATACAACCTCAATTTATATTTCAAGTATAATGTTCCAACCGCTCTCCCACTCCATTGCGAATACATGATATGCCAACACAATTTTTGTGAGAAAAAAACCCCAACATTTAAACCTTCCCTTCACGCGCAAGGTAAATTGTTTTATTTATTTCATTACTTACCTTACTCCTGTCCGTCGTATGTCGGACTCCACTACCCCCCCCACCCTGCCCCTCCCCCACCCCGCCTCACTACCCGCAGCACTCCCTCGGCGAGCCGCCACTAAAGCCTTCCTAGAGTGGTAAAAATATGCAAACAACCAATCAATACATGTGAAACCCTGTTTTTAAGGGTCATGTGAATTTACTGCAACCAGTCCAGCTACAAAGGAACTCAGGCATAGAATTCTGCAAATAGATTGATTAAGACAAAATGTCCTGCCGTCTACTTACACTTTCTTGACTGAAGAAAGGTTTAGTTGCATAGTTTCTTGCAACCAAAGGGCAATAACATGTTGATAAAGTGTGAACTTTGTGACTTGATAAGAGGAATATGTTTTGACAACTATCTCACATACCAGGAACAAGAATCCCATACTGAACTGGTAGGTAGTGCAATGATCCTAATGAAGGTTGCATGTCACCACTCCTTTCCCTCTTACACAAGGTGTGTGAAAAGGATACAACTGAGGTCCTTCAACCAGAGACTTAGAAAGGTTCAGGCTATTGTGTTACAATAGTCAAGATGAAACGGAATAAATATGTTATTTGGACTTTGTGTGGCAATGATAAGAAGTACAGTAGTCTAATAGAATTAGGATAAGACAACATGGTGAAAGAGCAGTATTTTTAAAAGTACCCCATAAATCATATGGAAAAAAGTGAATACTTATTACATTGAGACTAATTTGTTTTGGGGGGGTACGTTTTTTGCGCATTACAGCAACTGCAAGCGTATATATACATTGAATGATATTGATGTTGTCATCCAAATCACCTCTGCACATTAAGCAGGATCTGGGTGACGCCGGCATACACTTAAAAGGAAAAGCTGGAAAATAAAAAGTGATATGTAGTTATTAAACAAAATGAGTTTTTCAGAATCCTGAGGCATCATTTATATGTTAATTATTGAAGCACTCATAAGAAGGATAGTCTTTTAATAGAAGGCAGCCATGTTAAGCTAGTATCATAAATGCCAATTTGGTAGAGCCCGGCTAGGAGCATCTGATGGCCAATGGTGTCAAAAGTACAGACAGATCTCAAAGATCTATTGCGTGCACACTGCTAAAATCAGCATACATATATTGCCACTAAAACTATGAGTCAGTTTAAAAAATATAAAATTATTAATTCATTAAAAAACCTTTGTGTTGATTTACTACGTTCACTTTCTCCTAGAGTTGTAATATCTAGCTTAGCGATCATCCTTTTCAGTTAATGGGAGAATCATTCTCTTCTGCAGAGAGCTTTATGGATGGTTATTCTTGCCTAATTCTGCCTAAGCATTTTGGTCTAGCAATGTGAAATTGCTAAAATGCAATTAATTTTCAGCTTAGATGAGGAATCTCTCAATATTAAAAAACGTTTTACTCAGAAATTGTATTTTACTTTGAAAATAGTGACTGCAAGTAATTGAATCCACAGTGGTACTCCTGCTGGGCATAAATCTTTTTACAATTGAGACTTTCTCTGCTACAAGTGCAGCAAAGGCAGAAGATGTGGTAATCTAACCCATTGAACATGAGCCTTCACCTCTGGAATAAAGTATCAAGTGTGCAATAAAGGACTAGTAATATGTCTTCCACTTGTAGGAATAAAATATTGTAACTCAAGTGTCTCCCTATCAGTGGGATCTGGGCTTCATATTGGTGGAGATGGAAATGCAGCTTTTCAATTTCTAGACATATATCCTGTGTGGGCAACTTACAGGAAACATCTTCCTGCTGCACCTGTTAGGTACAATGCAGGGCAGCGGCTTTCAAAGTGTGTCCAGTGCAATAAGATTCAAAGTTACAAAATACAAAAGAAATCAGAGACAAAGTTTGCTGATATGGACACAGGGATAATTGGATCAATCCTGCTAGAAATACCTTCATTGTGCTAGTGAAAGCTACCAGTGAGATACCAGTAGTACTGGGGGGATTGAATGGTCTAAAAAATACCAAAGGAAGCTCCAAAACTATTTGCAGGGTCTCACGTAATTGGTCCACTTCTGAAGAGATGATGAATTCAGTTCGAAAGTGCTACGAGCATAATTAAGTCCTAAAGAATTGAAAACCCTTGAGGACAATACAGAAATCGTTACTTGGAAACCTTTAATGGTGTGCCTTAAATCTTAGATTTTAGATTTACAGATCACAAGTTCTACATCTGTGTGTTCCAGAATATCACATTGAGGTGCAAACTCTCTGAAGAGCTCCCTCAATCTTTTTCCCCTAGAGTTTTTAATCACCTTCAAAAGCAGATAATCTGAATCTACAGATAATACAAGCTGATCGGGTGAATTCCTTTAGCTGTGGTATGGCTTGTTTCTCATCGTTAAAACTTTGGATTTGTCAGACAACATAAATGTCAGGATTGTGCCAGACTGATTCCATGCACACCCACAGGATCTGTTGACCTGTCTCCCTGCTAGCCAGAGGGCACCATTTTCACCCCTAACCTTACAGGGTAACAAATGTGTGGGCAACCTCAGAACATGACAACCCAGATCCCCCAGGGAAATTGTGGTAACAGATCTAGAACCCTTTTGGTTTGTCTCTCATGCACACCCAAAGAAATACACAAGAAATACTCAACAAGGTGTTTCAATATTTATTGAAGCCTTGTGATTATTTTCTAAAATTTGTGCGGCTGTGATAATCAATAGAATGAAATAGATTAGAGTAGGTAGCATTACAAGAATAATGAAAAAAATGAACTTTTCCACCATTGTGCAAAGACAGTGAATATATGCGGGCATATAAGTACTGTGTATACTGCACTCCTACCTAGCGCTCCCTAATCTAGTTTGGCCTAGGGTCGGTGATCTGCCAAATCCCTTCTCAGGTGGTCTAACTCCCTATTACCTGTGGGTAAGTATCATCAGGCTGTCCGTCTTGGTGTAGAACTGGACATCCCTCGTGTTGGTACGCAGGAATCAGCTGAGCTGTAATTCTGGCATGTAGTGACCCCACGGTGTCAGTTGAGTGCTCCTCTCCCTAAACAAGAAAGTTGTTCTGTATATAAAATAACAACACCCATGTGGCCACGTTTCAACCCCTGTCAGGCCGCAACTATTTATTCTGCGCAGTAAACTTTATCCCTTGTACTGGATGTTCAAGGTGTTGTGATAGTGTGCCTACAAGTGGAAATGTAAGCAAAGCAGATTCTGAGAATGTTATCCTGTATGGTCATGCACGCAAATGTATGTCAAAAGTCACAGTGTTTAAAAGAGAAGGCAACTTAAGAAACGTGAACATGTAAATGGTGGCGCTTCTAACCGGGCCTAGCCTGACCACGTGACATATTCTGCTAAACCTCTTTAACCTCCAACTTATGGCTGTTAGAAATGGGGGTCTCTAGTTGGCAATGGTTTGCACCATTGTCCAAGTAGGGATCCTTCTTCCTAGTCAGGGTAAGGGAGATACACTTCTAAAATAATCCCTGCTCACCCCCTTGGTAGCTTGGCACGAGCAGACAGGCTTATCTCAGAGGCAGTGTGTAAAGCATTTGCGCACAAACAAAAATACAGTGAAAACACAACAAATGGATTCCACACCAGTTTAGAAAAATAAGTAATCTTTATATAACCCAAACAAGACTAAAACAACAAAAATCCAACATACAATAATCAAAATAGGACTTTTAGAAGCTAAAACAGCTCTGTCCATAGCAAACTATACATGCACACTTTCAACAAAAAGTACCTTGGATGCGTCAAAATCCTAAACAAAAACAGCTGCTGGGAAGGTGATGCATCGGTTCCTTACGCTCAGGGAAGGTGATGCGTTGGTTCCTTAGTCCAGAGGAGGTAATGCGTCGGTTCCTTACTGTCACACATGGGAGGTGATGCGTCGGTTCCTTACTGAAGAGGATGTCATGCGTCAGTTTCCTACTGTGCGGGGAGGTGATGCATCAGTTTCTTACTGCGGCCTTAGCTTTTGTTGTAGACCGGTACGATGCGTGGAGATTTCGGGGATGCTTCGGTTCTCAATGCGATGGCAACGGCGCTGCGTTGATCTCTCCAGCCGCGGTCCCACGATGCGTTGGTTCTTGCAGTCACACAGCAGGGCCCGCGTTGGAATCAGTGTGGTGATCTTGGACTTTGGAGATTGGTGCATGAGATTCAGCATGCGACTTACAGGCCCTGGAAACACACAGTGCACTGTACTAAGGACTTAGTAGCAAGTCAAACAAGCCAATCATGGAAATACCAATCCATATTCACAATTTATAGAGGGAGCACTTGCACTTTGGCACTGATTAGCAGTGGCAAAGTGCTCAAAGCATCTAGACCAGCAAAAGCGAAATTCAGCACACAGCAAAAATACAGGAGGCAGAGGCAAAAATACAGGGGAAAACCACGCCAAAGATGCCAGGTCTAACAATGGCACTGTGCCAAAAGATAGAGATCTCCAACAGAATCAACTACTACATCTGATAAGGCCAAAAGTGCTGGCCTACCATGGATTCCTTGTCCTAAATAGATATTTTCCTACGTGTTGGCCAGCCTCTCCTAAAGGCTTTTCAAGCCTCATTTACAGGAAGCCTTACACCAAAACACCCCACAAGTTGGTAATGTTTGACTTTTCTTGGTCAAAAAAGGAGCAGAGGCAGAAATCGAAACACAGGTCCAACCACAAAGTGACTGCATGCAATTGGGGGTCATCACCTGAAGAGCCCCATGTCAGATAATCTGAGGAAGCTATGACATTTTGGCTGTTTTCATTTTTTTTTTTACTATTAATGGTATTACATGTCAATGACACACATCTTCATTTATTTTTAGTAGGATATTTTACTGTTTGGATAAACATTTATACTCTTTTCCTGTGTTCATCTATACTTCATTACTGATTTATGTAATTGTATTGTTGTTCCATTTGTTAATTATCAACACAACATCATCACACATTTCACTGAATATTGCTCTACTGTTTAGCCAAGCTACACAAGGTGATATGAGGTTATCATCTTTGAAACAAGTTTTGATTTATGAGCACTTGTTTAGATTGTGGCCTCCCTCTACAATAGCATGCCACTGAAGTGCCTACGGAGAAGTATTCTAGTACGGCTGTTAAGCCTGTTTTCAAATGAAAATTGTTCACCTTGTGATAGAAAACTCAAAATTGGTACAGCCATTCCTCTTTGTAATAGTAATCATATAAGAGCAAGACCCCAAGTGGATCTTGCCTGTGATGTCATATAGTCTAATCAAAATCCAAGATGGCCGACAAATATCAAAAAATTATTTTAAATCTTCTGATTTGCATCACATTTGGCACAAAAGTTCACGTGTGCATGTTAGTGCATTTCCTGTGCATGCCCTCGTTGGATCTAGACTGACATCATAAATATAAATCCAAAATGCCACCAAAATCACGTAAAAAACTTTAAAATTCAAACCAGTCTTAAATTTGTTTTACTGTAAGTGTTTGTCATTCGTTTTACATTCAAGTGAGGACTTTTAACTCTTCCTACTATTACTATATAACACGGAACTTACCTTTATTTTAAGTCATCATACTTTCAGTTTGTCCCACAAAACTTCACCATACAGCTGTTTCCTGAAATCTATTTTGAATTTAATGTTATTAAATCAAGTCATTATGAAGAAATTATTCCCTGATGTAAGTTGATTTAAATTACAATTTTATAGTTTAAGGGGCTCATTACGATGGCGGGCGGAAGCACAACCGCCGTGCTGGCGGATGCAAAAACCACCAGTTACCGCCGGCACGCAGCAGTCCACACGCCCGCACAATTACGATGCGAAAAGTAGGCCAAACACCGCCGGCAAGCCAGCAACACCGTCCGCCATCAAAGTGCGCCTGTACACGTAGCGGCGCAGCACAACTGACACACACCGTCCGACGAAACACGTCCCGCCCGGCGCATAAATTACGATGCCGCAAACAAACGGCTCCCACGGCCAAGAGATACCGTACGACAAACCGAAGCGGTAACACGGACGCCGAGCACGGACAACGAAGAAGCGGCTCCCCGAGCATGAATCCAGCACTGCAGGCCCTCCCCATGCTCCTGCTGATGCACCACCAAGGACGCAACGTACAGCGGAGACGCAGGTAGGCACACACACAACAAGTGCACGCAAACAGCGCACACAGTGCAAGGGCGGAAAAAGCGGACAACCCCCACCAGCGCGTGTACACTACACATCCACCATTGCATCCACATATGACACACAGGCCAAATCGTAACATCGCGTAACACATGTGTACACACCACCTGGGACTAGGAACCAACGACCCCGTCACGGCCCCAAAGCGGCGATGACGCCGGCACACATGCGCACAACGCAGAGGCCAACCGCAGCGCCATGCATGCGTCGCACACAGACACAGGGACACAACCAAGCAGCACACACATCAGCCCCACCCCGAACGCACATGACACGTGACAGGCCTGCCACAGACATGTCCCCAACGCCCAATTCACGGACAACACCCAACGCCACACAACCGACGCACACATGTCAGTGAAGACACGCAACAGCAGGACACACCCCAGTGTAACAAACATGGCATAGCACACAGCGGCGGCAACACCAACTAGGAGAAGCAGGGCCCCTTCGGGAAGAGGAACGCCAGTACCACACTGAAACACCCATACCACCCTGCACATATGAACAAGACATATAAAACGGAACACCAAAGAGCCCGGGGACCGACAACAGGTGGCCCAAGAATAACATTCACACACAAGGCCCAACGCAGAGCGGAAAGGCAGCCTGCCGCCCACACAAGGGAGAGCAGACAGCACTGAATGACCTTCCATTCCAACTCCGAAACCACAGCCCTACGACAGAAGCCGGTGAATACAGCCATTGTCCAAGAATAGACCAACACAGGCATGCCGAGGAGACCGACCACAGGGCAGATAGCGCATATCACAGAAGCACACAACGGACGGGGAAGAAAGAAGAAAACACTCCCCCATGTCGGCCACATGCAAGTTAATTGGAAGGAGTCACACATCACTGACCTTGAACTGTCTGAGAAGCATGTGGGAAGAGGGCCCGTGTCCTCCAAACAAGCCAACAGAACACAAGTCCTGTCTCCCTACGACTACACAGAGCTCACAGCAACCTCGGAGCGTGCACATTGCAGACTGCACACACAGCCGGAGCACGCCACCACAACGCACCGCTGCGAAATGGCAACCGCAACACACCTACCCAACTACGCCGAACAGCTCAAGCTGTACAAAACCAACCTGTTTCATACATTGGGATGCGATCTCCTGTCCCTGCTGAACGTAAGTTACCGACTGACTTACCGCATCACATTGTTCAGCTGCGTCATGCCCGTCTTCTACTGTCGGAGGTGTCCCTACCAGCATCCCGTGGAGATATGCCTCTCCAACCCGGCATGTCTGAAGGCGGACCTGCTACCACTACTCCTCCCTCTGGACGCACCACGACAGGGCCTGCTCTGCCTATGGGGGCATGGCGTATGTGGCCAACATCGCACCCGCACTGAAATGGGACCACTGTGCCTCCACACGACGGATCATCGAGAACAGCTACATCGAATGTCACCCAGCATGCCCCATCATGGTCCTCCAAGGGACAACTTACGAACAACACCTTGACAGCCACCATCCGCTACATTGGCTGGCAAACATGTACACCACCAATGACATGGAAGCCCTGCTGGACGGCATCGCATACCTGACAACCTGTAAATTCGTCGGACCACAACGCAGGTTCCCCGATTGACCTATGATGTCCAACCCCGCACCCATGCTTAGCTTCCGCACGGACTGGCCAGTCACCACCACAACAGCCATACCAAACGACCGGCAACTGTAACCACACCATCAACGACATCGCCATGACATCGGATATGACCGGGACATGCACACTGTTCCCCATCACATCCAGGAACACCGCATGCATCGTGGGAGGCAGTGGCATGGGCTCTGTGTATCGCACCCACATGGACGGAACTGCACGAACAACCAGGACACGACATGGATCCAGCGCCCATGGACACACACACCGCTCAGTGGACATGAATAGGTCGCCTGGAGTCTGTGGGTGCTGCACCCCTCCCACCCCGCCCCGGGAATCCCATACCAGGACCTTTGCATGGACGACAAGTGCATACAACAACAACACGACCCCAGTGACTGTGACATGTCCAGTAACCACCACAGTGCAACAACAAGTGGCACGCCGCTGCATGCACGCAAGCACATGCCCTGATGTCATCTCACATGCACGCGTGCATGAGGAACAACCGCAGCAAACCTGTCACATGGAACTGAGATGGACTGTGCCCATGATGCCAAGCGGTCTGGTAGGCTACATGTATACCGTCTGTGTCAAAGTCCGCAGCTCCGCAGCTATACGTAAATGTACATTAGCACAGCCTTGGCCAAGCAGATGTCACTCTGAAGCCCACATCCCACATGCAACAGCCAATCACATGTAACCCCACACCCTATCCCATTTGCAATCATGCTCAGTATATCCTCAACATGTATTCCGCTGCCAGTAGTGTCCACTATACTGCATCACAGAGGACAGAAGACTCAATATAATGTTTGAAACCAAAACTGTCTCCGCTGACTCATTTCACAAGTACGAATGAGAGAGGATGAGAGTATGTGAAGTACACGGCAGTCGTGACATGACCATGTAGTCCACTGGTATTGGATGTCAACGCAAATGAGTAGCACTACTGTGGAAGACACACATGTGTCGTGTGAAGTCGTATGGACGCAGTGCTCAGGTGGGTGGGTGCGACGGGTAGATGCGCACATGCCAAGTTGGAGCACGCCGTGTCGGGAGGGGTCATGAACAGTACACCACCGCTTCCCTGGGCATTGTGAGAGGACACCTGTCGGGGGGAGTGAACACGTGTGTGCACAGCAGCCGGGCACACGTACAAAGCGGTACCAGGCGCACCTCAGCCCACCCTCTGTGGACAAGCTGGATCCTGTTGTGCGCCCGCCATGCCCCTTGACAAGGCACACACAGCCCCAGTCGACCAGGTGTAACCCCAACATAGTCAATCCGCACAGGCGATACAGGGCACGGGATGGCAGTGGAGCATGGTGTGTGAGAGGTCTCCTCGCGCTCCTCCTGGTCATATCACGCAGGCAATAGAACCTCAACGTCTAGCATGGCACAAGTCAAATGGAAGTGTAGGGGGACGCACCACAGCACGAGCAGCACTGACGTCACGGGAGGTGGCTCGCACCATCCCATCCATTGCCCATTATACCAACCACGCCACATGCCATTGCGACTAAGTGCAAGCGCGTGCGCGACCACCCCCGAGCCCTCCCCAGAGAGGCCAAAGAGTGAATGTGTGGGCCATCAGTCACAGACGGATGTGGCCTGGCCGCAAGGGCAGCCACAGCCACTGGGTGTCGCAGGTGGCGGATCCGGAAGGCGAAGACTGTGATGCATAGTCCATGCAGGCCGGGTCTCCATTTGGGGCACCACGCAGGTGGACGGCGTCCCGCAACACATCATACCCTGAGACAGCCCACTCGTGCAACTGGACCCACACATACACTCCTTGCCCTCTCTGGTGCGAGCTTGGGGCTGCCTGTGCAAGCGCTAGCCTCGCAGGTGAGCATGCATATTGGGGGAGCGAGGGGAGGACATGAGGGCTGGGGCGAAGATGACTGTATCACTGTCAGTTAGTACAAGGGATGACCCAGATGTGGAAAGGAAGAGACGTGTCCCGTGTGTACTGCAACTAGTCGCCAATCCAACTACCCCCCATGTCCGGAATGTAAGCCCGCACCTAGGCCCGCCCATCCGCCACATCGAACATACCACCAGCACGACAACCTTCCCATTCGAAACACTGACTGGGGGTGGCGACCAGTGTACAATCATGTGTAGCCTACCCACGCGTACATGTGGGCCCTCCATGATCCATGTCACCTGCGGCAAAGTCATGACATGCGCAATGAGGGAAGTGAGGAGAGCTGTCCGCCCCACGCGCAGAAGGTGCATCAGCTCCACAGACCCAGCAGCGAGTCCAGCAGGGGTCACATGTGCAGGGGCAGCTGTGCCTGGTGTGAAGGCACATGCATATAGACAGCACATCGACCAATGTGTAGTCTGCCCACATCTACAGTCCATCATCATGCGGACATAGGAATTGAACACAGGGCAACACATCTTCAGTTGGTGCACCCACCGTGACCAACAATGCGCAATCATCGACGTACCCGCCCTGTGCATGGCCCCCACCCAACGGAGGCACATCCAGTGCCACCATCCCACACACACAAGCCTTCCACGGAACATGCTGTGTCCAATGGTCAGTACAGAGTCAGCGCCCATCTGGTGGATCCTGAACAGGAGACACATGCACACACATGCCAGCTCCCACTATGTACGTCTGCCACCTGGCACGTGCAATGTAACCTCTCACCTGTGACGTGTGACTGCAAGCACACAGCCGTCTTGGCATGGGGCTGTCAATGTGGACACCTGTCAATGTTTCGGGAGGTGTGATCCGTACAGTGCTGTACATAGGGTGCAGTGCTGACACCTACTACTGTCTCATATCCCCTCGTGCCACAGGTCCCACTTGTTTTGGCCGCTCAGCCTGTGCCCACATCGTCGTCGTCGTGTGCCATACTCATCCAGCCGCGGAAGCAGTTCCATGCTCAGCAGACATTCATGTTGCCGTGGCGTTGCCGCTTGACGGATATGCAGTCAGTCCCCATCAGCACGCCCTGCAAGTCATTGGGGCCTAGATCCCCATGTGCATGCACATGGCAGTGGTTTGTATCACTAGCCATTGCCATTGTTGGGAGACCTGTGTAAGTGTATTGTGGCCGTGCCATCCCAGCTTGACAGCTGGGCTGTGGCTCATGTGCTTGCTCAGTCATGTCAGTGATGTGTATGCGAAATTGCTATGTGTCGTGTTGCTTTGACATGTGTCCTCTGCCATTGTCCCTAGGCGGAGACCGAACATTGACCGCCCATACCAATTGCTGGCGGACATGGACGATACAGAGGTTATTAGGAAGTTTCGGCTGGACAGGCCAACCCTGCATTGACTGTGTGCCATGTTAGAACCCCATCTCCGTCCCCGCAGGGTGTATCCGACTGCTGTCACCCCCACGGCTAAGGTGATGGCCGCCATGCATTTCTTCGCCACTGGGTCATTCCAGCACACAGTGGGCATTGGAGGAGGGATGTCCCAGCCCATGTTCAGCAAGGTGCTGAGGGATGTACTGGCAGCCATGATGCTGTACCGAAACAGGTACATCCGCTTCCCCAGGGCTCGTGAATTGGCGGCAGTGAAGGGTGCATTCTATGCCCTTGGCAGAATCCCACACGTCGTTGGAGCCATTGACTGCACACATGTCGGCCTTGTTCCACCACAGGCCACTGAGCACCTGTACCGCAACAGGAAGCACACGCACTCCCTGAATGTGCAAGTGGTGTGCCTTGCGGACATGGTGATCACCCACGTGTGTGCAAAGTTCCCAGGCTCGGCTCATGACGCACACATAATGCGCAACAGCATCTTGCCACGACTGATGTCCAATATGCAACAGGATCGTGCCTGTATTGTCGGTGAGTATGTGGAGTGGTGTAGCGTGCTGGTTGTGCGATGCTGTCCCCTGTCCAGTTGGAATTGCAACGGTTCTCTGTGTCCCTCACACCCAGGTGACTCTGCGTACCCGAATGGGGCATGGCTGCTCAGTCCATTGAGGAATCCTCGCACCCCAGCAGACGATCGCTACAATGAGGCACATGGGAGGACCAGACGTGTGGTCGAGCGTACCTTTGGCCTCCTCAAGTCCAGGTTCAGGTGCCTGGACCGCACCGGGGTGCGCTGGCGTACTCCCCACAGAAGGTGTGCCGGATAGTGGTGGTGTGCTGCATGCTGCACAATCTGGCCATTCGGAAGCAGATCCCCCTCATCGTGGATGACGGAGATCAACCAGGGCCCCAGCCCGCAGACCAGGACAGCTCGAGTGAGGAGGACAGCGGAGAGGAGGAAGCTGGTAATGTGCGGCAGCAGCTCATCGCCCGCTACTTCACTTGACGGTGAGTGTCCATGTACGACGGCTGATGTGGCTGTATCTGTGCAGGTGTGTGTGTGCTGTGTCAGGGTGGCCGTTTGTTCACTGCGTGCTGTGTGTCAACGCTCCATGGCCAGGGTAGTATGCCACTGTTGGTGGCTGTGGCATTGTGCCCTATTGCTCTGTGCGATGTGTGTACATTGCTTGTAGTTGTTGACATGTACTGTGTGATGGGTGTGTGACACACTCATTGAATGTGCTCCTGTTCTGTCTCCCACCCCTAGGTCCCTACAGGCCCTCCGGATTCAATTGCCATGCCACGCATCAGGTGCCTTTCCGCCCAAGGTGGCCGTTGTATTCCGTACAAATAAAACACAGGGCACAAACAGCAGTTAGTGTAAAAGGTGCATTTCTTACAAACTGTGACATGTGATTGTGTGTAAGGTGATGACAAAAGTGGTGCGTGCAGTGACAATGAGCTGTCGGTCATGGCTGCGTGATGCTCAGGGTGTACCCACTGGTTCTATGTCCATAGTCCAACACACACATGCCATCCAGATGGCTGTGTGGAGTGGGATCGTAGTCCAAGTCAATGCAGTGGCTGGTCAAGGAAGGCTGGCGGAAGGCTGGCTGGCTGCCTCACTTGCGTTTGGAGCGTGCGAAGTCCTCCCGGGAGATCTGTTTCCACTTCGGACGGCCCCTTCCACGTTTGCGAGGGGGTGCCTGCTTGCGACATGCTGGTGGTTGAGGTGTGCTCACTGGCTGTGGACGCAGGGGAACTGGACACTGCTGCTCCACCCTGCGCCCCGGCAGGTGGTGGCGGAGGGGAGCTGCTGTCCCTGGCTGTGACCTCACCGCCACCACCAGCTGGCCCATGAGGTCCACGAGTTGGCCCATACGGGCGTCCATGGACCTCAGCACCCCCAGCACCTCACGCGTGTCTGAAGCAGACCGGACCCATTGTCCTTGGGCCTCTTCATAGGCCCCAAGGACTCTGGCCATTTGAGGCAGGGCATGGCTCCCAGGGGAGGCTGGCGTTTCCCTGACCCTGCTCCTCCTACCAGTCCTGCTGCCACCAGCCTGCCCACTAGCCACATTGCTCACCACGGTCCTCGCTGTGGCTCCCAGGGTGGATCCAGTCGGCCGGGCCACCACCTGCGCTGGGGCTGGTGCCAGCGAAGACGTGGTGGTGGTGGCGGCGGTGGTGGTCGGTGCGGCGATGGTGGCGGTTGCGGCAGTGGTAGTGGCCACAATGACCGTGGGTGTGGCCGCAACGACAGTGGCAGCAGGGGGCTGGGAATGTTCAGCAGCCCTGGATGATGGGTTGGTGGGTAGGAGGGGTCCTGGGAGCGGCTGGGCCCTGCCACACCAGATGGGCCTGCTTGGTGGTCCGTGTCCGAAGAGGAGGACAGATCCTCCAGATCCGTGTGTCCTCGTTGGGGGCTTGTAGGCTGGCTGTGCTGGCTGCTGGCTCCATCCCCAGCATCCAGCAGTTCGTCACCTGTGGAGAGAATGAGATTTGTTATTGTGTTGCACCTGGCGAAGTATGTATTTGTCGTCTGACATTAACAGTTCGTGCAATCTCGTACATGGGTTTCCCGGAGGCGTGTGTGTGGCTGTAGCATCTGTAGTTGTGTGTGCTTGGCAATGGGACTGTGTGCTGTGCACATGTGGCATGGGACGGATTGGCCATGCCGATGGGTGTGTTGCTGTGCCCCTACTTATTGTGACTCTGGTGTATGCGGGCTCCTGGCCCATCCTGGGTCTGGTTTGTACTTTGCTTTTGGTGTTCAGATGGGACGCTTAGGAACGCATATGGCAACATGGGGGCCATGCCCCAGATTCGCATTTGGGAGGGGATATGCTTTTGGGGTTCAAATGGAACGCTTAGGAACGCATATGGCAACATGGGGGCCATGCCCCAGATTCGCATTTGGGAGGGGATATGCTTTTGGGGTTCAAATGGAACGCTTAGGAACGCATATGGCAACATGGGGGCCATGCCCCAGATTCGCATTTGGGAGGGAATATGCTTTTGGGGTTCAAATGGAACGCTTAGGAACGCATATGGCAACATGGGGGCCATGCCCCAGATTCGCATTTGGGAGGGAATATGCTTTTGGGGTTCAAATGGAACGCTTAGGAACGCATATGGCAACATGGGGGCCATGCCCCAGATTCGCATTTGGGTGGGAATATGCTTTTGGGGTTCAAATGGAACGCTTAGGAACGCATATGGCAACATGGGGGCCATGCCCCAGATTCGCATTTGGGAGGGAATATGCTTTTGGGGTTCAAATGGAACGCTTAGGAACGCATATGGCAACATGGGGGCCATGCCCCAGATTCGCATTTGGGTGGGAATATGCTTTTGGGGTTCAAATGGAACGCTTAGGAACGCATATGGCAACATGGGGGCCATGCCCCAGATTCGCATTTGGGAGGGAATATGCTTTTGGGGTTCAAATGGAACGCTTAGGAACGCATATGGCAACATGGGGGCCATGCCCCAGATTCGCATTTGGGTGGGAATATGCTTTTGGGGTTCAAATGGAACGCTTAGGAACGCATATGGCAACATGGGGGCCATGCCCCAGATTCGCATTTGGGAGGGAATATGCTTTTGGGGTTCAAATGGAACGCTTAGGAAAGCATATGGCAACATGGGGGCCATGCCCCAGATTCGCATTTGGGAGGGAATATGCTTTTGGGGTACATGCTGTGAGCCATGGGTGCCGAACGTGACATGTGTTGTGGCAGCATGACAGTGCATGGTTTGAGGTGTGTGCATGCTTGACATGGCCTGCATATTTGCTGTCTGTTGTGATTACTGGACATGGCATTGGACGCATCGTTATGAGTGAGTGATGGTTGTGTGCCAGCCAACGTATTGCAGTTGTCCCATCTCCTTGGTGTGCGTGCTGCCCTGTGCCATGTGCATCACTGCAGTGCTCGGGGGGTGTGGCCCATGTTGTGTGTTGTTGCTCACAGTGTGTCGTGCGCTTCATTGACTTCTGGCACATGGTTGGTCATGGGCATGTATCTTAGCGTGACTGCTGTATGTGTGGCAGCTGTGCGGATGACATGCCTTTCATGAGACTGGGGCTGACGGATGGGATGGATGGTATGTTGTATGTGCATGGTGTGTCTGTGTGTTTGATGGGTTCAGTGGTGTTCGTGTGCATTTATGTTGTTCCGCTCTGTTGCGTCTAGTGTTGTTTGTCTTACATAGGCGTAGTTGTGGGGTGTGTGGTTGACAGGCAGTAGGGGCTACATGGACAGGACTTCAATGGTGTTTCGGTTGTGTGTGATGAGTTGCACAGTGGCTGCCGTGTGGTACTATATTCAGTGTGGCTTGTGCATGCAGACGTGGCTCCTTGGGTGTTGCTATGTCTGTGATGGGTCATGTGGGGTGTGAGTCTGTTGTTCATGTCCGTGTGCACATTGTTCACTTGTTCGTGACGGTGGGCGGTGCTGCGTGTTCGTCTGCTACGTGACATGTCCCATGTGTTGGTCGTGTTCCGGTCCTCATGCCTCCAGTAATCCAGCCCTGTCCAGTTTCCCACCTGCAAGTTGTTCGTGCGTGCACTGTACTGGATGCCACATGGCTCTAAGCGGGGGTGCTCCATGTTGCAGGTCTGTGGGGGTGGGGGGTGTTGTGGGTCGTGGGGGTGGCTGGACACCCACTGACACCAATTGCTGTGGACCGTGATGTCTGCCTTTCGGCTGTCGTTGTGCACTGCGGTGGCTGACACGTGGCTGTGGGGTGTGGGGGATGCTCCTCCTTGCTGTGCTGTGGGACTAGGGGCCTGGTGTGTGTTGTACTTGGGCTGTCCACCGTCCCACCCACTGCACTTTGTGTTCCTGCCACTTACCTGTTACTTGTCGGTTAGTGCAGCTGTGGCGGACACATGGGTGGGGTGGGTGCTCGTTGTGGCGCTTCTGGCATATTTGGGGACCTGTTGGTGGTTACGTGGCTGGCTGAGTGTACACATGTCCCCACGTATGTTACAGTTGTTCGGTTTGGGCTGTGTGTGGTGGTGTCTGTTGCATGTGTGTGTGATGTGTTGTGTATTGTGTGCTGGACATGGGGGTGTTTGTCCCTGGGAGCTGTGGCATGGTGGTAGTGCATGTGAGTACATAGCGGTGTGCTGGTATACATTAGTTTGTACTTACCAGCCTCCACTCCCCTGCTAATCCGGCGAGGATCTCCGGATGTATTATGACTCGCACCTTCTCCTCCCACGCTTTGAAGGTCTTGAAGAGCGCGGGATTCCCTCCGCCAGTGACGGCAGCCAGCTCTCTGTTTTTGCCCTCCTTCTTCTTGACCAGGCTCTTTACGTCATTCCAACGTTTGTTTATTTCTCCTCTGTTCCTGGGCAGGGTCCCGACTGCATTGACCTGGTCTACGATCCGGTTCCACATTCTGTTTCTGGTGGCTAGTGGTGTGTGCTGGACCATGTTCCCATAGATTTGTGGGTACACCTTGATGATCTCGTCGACCATGACCGTCAGCTCAATGGGCGTGAACTTGGGCATTCTTTGTGGTGCCATGGTGTTTGTGGTGCTGGTGCGGTGTGTGTTGTGTAATGTGCAGGGGGTTTGTGGTGCAGGTGTTTGGTGGTGGTGGTGGTGGTGGTGGTGGTTGTGATGTGTGCGTTTCTGTGGTGTGCTGCTGTCCTTGCTGTGTCACTGTGTCCTCTCCTCTCCTCTCTGGTTTGCAATGTAGCAAGGGGTTGTGGTCTGTGGGAGTGCTGCTTTTGTACTTACCTATGTGGGTGTGTCCTCATGGTCTGTTGTTTTCAGGTGTGTTGTGTCTGGGGTTCTGGCCTTTGTATTTTTTGTTTGTCCGGGGGGTGTTTTCGGGATGTGTACTGTGCTTGTGTATTTGTGCGTGCCTTGCTGTGTGGACTTGTTGGCCATGTTGTGTGCTATTGATTTTGTGAGCGGATGGTTTCTGTGCAGGTACGTGGGCGCCATGGCTTCTGCCGTGTCGATTCTCATCGGCGTTGTTTGCGCTGGCGGGCGGTATATTTGTGGTTTCCCGCGCTCATGGCGGTGCGATCGTAATTTCACGTGCGGTGTGTCGGCCGTGAGGGCGGGCGGTTTTGTGTTGTCGTGCGTGTTTCCGTCCGTGGCGGGCGGTTTGACTCCGACTCGGACGTTGGCGGGCGGTATTTTGTGTGATTTTTCCGCCGATGGCGGTTTTCGGTTTGTGTAATCGTAATGGCGTGGTCGGTGTTCAGACGGTGTGTGCGGGCGGATTTTTGCCGCTTCCATGCCTGGCGGATTTTTTTACGCCGGGTATCGTAATGGGCCCCTTAATTCTATTGTTTGTAGATGATAGGCATTTTAGGGGTAAAGGGTTATTTGGGTGGGTATTTAACGTTGTTTAATAATGGAAAATGATATACTTACTTTTTAGTTGTTTTTATTTTGTTAGTAGTTGTAGAATTATTTTGGAAGATTTTGCTGTTGGCTGTAGAGGAGATAGATAAAAAAGAAAATATATATTAGTGAATAACGTTTTGGAAATATTTTTAGGTCGGTTTGGCAAAATTATTGGTGAGTATTTTTGAAATAATTTTCTGGCTTTGTAGGATATCTGTAGAGGTGATATAAAAGTAAGAAATGAAAGAATAGTTAATTAGGTTTTAGAAATAATTTTTGTTGCAGGTTAGTAGTATTGTAATATTTTAAAAACAGTTTTACTTAGTGCAGTTTTAAATTTCTTTTTTAGTAATGAAAGTTTTCTTTCAGGAAACAGTTGGGCACAGTTTCACCTTCTTCTTTGTTGTAGTTTTTAAGTGTAAAAGAGATGTATCTTTTTGATGTTTATATAGTGTTTATTTAATTGGTTGCTTTATGTTATTGGTGTATTTTGAAATGTAAGCGTTTTATTCGTTGAAGTTAATTGTTTTTATTGTTTTGGCACTTTCTTTCCATATAAGGGAAACGCTAATTAAGAAACTGTTAGTAGAAAGTAAATATTTTATCTTTTTACTTTTTGTAAATAATTTAAATGTTGTTTTTAATGTGAAATAATGCAAGTATTATATATTTAAAGTTTATATTTAATTATTGTAATAAGTTTCTTTAGCCAAAATATATTGTTTTATATATTGTGGTGTTTGCAAATTATTTTATTATGTTGTTTAAGTATTTTATATTCTTTTATAATGTGAATTTATATTTGGTGCTAAAGATATATTTAATTGAGCAGTTTTTATATAGTCGATATTTGTAAAAAGTCGATATTATTGGTGTCTATATTTTGGTATTCGATATTTTTGTAATGTTGTATGTTATAAAAATTTTAACGATATTTAATGTAACGATATTTAGCATTTCTATATTGTGGTGAACGATATTTTTTATTTACGATATTGTGTACTCGATATTTTTGTAATTTTATAAATAAGTATAGGTAGTCGATATTATTGTAGTCGATATTTAGACGCCGATATTTTGTATATTTGATATTTTTGTAGTGGATATTATGTCAGTGATCCGCGGGTGGGGTTTGACCTCATGGCTACCAAACTTGATGCCATCCATGTGTGTCTGAGTCCCATCAGGGACCACCTCCAGTCCCTAACAGACACCCACACGCCGCTCCATGGTCTCCAACGAGCCCTGGCTGACATCGCTGGAGTCATGACTCGGAGACAAGAACACCTGTCCGCTCAGAGTGGCTCCAGCGATCTCAGCCATGAGATGGTACACATGCGGAGGCTCATGGAGGACATGGTGCGGATGGAGGCAGAAAGGATGGCAGCCACCGCTGCACATCAGTGAAATGTAGCTGGGATCTACCATGCCCTGCATGTCCTCATCATGGCATTGCTGCCACAAGGCGTGGTGCAGATGAATGCTGCTGCCCCTACACCATCCTTATCTCCGCCCCCTGGTGTGTCGGTGCCTCACAGTGCGGCAGGCATTTCCATTCCGGCACCTGATGTGTCACTGCCACACAGTGCGGCCGACAATTCACCTCCGGCCCCTGATGTGTCAGTGGCACACAGTGCTGCAGCCGGAACTGCACCACCCACAGGTGGGGCAGAGCACACATCCGAGGACGAGGACGTGGATGGGCTTGAGTTCAGAAGGAGGCACTAGCATTCATGTCCGCCACCTGGCCTGTTGCTGCTTGGTGCCGCACATCGCCCCATGACCTTCCACTGACCCCCGATACACTCTGCTGCACTCACCTTGGACCGCGACATGGACTGCCATATCCTGTTTGGTGACCAATGACACGGCGACCACACTGCGGACTGTACCCTTCCTCTTCCGCTGTACTTGTCATTCCCCGATGGACTCTGGCTGGCCCTCCATGGGCCCATATTGTGAAGTGGGGTTGGCATGGCCCTGTACTGCTCCAGCTGCAAAACTCCACTGGATGTGCATTAAACATTCAGAAACACACTGCTGTGTCTTGTCTTTCATCATTCATGTATGAATGTGTGGATGAATGTAGGCTCAGTGATTTCCCCTAACCTCAATGATGCTCATCTAGTGGGATTCCAGTCACAGTGTGCTACATTGCCGATTGCGTTCCGGGTGCCGTAGACACTACAACAGGGACAAACACATTAGTCACTTCCTTGTCCGGACATGGACTGAACCACGCCCAGAGCCACCGAGTCATTGTTGCAAGCCCTGCGCTGGTCCGGTGTACGCCAGGCCAGACCACTCCGCTTAAGCTCCGAGGGGGGGGCCACATAGCTACATGTCGCAGGTTTACACGCTAGTGGTCTGCAGGTCGCTGGTCTAGTTGTCAGCATGTCACGCCACTCCCTGAGGGCAGGTTTGCACACCACACCCATCGAGCACACGCGTCACGGGCCATGTGACCCCGCCAATATAAGGGGCCGACAACGTCACATTCCCTCTGCCGGTGGTGACTGGATGACGGACGTTCCACGATACTCAATCATAAAGGGCCCATGAGTTGTTGCGCACAGGGTTAGTGGCCCCCGGAGACATGCGGCCGTCATGGGCCTACCACCACGTGGCGCTGACTGGGGTTGCACAGGGTTAGTGGCACCCGAAGCCTTGCGGCTTTCACGGGCCTACCACCACGTGGCGCTGACTGGGGTTGCACAGGGTTAGTGGCACCGAAATTGCTGAGCGGGGGTGCAGCCTGCGATGATGACATGTGCACTGATGTGGTCTCTGCCATTGATGCCTCAGGACTCAGCGTCATGTGTGGGAGCTGCTGGGCCGCGGTGCGGGTCCACATGATGTGGAGCATGCCATGGTGGCGGTACCTGGGCCTGGAGCTTGCACGGGCACATGGTGTGCCCACTGGTGGACACACCGTTGGCGGCAGGTGAGCAGTGGGGCCTGGGTGCGCAAGTGCGGACAGCCAGCGCTGGCCGGTGGGAGGGGGTAGGGTGCGGCTGCATTTGTGCACACGACAAACAGGCGTTGTTGCCGTGTGCAGTGTGATGGACTCTGCCATGATTGACTCTGGCCTCACTTACAGATTGCAGACCTGGTGGCTTGCAGTTTTTCCCGGCACGTGGTTGGAGACACACTGGTGGCAGCAGGTGAGCAGTTGTGCCTGGGTGCGCGGGGGCGGCAGTGTACCTCCTTCTCTCTCTCCCTCTCCCTTCCTTTACCTCTCCCTCTTCCCTCTCCCTTCCTTTCCCTCTCCCTCTCTCCCTCTCCTTTCCTTTCCCTCTCCCTCTCTACCTCTCCCTTCCTTTCCCTCTCCCTCTCTCCCTCTCCCTCTCCCTCTCCCTTCCTTTCCTTCTCTCTCTTTCTCTCTCTGCCTTTCCTTCCTTCTCTGTTTCTCTGTGTCTCGCTCCTTTGATGTGCGCATGACACAGGTTCTGATTATGTGCTTTATTTTCCAGGCTGTGACATCAGGATTGTCCCGGACGGACCCGACAGGAGTCTTTTGCATTGGTGTTTTGTGTTGTATTCAATAAAGTTTTTGGTTGTTACTTCAATGATGAGTGACTGTTTCTCGTTCTTCTGACCACACGTGTGTTTATGTTTGTCATTGTGCGACGTCATGCGCTTGTTGTGGCTCTTGTGTCGTGCACGGTATGTGTTTGTCCAGGGGGGTCTGGGGGGAGCCTGGGAGTGGTGGCGGTGGATGTTGTGGCCCTCTTGGGTCTCCGAGCTGCATGATCATTGTTTCCATGGCATCTGTGGGTCTTCAGATGTGGCTCTGGCCTGGGCTCCCTTTCATACTGCAGGTAGTCGTCCTGCTTAACACCAGCAGAAGGCAGGTGTTAATTCCCTACTGCTACCGCGGCTTATCGCCTGTTTTTGGTTCGCATCGCTGATCTGGCAGTTCGTTGTGAAAGTGGTGTAGTGGTGTTTTGGTGTGTTTTTGCACGGGAACGCCTACTCTGCATCTCATTAGGGTTAGTTGGTGGTGTCACCCGTGGAGGTAAATGTTGAGACAGTTATCGCGGGAATACTTGCGTTGTCTGCAGTTTGCAACCGCTTGTGAATGGGGTGTTAAATCTATCACCACTTTTGTTGCGTTAAAGTGGCGATAACTCAGAGATAAGTCCTTGTGAATATGCCCCTTAGTTTACTCACAAGTGCAAGAGTAGCGTTCACACACCTGGTATTAGTTGGTGCTTATGGGCGCCTAGGCATCCTCAGCAGTCACTCAGCTACGGAAAGTCAAGTTCAGCAAAACTACAGTTAGCCTGATGAGGGAGCCAAGGGATAAGGATTATGTTCCAGAAGACCACTTGGCAAGCATTGGGGTAGCATTAGCAACAGTTAATGAATGATACGGGAGCGGAGGGAAGACACTTGGTGACCAGTTCCAGAGATGGAAACTATGTTAATGTGTGACGATGTGGAAAAGTCTGAATACAATGCAGGAGTGGTTGTCACACTACCAAATATGACGTGTGACTAGGCAGAGACCAAGTTACAAGCAACTTAATTACTCTTTAATTGGGGTGAGTGGAACTCCGCAGAATCCATGGAGTTTTTGTGTAAGTCTGTGAAATTTTGCTGATTAAAACTCTCTGAGTTCTGCCCACCTATAATTAATACTTGAGAAGATAAAAGCATTTATTCCACTCACTCATTTCATGATATCTAAAAGCATCAAATACAAATGGGGTCACCTGTTCAACATTATTTTTTCTTTGGAGGGGTACTCTGACTCACAGACACCCTTATTAAGGCCAGACAGATCTTGTGCTTACAATGAGAGGAATAGGATTACCAACTCAAATGCGAGTGAAAGAAGTTGCAGCCAAGAGGAGATAAGTGGTCGAAGGTTAAAATACGCACCAGAAATATACGGTCTAGCGTGACCAAGATTGAAGCCAGCAAGGCCCATCTCTTGGAACATCTCCAAAGGTCCAGTGAGGGCAACAGGAGGTGGGGGGGGGGGTGTCTGGACTGAATGACCAATAGCAGAAAAGACTACTTTTGTTGTTGATGCTTAATTGACACCTCAGGAGCTAGCGCTCATTTGTAGTCCCAGTTTGTGGGTGTGGGGGTCAGGCAGGGGATTTGGGACATCTCGCAGTGTTGACAGAGCCAATTCCCACTTCAAAATGTGTTTGCAATGGATTATTCCTTGCTTACCTTCTCGTCCACACATTATCCATACATCCTATGTTCCTTGTAGGCTGCGCTCTTGTGCATGCATGCTGCCTACATTCTCTTTGCACCAAAGGTCTCTCTAGGAACACGCAGTCTCCCCAAGCACCACGAGGGACAGTTTGCTGCTTTTTTAGAATATAAAAAATGGGCAATGAAAATATCTTTTATGGTGCACCCTGAGTTAATTCAAGATGTGTCACACTGGAAGCTTGTCGAGCAGAGTAAACAACTAACACACAAATTGTGTTGCCACTTGCCTGGTGCTTGACTACAGTCAAGTATGTTAATTGCTGAATCTAACCTGCTGAGTGATTCGCACGCCTTCCTCTGATTTTGAGCTTTTTTAACTCATTTCTGTTCATTTAAACTTAAGACCACTATTTAGTGCAAACGAGCAATGTTTCTCAAAAGAAAAGAAGAAAAGGGCAGGAGTCAATGGAGTCAGTTCACATATAATTGTAATTGCATTCATATAGTGCTTACTACCCTTGACGAGGCGTCAAAGTTCTTTTTGGCGAGTAGCGCACTACTCTGGAACCCCAAAAGGATTTGTGGTGAATTATAATAGAGAGATATGAAATTAATTTGAGTGGTGGACATGTGAGTTTATTATTTGGTTTGAAAAAGGATAGTGGAGGGATAGACGAGGGAAGGGTTTGCATTTATATATTGCTTGCTACACCTGATGAGTGGTCAAAGAGCTTTTCAGTGAGTAGCACGCTGCTCTGCAACCCAAACAGAATTAGTGTGGAATTAGTATAAGGATATATGAAATTAATTTGAGCGGTGGACATGTGAGTCTGTTATTTGGATTGAAAAAGATAGTGGAGGGATAGAAGAGGGAAGGTGTTTTTTGGAGATCATAGCAGTAGGAGGAGGTTTGGGATGAGTAATGGGGAGGTGGAGGGGGAAGAGTCAGAGGAAGGGTTTAGAAAGGCTTGTTTTGGAGATCTGAATAGTAAAAGAGGTTTGAGATGATGCAAGGAGAGTAGAGGAGGGAAGAGTCTAGAAAGGGTTATTTTGGGGATAATAGTAGTAGAATGGGGTTTGGGATAAGTCAGAGAGTGGAGGTACAGGATACATTGAGATAGGTATAGGGTATATAGAGTAGTGCATTGGAGATGCTGAATTAGAAGTAAAGTAATAAATATAAAGACATATAAGTACATGGAAGGTATATATGTATAAAGAAGGTAATATATGTAGATTTAAGTTGTATTTAATAAACTTAGACTTTGAAGTATTGCTGTACTTTAACCCCTTCGCCGCGGCGCGGGGGGGCTAGGGGGTGAGCGCGGCGCTTCGGTGCTCCTGACGGCTCCACGCCATCATGAGTCACGGGCGCCCGTGACTCATGATGGCGTGGTTCCGTCATAAGCACTCAAGGGGTTAAGATAATGTATTTGTTTTTTATAATTAATATATTTTTTTGTAATTAAATAGTGAAGCAATTGCAGATAAATAGTTATGATAAAAATATACTTATTTATGGAGAGACCTATATACATGTTAAACCGAATAATATAACCATAAGTAATATGTACATTTGTTAAGCAGAACTAACGAATACCTATATATTTATAAACATAATTATTATTCACGCTTATACAAAGGAATACACATATCTAGGTACACATCTATAGTCCAAATAAATGCTTATATACACCGGGATATTCTGTATATTTATGTTTGAGTATGGTCGTTAGGTGAGGAAGAGCCAACTCTTCAGTTGTCTTCTGAAGATAAGGTAGTTATCCGTGGATCTTATGTTCGGGAGTAAAGAGTTCCATAGTTTGACTGCTTGAACACAGAAGGATGTGCCACCTATATTTTTTTTCTTGTATGGTGGAATTTTGAGGTGAGGTGCCAATCTAGAGTGGAGATTCCTTTGTTGAATGTATTTGGTGATTTTGTTCCTGATTAAGAGCGGTCCTGTTCCATGTATCACTTTGTGGGTGATACAAAGCAGCTTGAATGTGGATCTTCTGGCAATCGCTAACCAATGTAGGGTCGTCAAGGCAGGGGAGATGTGGTCTTGTGGTTTTATATGTAAGAGTGGTCTGGCAGCAGAGTTCTTAGTTGTTAAAGATGATCCATGGTAGAGGCTATTGGCGTAATCGAGTTTAGACAGAACAAGAGCGATAGTAGCCTGGACCTTCTGTGGAAATCCCAGATGGGGGGAGATGCATTGCAGAGTTTTTATAGTAATGAAGCTTGATCTTGCTAGTTTGTCCACTTGAGCATTCATTGATACCTTGGCGTCCATGGTAATTCTGAGGTTTCTTACTTGCTTAGGTACTTTAGGCGGTGTTCCCAGATCATCAGGCCAGGCGGTGAGTGGGTCATAATTTTTCCAATTGCCACATGTGAGTATTTCCATTTTGGAAGTATTCAGTTTGAGATGGCTCCATGTCATCCTCTGATCAACAGCTCTGAGGCAACTGAAACGTTCTGAGTTTCCAATGTCTTTGGGGCTTTCCAGTTTAAGGAGTATGTGTGTGTGATGTACCTAGTTATAGCACGTGAGGTGAAATTCATTGATCAGTGCCGATAATGACTTCATGAAGATGTTGAAAAGCATGGGTGAGCTGATAGAGCATTGAGGGACCCCTGCTTTTGTGAAGTATGGTTTGGATAAGAAAGGGAGAGTATGTATGACATTAGTTCTGCTTTGAAGGTAGGATGTGATCCAGTCAAGGGCAGTCCCCTATATGCAGGTTTCATAGAGTCTTTGTATTAGAGTGTCATGATCAACCATGGGAGGGTAAGACCCTGGCCTCTAGTACAATAGGCATTGTGAACAGTTGACATTGTAGCATATGTGAATTCTAAGAGACCCCCCTACATGTGAATGACTGAGGATATGTCAGGCAGCCAGTCTGCCTCACATGACAGAGCAGCTCCCTCATCTAGCCATGTCTGGACCACCTCTGATAGGTCCATGACCACGTGTCTGTGAGCCTGCCCCTTCAAAGTCCTTCACCCATCCAGTGGCTATTCTTGTGCAACATGTTAGTTCTGTAACAAGTTGTCCTACAGCTTAGATATTGCAATCCAGTGGAGGCATGCAACTCACTCCCTGCGCTGTACAGTAGCCTCAGCCCTACCCCATTAGCGAGTCGCTGTGGCCAAGGGTTGCAGTGTTGGGACTGCAGTGGCCTAACAATGCATGCAAATGTCATGGTGTGTGATGAGCATTTACAAATCCATCCTTTAATTGGATACCTTTTAATACCTCATCTGCAGGAATATCCATCTCTGCATACCCTCCTTTGGAAGGAGATTGACCCAACCCCTCTCTGTATCTCCGGACCACAGGTTTGCAGCATACAGCCATGCCCAGAACATATGTATCAAACCCAAATTAGGTGCATTACATCATGTGTACAGAGGGCAGGACAATAACCTTTGGGGTCAGACAGCTGAGGTGAGGCATGCCCTATGCTAGATGTAAAATTCAATGGACTGGAGTTTGGCATCATGAGATACTGTACATTGGTAGTGCTTAGTGCATTTCCACTTATCGGCCGTGAGGGCTTGTAATATATCAGTGTCTCATAGCCAGTGAGCGGGGGACAGTGGGTCATTCTTCATGTGTGCAAACACATGAACAAATAAGATCACCAGTCTCCGGCCTCCACCCATGACGTGCAGGGTGTGGTTTAGGGGGGGATGCACCGATTCAGTGTCTGTGACTCTCCACAGGCGTCCCATCTCAGCTATCAGTGTGCCATGTGCCAAGAAATGCCCCCCTGGAATGTCAGGATCTTCCTTCAACTGGCCAAAGGTATTGAGCTCCTGGACCATGAATAGGTCCCCCACTAAGCTCAGTCTTGTGTCTGGCCATGCCATCAGTCCTTCCCAACAATGCCTCTATGGAAAAGTGCTAGGAAGTGCAGAATAAGAGACAGAGAGTACGGGATCATGTCCCTCAGCCCTTTTAGCTCAAATAAGCCACTTTCATCAGGCTGTCAGCTCCCCAGGGGAGCTGCGCTCTGGGGAGCAACATTGACCCCACCATCTCCTGTGCCCTGTATGTTGGGAACATGCCCACTTTGTTCAACTGCCTCCAAGCCAAACATCACACTGGCCATTGCAGCAGTGCTGACACAGAACATTTCATAAAAAATGCACACCCTGGACAGCCTTCACACAGGCAGATGCAGCCTCCGCAGAGCCACACTTATCATGCCACTATTGCAGATCAACCCTGGCAGCATGGTGTCCAACTCCCTGGAAGTGGCACGAGGCACAGCCACCACTAGGTGATGGCAAAAATACAAGATGCAAGGGAGCATTAACATCTTGGAAAGTTAAATACATCCTTGGCCTTTAACTTGGAGAGTGCTATAATAAGCCATCTGTGGACGTAAGGAGGATATGGCCCTGCTCAGATGTACATAATGAGATAGTTTGCATCATGACAGTTACAGATCCCTAAGTACCAAAAAAACACGAAGCTCACGCATCACACTCTGCTCACCCTCCATCACCTCTTGGGGAGGATTCTCCACACAGAGGGTAAAAACACAAGACTTTGCCCAGTTAACACCCAAACTCGACACACTCTGCAAATCTGATAGTCTCACAGAAATATCTGGAATGTCCCTACAGATAGACTGAATATAGAGCAGCATGTTGTCTGCATCAATGGATATTCCATGTACCTCATCGGCTAGTGGAACTCACCATGCTTACCACCCCTGACAAAGTTGCTGGGCTAGCTGCTACATTGTCAGGGCAAAGAGCAGTGGGGAAAAAGGACAAAGTTGACGAGTCCCCCTGTCCAATCTAAAAGAGGGTGACATGTCTTTTCAAAACTGGACTTGGGCAGTCGACTCATTAAGAAAAAGACATATGTGTTGTTGCAGCTGCCCTGCAATGTCGAATTGAGACTTAGTGGTACCCAAACCACGGTATGGAATGCCTTCCCTAATTCCAGAACTAAGCAGGCTACATAGGGACACATCCCCTGGACCAGCTACAGCACTGTTGTGTAGTTCCTATAAACCTATATAGGATCTGCACGTTTAGACAAGATAGAATGTGGGATTGGTGTCCAGACTGATTTTAGACACCCCCACCGGGTATGTTCGCCTGTATACCAGCGAGCTCACAGTGCCACTGTAAACTCCTCTTACCAAGGAGAGAATAGTTCTTGGCAACTATCGGACATGACAACCCTGTCCCATCAGGAATCGTGAAAACAGTACAATACTTTTCGCTCAGTCACTCATGCTCACTTTGTCTCAGAGAAATACACAGATTAAATGGTGGGGACATTTCTCAATAAGCATTTATTGAACCAGCGTCATTCTAATGTAAAATAGGTATGCTGAAACAACCATAAGACAGAAGCAGATATAAACGATTATAAGCACCAATAGAGTAAAAGGATGGTAGATTCGTACCATAGTGCTAAAACGATGAATACAGGCAGGTAAATAAATACCTGATAATAAAAATGCGTACTCCTATGATGCAACCCTAACTAGATGTACCTAAGTGTACCTAGCATGTATGCAGGTGTAGAGCCAAGAATCCCCCTAGGCTGAAGCCAACCCCATTACCTGAAGTGAGAGACTGTAGGACCCCGTCTTGGTCTCGAGATGGACACCCCGCAAGGGATGTCAGACCACTGCGAGCTGGAGTATCTGCATGCAGGAACCTCAGCGTCTTGCATCAGTGTGTCAGCATGGAAGTCTTTCTCCTCTGCCTGCCCCAGCAAAGATATGGTGTATATATACCCAAAAGGTACCCTCAGGGGTTCTACCTTGCTGTGTCATGTCAGCCGAGGATGACGGAAAGGATGACCGTTATACATAGACCCTTATACCACAGCACCTAGACCGCCCTCCTAGCCGCCACAGAAGACATCCACACTCTCCTCGACCAGGGCCACACGGCAGCCCTCATCCTACTAGACTTCTCTGCAGCCTTCAACACCGTCTCCCACCGCACACTCACCGCCAGACTCCACGAAGCCAGCATACAGGGAACTGCCCTAGATTGGATCAGCTCATTCCTCACCAGCCGAACCCAAAGAATCAGACTCCTGCCCTTCCTCTACGAACCCACAGAGACTAGCTGCGGAGTACCCCAAGGATTATCGCTCAGCCCCACGCTCTTCAACATCTACATGGCCCCCCTCGCCGCCATCGTCAGAAAGCATGGACTCAGCATAGTATCCTACGCCGATGACACCCAACTCATCCTCTCCCTCACCAAGGAACCCCACATCACCAGACACAGCTTCCAGGAAGGAATGAAAGACGTTGCATCCTGGATGAGCAGCAGCTGCCTGAATCTCAACCCGGAGAAAACAGAAGTCCTCGTCCTTGGATCTACCCCCTCCGCATGGGACAACACCTGGTGGCCTACCGCCCTTAGCAATCCCCCACACCCATGGACCACACACGCAACCTCAGCATCATGCTAGACTCCTCCCTTACAATGACCTGACAGATCAACGCCGTCTCCTAGACACATGCTTCAACACCCTCCGCATCCTCCGCAAGACCTTCAAATGGATCCCCCCAAATCCAGAAAGGCCATCACCCACGCACTCATAACCAGCAGACTGGACTACGGAAACGCCCTCGGGATCAAGAAAGCTCTACTCCGCAAACTCCAGACCATCCAGAACTCCGCTGCCAGACTCGTCTTCGGCATCCCACGACAAGACCACATCACCCAGCACCTGCAACACCTCCATTGGCTCCCCATCAAAAAGAGAGTGGCCTTCAAGCTGCTCACTCACGCATACAAATCCCTCCACAATACCTGACCCCAATACCTCAACGAAAGAGTCTCCTTCTACGCACCCAAGAGGAGCCTCCGCTCTGCCAACCTCGCCCTGGACGAAACCCCAGGTATCCGCAGACCCAGAACGGGAGGAAGACCCTTCTCCTACATCGCAGCCAAGACCTGGAACCAACTCCCCCTCAGCATCAGATGATCCCCCACTCTGCAATTCAGGAAGAGCCTCAAGACCAGGCTCTTTGGATGAGACGGAGCTGCACGAAACTCCCCTCTTCCCCCCAGCGGCTTGAGACCCTCAGGGGTGAGTAGCGCACTTCACAAATCCCTGATTGATTGATTGATAGTTATTATGCAGAAGATGGTAATCCTGCTGTGATTCTGAGAATCCTCATGCATAATAAATGAGGCTAGTTTTCTGGAAAACCACACAACATTCATGCAGCACCTTAACTAGGTAAAAGGTCAATACCAAAAACCGTTATGTAGTACAATGGCAGGAAAGATGTAGGTGAAAGGTTAGGTGACTACCCAGGCCTATAATGAGGTACATTACAAAACATAACACCCACTCTTCATACGACCGGACGATATATTATATATACTAAAAAGGAATGTCCTTTCAGTTGTAATACATTCTGATAAATGTTCATAATAAAAACTTCTAAAAAAGTAATAAAATTGCTAAAGAAAACCTCTAAAAGTCCTTTAAAATATGTTCGTATATATGGCTTGAGTAAATAAAAGCCATGGTGCTTAGCAAGAAAAAGTCGTAGGAAAAACAAATTGTTGAAAATTCCAATTTTAGTTGTTTTGGAAAAAGGCAGAATTCTTCCCAGCACACAGAGAGCCAAATGTTTATGTGTCCTGTGTGGGAGACGCAACATCACTGTTGCTTGCCATCGCAGATGACGGTCCCTGTAACACCTCACGGATAAGGTCAATCAAGCAAAAGTGATCTTCTTCAGTTCCCACGGCAGATGCTGGGGATCCTTTAAAATATCCAGAGCCTGTGTGCCTGTAGAGGAGCTGGTATCCGTGGTGGCTCTAAGAATGCCGACAACAACATGGGAATACCCTGAGGATACTGTAGTACGTGGGCCATTAACGGGTCCAGCAATGCATCCACATCAGGTGGCGCAACCAATGGAAGTGTCAGACAGAGGTTCAACACGCATTCTTGTCTGCAGAATAGGCAGCGGAGGACAGGAAAAACACAGTCAATCCAGACTGATCAGAATGATAGGAACCAAGACTCGCTTAGTTCCCGAAGTCGAGGTGTGCCCAGATGGAGTACCATGCAATCACAGTAACATCATTCCAAGGAGCGTTTTTTCCATTTCCTTGGTGACTGGGACGTCCATTGTGTAGCAAAAAAATTAAAATCAGGATTCCCGCTACCAGTACCAGGATTAGCAGAAGTCCTCTGAAAATGCTTCCGAATACGGAGTGTATAAAAGCTGGAATCATTCCGAAGACTGTCTGAAAGGTGCTCAACAGTCCAGAACCTATGGTCTTAAATAGCTGTATTTAACCCTTTATTTAAACATGTTAAAGATACGCTGTACTATTTCTCCAAAATGGAAAGGGCAGTTATTTCGTACACGTGCCTGTATATCAGCCGAGGACCTTGCAACCTGGAGATCAAAAGTCTCTCGGGCCGAGGTTAAGGGCACATCTTTCTGTAAAAGTATGGCTTTCATTCGGCTCAGAGAATCAAACCGTATAAAGGAAACATTCAACGAATGCCATAACGGCACCTCCCTGACTGTATGGGTCGGTGGAAACAAAACTTGCACACAACAAGTAGCCCTAGAACTTACAGTGACAAGATATGCGATGCCTGGAAGCATTCCGCAACCACCTTGATCATTCAGCATTAAGTAACTCCCATTTGAGAGCAGCCTGAACACCAGATTAATCACAGCAGCTGGGGACCCTTTCAAATGACAGGACAAGTTTGCAACTAAACCGTTACAGGCCCCATGAAGCATAATATCCTGGCAAATGAGAGATCCACTCAAAGAATTCTCGCAGTCTGTACCGCTGAGAAACACTTCAGTGTCCCCATTCCTGCATCTAAATCTATACGGTAATTCCCAAGATTCATGGATGAATTCCCTACCCATTATTTCATATCTGCCTACATGATGGTATTCTAGGCAATACTAAAACTGGAAAGTCGTTACTGGCAATGTTATATGGCCATGAATTAACCATTTTGTGGATGGTAACTCTGCCACGGTGAAAGGTAATCAGTCTAATTTTTCAATGTGCAGCATGGTATATTTTGCATCCCTTTGTGCCATTGTTATCTGCATTTCAGTCAAATTATATGCAAAGAACAGAGACGTACTGTTGATATATTGCCAAGGCACATAACCAGAACGCAAAGATTGTAGCGTCCAGCTTAACGACATAATAGAACGTAATTGTGATTGTCCATGTAGTAGGAGGGACAGATCTTGCTCCAGTATATCTATAGCAGAAGATACAATGTTTCCCAGTGAACAAATCCTGGATGTTAGTGTGGTCATACCATTATCAAATACTGCCAAGGCCTTTTCTAGGCTAATTCTATCTATTTCATGAAGCCTCTCTTCAGCTTCCTGTTGAGAGATTTTCCAAATTTCATTGTAAGTGGCATATAAGAAACCTTTTGTACGACGTGGCTTACGGGGACCTAGCAAAAAATCTGTTAAATTCATGTCTTCTGAGGGTAAGGACAAGTGTTGTTTCACCTGAGAGACATCGAGGTTTTTAGCCAATCTAGGCATAACTTCCCAACACTGTATGATGTCACCACCCCCAGATGTTCTCATTGTACATACCGTAAGTCAGGCCTGTGGATACTAAACCCTTCGGTGGTACCCCTGAATCTTGACTGACACCTATTTGTGTCTACAGGCCAAACTAACCATCCCTTCTAATTGGGGTGTGTTGAATTGTATGAAATGCCCTGAATGATGTCATCTAGTGTACCCTCACCATTTTCTGTGAAATTTTGGCAAACTTCAAAGTGTGAACGCGAGGGAATACGTGGTGTATTCAAATCCTTAATCTTGGCTAACCCAATACAGGAAGTCTGTTGCACAGTGTCGTTCAGGAAGATGATTTGTTGTGGTATGAGGCATGCTCTAAATTGTGGTTCCCTGAACTTGCCAGTCCTTAGTACCCCAGACAGATTTTATGTCTATAGTGTCCTTCCATAAGTCGAAACCCTGTTCAGACAGTTGGGCAATAAAGGATGCAGAGTATATCTGTTTTGTGTTAGTGAGCATACTTTTCTTTGCAGATGTAGATGCAAGCTTATAATAATATGAGCGCGGATCTGATGTATTAAACCCAGAAAAATAAGCAAACGTTTGTGCAAACATGTTTGAACCACCTTTCGGCGGTGTTGGGCAATGCTCCCATTGGTGGTATGTGAAGACATTACGCGGTGCACTTGTTTTAGGCATAAAGTGATGACCATAATGTTGGTAACAGTAGATGGTATCAAAATAAGACGAGTCATCAAACATTTCATTTTCCGAAAAACGTAGAAATCATGAAGTGTTTTTTGTGGGAAACTGGAGCTGGCGGCGACTCAGTTTCACTTGAATCCAGAGAAAACATGTCGAAATCGATGAAGTAGCCAGATGCAGTTCGATCTATCTTTGGTGGCTCAGCAGTTTTTGATGAACTGTCAAATGTCCCCTGTAGAGGCATATTGATGTAGATGTCGGTGGTAGGCCGAATTGATATCTGCGTTTCATTTGAGTTTTGATGTTCTGTTTCAATAGGTTCATTGTTGGTAACTCCATTACTTCGTATTGTAGACTCTAAGAATGTTATGTCTTTCTGTCTGAGAGGAGAGCGGTGGCTACCCAGGAGCCCACGTGGCCTGCTATTCAGGATCAGCCACATAGTGTGGTTTGCTCAGATCGATTGAGACAAATCTCTTTTCTTTCTTGCCGGCAAGAGGCAGAAGAAGTACTATTCTTGTTCCTTAGACAGCCAGGACATGTACAGGCTTTCTGTAGGATGGCCCAAATTCTTTCTTGTCCACAATATTTTCTCTGACCAGATCCCCGACTTTTGGGATCCAGACAGTTCTTGCCATGACTGATTTGACTTCCCCAGTGGCGGTGCGCTTTGTAGTGCCCGGAATTCATTAAGATCCCGTAAAACAGCCAAACGTTTATTGATGTCAAAAGGTTTTTTATCCGCCACTGTGCTTTCATAATCGAGATCAGTTACCCACATTCTCATCCCAAATAGGACTTTGTAAGGGGTGACACCTCCTAGGGAACTTCTTGGCATATTATTGAGTGCCCTCTGGCCCCCATATAGGTTATTGACCCAACTACCACCCGAAAAGTCCCGTTGTTTCCTCTCCACTACCGAATTTCCCTTGGGATGGTACGGAGAGGAGTACCGCAATGCAACACCCAAACGTCCCATGGCTTCCTTGTAAGCCCTAGAGCGAAACGCGGGGCCATGGTCAGAATGTAATGTGCCAACAGCGTATGTGCCTATGAAGACGCGCAAATCTTTGTTATAACAGTTCGAGTGTCAGGCGAGCGCTGAGGCCAAACCCACAGGAATCTAGAGCATGAATCCACTGCCACCAAGATGTACTTGTAAGCCCCATCAGATTGTAAGGGGCCGCAGTGGTCCAAATAGACACATGCAAGAAGTCTGTCTGATATTAGTAATGGTATTTGTGCCGGACGTGCTACGGTGGAACTCTTCATCTGCTGGCTGATGTCGCACTTAAGAACAAAAGCTTTTGTTTTGTTAATCCTGGCCACCAATAGCGTTGTTTCAATAGAGAAACTGTTGCAATAATCCCTGCATGTGCCAAACCTAGACCCTCATGTGCAGCTAGAATTAAACCTAATCTGTGATCCATGTTTGGTACTACTCTCTCCCCCACTCCTGGAATTTGAGCATTCAGAATATTTTTTGCATCTAACTTGTAGGAGTACTTGAGTGGAAAACCTTTCGATAAGGCTGTGCTGTTTTTGTGTGAAGCAATGACAGCCACCATTGTGCTTCCGTCTATTCTCGTGCTAGAATGAGTGATTGCAGCTACGGCTGCAGTTCGCACTGTTGCCTTGGTGGCTTCATCAGCCAATGAATTCCCTTCAACGTGAACGCCATCACATTGATGACTCAGCGTGTGTATCACGTGAGCCCTCGAAAAGTCTTTTTTCAACTCTGCCACTTGTTCTCAAAGCATTTTGCGCTTTATTGTGCAACCTTTTGAGTCTTTCAACCCATTCTGACCCCAGTAGGAAGATATGCATTGTAAGACTGGACACAGTAAAACGAATCGCACACTATAAGTGTGGGGAATTCCTGATCAGTTTGTATTTGTGCCAGTAATAGGGCTTTTAATTTTGCCAGCTGTGCCGTTCAGTTTCCTAGAGACTGTGTCTTCGTACTGCTAGGATGAAACTTGCCGTCCTGCATACGTCCTTTTACAATCGCACAAGCTGCGCTGTATTGTTGTTTACTACCTATGGCAGGCTGAGCAGAACCGTCAGTGTAAATTATGTATTCATACCGATCTAGAGGCATTATTTCATTCGGGAGAGGATATTCTTGTTCGTATTGCAGGAATACTTGGGTTTTTAATGTAGAATCAAATTTGTAGTTAACATCTGTTGCGGTGAGAGAATTCGCCCATTGTATCCATATTGGATATAAAGCTTTAGCATTTGGAACGCTTACCTTTGTAACAGCCTCTAAGGCCGGTACTGGAGTTACAACAATTATTCGTTTCCCCTGCGCCAGTGCTCTTTCTCTCACTACAGAAGTCTGTACTGCTGTCAGAATTTTTTCTGTGAAAGAAAAGCGCATTTCAGCGTTTGTGTACAAGTGTGATTTGTATGCTATGGGTACTGTTTCGCTTTCATTGAAGGTTAGGTAAGTGTACCCTGATTGACCTATGATTACACGGATCACCAGATCTGTGGTATTTACACGTGTGTGTAGGTGTTTTGAAGCTATCATCTCAACTTGTAAGGAACAAAGGATAACCGTGTGTTCCTGTGTCCAATGTCTAATTGATCGGGTCTAATTAAATTGTAGAATGGTTTAACTTTTACTGCTTAGTCCAAAATGTATGTTCCGCCAAAATTTAGGAATCCCAATATGGATTGGAAGTTTTTCAGAGATTTTGGAGGTTGAAGCAGCGCACTTTTCTAAAAAGTTAACCGCTAGGATTTTCCCTTCACTTGAAAGCTCATATTCCAAAAATAGGACATTGAGTTGGGCTATTTTTGATTTTTAAGTTGAATTTTTAGCCCTCAGAGGCAAACCCCAAATTATGTTGCTAACCCTGGTCAAATGATCCATTAAATGATCATCCGTCAGATAAAAATCATCTACATAGGACAATGCCTCTTCATCCAAATTTTGAAGTAACTCTGTTACTCTAGATGAGAACAACCCGGGGCTATTCTTATATCCTTGGGGAAGTCGACAGAATTGTCGCTGGGAGCCTAGGGCTGAGAATGCTGTCAAGTAACTGTTTTCAGGCGCTATATTTTGGCAGAAAAATCCATTTGAGATATCTAGTGGTTTTGTACTTTTTCCTCACAATGTTATTCATTAATGCGGCACTGTATGCGTTCTGTACTGCAAATGTCTTTGTGCATGTGCTCAGATGTCTGTAGTCTAAAACTAGATGGTATGAATTATCGGGTTTCATTAGGGGAAACAAAGGATTATTCATTGAAGAGGTGCAATTTTCTATTACACCTTGGTATTCAAGTTGATCTAAGATCTCCCTGACCTGTTTCTTCGCTTCTTGTTTAATAGGGTACTGTCTTTGTGGAGTTGAACCTACATGGTTGTCATATAATGCTGGAACAAGTGCTACCGCCCACTCCTGCGTGTATGAATGTTTTAAGTATACTGGAACGAGGTCGGAAAAAGCTGGTACAATTACCGTTTCTCCCTTTGGGCACTCCATAACAATCTCAGATGGCCAAATTATTCAGCCAAAAGGATGTCATAGCCATAAGTCAGGTTTTCCCAAAAGAGAACTTTAATTTTTCTGGGTTTGTCCCCCTCCATTTGGAGTGTTATTTCATATAACCGATGTGGGACACTTACCCTTGTATCAGGTATTTCCACCATGATGTGTTCATTCAACACCGCTGTCACCAGAAATTCCATCAGGTTCTGGCAAGCTATTGTTACTGCTGCTGCGCTGTCTAGCATCGTCAGAGCCCATTCCCCATTCAGAAGTTGAGTCCTCAGTATCCTTGGCATGTCTAACTCTAAGACCGGCTACCTTCTTCTTTTTAAATTGAGGTTTTGATTTTGGTTTATCTTCTTTTTTGATATTATAGTTCCAAGTACGATGTGTGTCTCTGGACTTTGTCCGTTCTTCTTGTCTGTGTCCCGACCGTCCTTCCCTCACTGAGTTTTCTGATGAACTCTGAAAGGAACGAGAGGAACGTGTATCAGTATCCTGTCAGGTACCTGTCAGGTTTTTTAATGTTGTCACGATTCCTAAGGTTGTACCTCCTTTCGGAGGGCTCCTGTTGAGGAGACCCACCCCGTGATTGTGATCTATTCTCTCTATCCTTTTGTTTTCTATTATCCCATTTATTTTTGGAAGAATCAGGTGCTTGCTTGCTGTTATCCTTTTCAGGTCCACCCATGAGTTGAAGTTTTGTTGCTCTAGCTCCCAAACTATCTCTACCTAATTCGGCATATGTATCTTCGAAACTTTTTAGGTAATTCGCGCTCCTGAAGTATAGGAGTGAAATCCCTCAGGCATTGGCGTATTGCCACTGCTGCTGCCTCCCCTTTTATGTTGGCAATATAATAGTTGATACCTGGGAAAAACTTCCTAACAATTTCATCCCTAAGTTCAGAGCAGGTTTTGCTCCATACTCATTCTGTATTTGTCTTAATACGTCTGGTATTACTGCTATTGAAGGGATACCATGAGTTCTGGTATATATGGCAGCGAAAACTGTACCCCAAGAGGTACAATCCCTATCTGGGGAGCTATCCCCATTGGCAAGCAGATTGTTAGCATTCTGTGTTTTTCTTGAGGGCTTGTGTGTGGGAACACTGCCTCTTACTGTGTGATTTTCTGAGCTATCCACAATGCATTTGCTCACATCTAGTGGGCATTTTATCCATAACTGCGTGTAGAGTTTGTGGAGTTATTTTAGTTGCAGACCCCTGAATTTGTCCTGCTGGTGTAGCCCTTGTTGGCTGAAGTGTGAGTGTTCTTATCACGAACTGTGTCAAGTTTCTGTAAAGTTTTATTATTTATTTGTGTAGTGGATGTAAGTCTGCTATCGGCATTGTGTCAATGTCTGGATGCGGTGTGTAAGCCGCTAAGACCGGCCAAGTGGCTCCATCTCTGCCGAGTGGACAGAGTCTTACTTTATTTTTTGTGTGTGGGAGGGTACCTTTAAACCAGTTTATGTGCTCCTGGTAGGTGAGCGGAACTTCAATGTCATAGTATGTCAATATTCCCCTGGTGTTTCATCTTCAGTGTAAGAATGAAATGTATTTGCGTGTGCATCGGCTGGTGGGAGTTTAACCCATGAAGAGAATACCTCTGTTCTATATGATTAGTGTGCCTCAATCACGAATGTTACTGTCCCACCCTAGCTGTGACTCCATACTCTGCAAGTTTTTTGTGTTCAACATAGTTTATTACATTTTTATAAT
Source organism: Calotriton arnoldi (assembly GCA_963921515.1). NCBI lineage: Eukaryota > Metazoa > Chordata > Amphibia > Caudata > Salamandridae > Calotriton > Calotriton arnoldi. The sequence continues at coordinate 245,405 of CAWUFW010015227.1, read as the reverse complement.
AAACAAAGACATTACAAAAAAGAGCACCATACAAAGTACACATAGAAGAAACTTATCTATAAAGAAAAGTAAATATAAAACATATACAATATAGTATGAAATATAAAACTTTAAAATAAAAAAAAAAGGGAAGAAAACAGACTTATTGAAAAAACAATTTTTTAACAGAGCTACTATACATTAAACATATGTTATTTATAATATAGGGATACGAATAACAAGAAATTATAAATATGAAGTTAAATAATGATCAATCGTTTTCCAAAATGAATGATAAGAGGCACTATTATGAGCAATACCAGATAAGGATAAATTGGCACCTCTTCTAATAAAAATAATCCATGACCATCAAGCATGAACAGATAATAATGACACATCTTTCCAACATGATGTAATAGACTTTAAAGCAGCTGACAATAAAAAATTCTGAAGTTTAAAATCTAAGTCAGACAATTTCGTGGAAAGAGCAATGGATTTGCATATCAAAATATTAAATGAAAGTCTGTCAGAGATATTGAATATTTTTCGTATGACGTCCCAAACTTCCTTCCAAAATTTTAAAACAAAAGTACATTCAAAAAGTATATGTTTTAACGAACCTGTATGTGAATTACAATGCCAACAATTTGAAGTAGGAAGGAGCTTAGGGGCCCATTACGATACCCGGCGTAAAAAAATCCGCCAGGCATGGAAGCGGCAAAAATCCGCCCGCACACACCGTCTGAACACCGACCACGCCATTACGATTACACAAACCGAAAACCGCCATCGGCGGAAAAATCACACAAAATACCGCCCGCCATCGTCCGAGTCGGAGTCGAACCGCCCGCCACGGACGGAAACACGCACGACAACACAAAACCGCCCGCCCTCACGGCCGACACACCGCACGTGAGATTACGATCGCACCGCCATGAGCGCGGGAAAACTACAAATATACCGCCCGCCAGCGCAAACAACGCCGATGAGAATCGACACGGCAGAAGCCATGGCGCCCACGTCCCTGCACAGAAACCATCCGCTGACAAAAACAATCGCACACAACATGGCCAACAAGTCCACACAGCAAGGCACACACAAATACACAAGCACAGTACACATCCCGAAAACACCCCCCCCTGGACAAACAAAAACTACAAAGGCCAGAACCCCAGACACAACACACCTGAAAACAACAGACCATGAGGACACACCCACATAGGTAAGTACAAAAGCAGCACTCCCACAGACCACAACCCCTTGCAACATTGCAAACTAGAGAGGAGAGGAGAGGACACAGTGACACAGCAAGGACAGCAGCACACCACAGAAACGCACACATCACAACCACCACCACCACCACCACCACCACCAAACACCGGCACCACAAACCCCCTGCACATTACACAACACACACCGCACCAGCACCACAAACACCATGGCACCACAAAGAATGCCCAAGTTCACGCCCATTGAGCTGACGGTCATGGTCGACGAGATTATCAAGGTGCACCCACAAATCTATGGGAACCTGGTCCAGCACACACCACTAGCCACCAGAAACAGAATGTGGAACAGGATCGTAGACCAGGTCAATGCAGTCGGGACCCTGCCCAGGAACAGAGTCGAAATAAACAAACGGTGGAATGACGTCAAGAGCCTGGTCAAGAAGAAGGAGACCAAGAACAGAGAGCTGGCAGTCGTCACTGGCGGAGGGAATCCCGCGCTCTTCAAGACCTTCAAAGCGTGGGAGGAGAAGGTGCGAGTCATCATACATCCCGAGATCCTCGCCGGATTAGCAGGGGGAGTGGAGGCTGGTAAGTACAAACTAATGTATACCAGCACACCGCTATGTACTCACATGCACTACCACCATGCCACAGCTCCCAGGGACAAACACCCCCATATCCAGCACACAATACACAACACATCACACACACATGCAACAGACACCACCACACACAGCCCAAACAGAACAACTGTAAGATGCGTGGGGACATGTGTACACTCAGCCAGCCACGTAACCACCAACAGGTCCCCAAATATGCCAGAAGCGCCACAACGAGCACCCACCACACCCATGTGTCCGCCACAGCTGCACTAACCGACAAGTAACAGGTAAGTGGCAGGAACACAAAGTGCAGTGGGTGGGAGGGTGGACAGCCCAAGTACAACACACACCAGGCCCCTAGTCCCACAGCACAGCAAGGAGGAGCATCCCCCACACCCCACACCCACGTGTCAGCCACTGCAGTGCACAACGACAGCCGAAAGGTAGACATCACGGTCCACAGCAATCGGTGTCAGTGGGTGTCCAGCCACCACCACGACCCACAACACCCCCCCACCCCCACAAACCTGCAACATGGAGCACCCCCGCTTAGAACCATGTGGCATCCAGTACAGTGCACGCCCGAACAACCTGCAGGTGGGAAACTGGACAGGGCTGGATTACTGGAGGCATGAGGACCGTAACACGACCAACACATGGGACATGTCACGTAGCAGACGAACACGCAGCACCGCCCACCGTCACGAACAAGTGAACAATGTGCACACGGACATGAACCACAGACTCACACCCCACATGACCCATCACAAACACAGCAACACCCAAGGAGCCACGTCTGCATGCACAAGCCACACTGAACATAGTACCACACGGCAGCCACTGTGCAACTCATCACACACAACCGAAACACCATTGAAGTCCTGTCCATGTAGCCCCTACTGCCTGTCAACCACACACCCCACAACTACGCCTATGTAAGACAAACAACACTAGACGCAACAGAGCGGAACAACATAAATGCACACGAACACCACTGAACCCATCAAACACACAGACACACCATGCACATACAACATACCATCCATCCCATCCGTCAGCCCCAGTCTCATGAAAGGCATGTCATCCGCACAGCTGCCACACATACAGCAGTCACGCTAAGATACATGCCCATGACCAACCATGTGCCAGAAGTCAATGAAGCGCACGCCACACTGTGAGCAACACCACACAACATGGGCCACACCCCCCACGAGCACTGCAGTGATGCACATGGCACAGGGCAGCACGCACACCAAGGAGATGGGACAACTGCAATACGTTGGCTGGCACACAACCATCACTCACTCATAACGATGCGTCCAATGCCATGTCCAGTAATCACAACAGACAGCAAATATGCAGGCCATGTCAGGCATGCACACACCTCAGACCATGCACTGTCATGCTGCCACAACACATGTCACGTTCGGCACCCATGGCTCACAGCATGTACCCCAAAAGCATATTCCCTCCCAAATGCGATTCTGGGGCATGGCCCCCATGTTGCCATATGCGTTCCTAAGCGTTCCATTTGAACCCCAAAAGCATATTCCCTCCCAAATGTGAATCTGGGGCATGGCCCCCATGTTGCCATATGCGTTCCTAAGCGTTCCATTTGAACCCCAAAAGCATATTCCCTCCCAAATGCGATTCTGGGGCATGGCCCCCATGTTGCCATATGCGTTCCTAAGCGTTCCATTTGAACCCCAAAAGCATATTCCCTCCCAAATGTGAATCTGGGGCATGGCCCCCATGTTGCCATATGCGTTCCTAAGCGTTCCATTTGAACCCCAAAAGCATATTCCCTCCCAAATGCGATTCTGGGGCATGGCCCCCATGTTGCCATATGCGTTCCTAAGCGTTCCATTTGAACCCCAAAAGCATATTCCCTCCCAAATGTGAATCTGGGGCATGGCCCCCATGTTGCCATATGCGTTCCTAAGCGTCCCATTTGAACACCAAAAGCAAAGTACAAACCAGACCCAGGATGGGCCAGGAGCCCGCATACACCAGAGTCACAATAAGTAGGGGCACAGCAACACACCCATCGGCATGGCCAATCCGTCCCATGCCACATGTGCACAGCACACAGTCCCATTGCCAAGCACACACAACTACAAATGGTACAGCCACACACACGCCTCCGGGAAACCCATGTACGAGATTGCACGAACTGTGAATGTCAGACGACAAATACATACTTCGCCAGATGCAACACAATAACAAATCTCATTCTCTCCACAGGTGACGAACCGCTGGATGCTGGGGATGGAGACAGCAGCCAGCACAGCCAGCCTACAAGCCCCCAACGAGGACACACGGATGTGGAGGATCTGTCCTCTTCTTCGGACACGGACCACCAAGCAGGCCCATCTGGTGTGGCAGGGCCCAGCCGCTCCCCAGGACCCCTCCTACCCACCAACCCATCATCCAGGGCTGCTGAACATTCCCAGCCCCCTGCTGCCACTGTCGTTGCAGCCACACCCACGGTCATTGCGGCCACACCCACGGTCATTGCGGCCACACCCACGGTCATTGCGGCCACTACCACTGCCGCAACCGCCACCATCGCCGCACCGACCACCACCGCCGCCACCACCACGTCTTCGCTGGCACCAGCCCCAGCGCAGGTGGTGGCCCGGCCGACTGGATCCACCCTGGGAGCCACAGCGAGGACCGTGGTGAGCAATGTGGCTAGTGGGCAGGCCGGTGGCAGCAGGACTGGTAGGAGGAGCAGGGTCAGGGAAACGCCAGCCTCCACTGGGAGCCATGCCCTGCCTCAAATGGCCAGAGTCCTTGGGGCCTATGAAGACGCCCAAGGACAATGGGCCAGGTCAGCTACAGACACGCGTGAGGTGCTGGGGGTGCTGAGGTCCATGGACGCCCGTATGGGCCAACTCGTGGACCTCATGGGCCAGCTGGTGGTGGCGGTGAGGTCACAGCCAGGGACAGCAGCTCCCCTCCGCCACCACCTGCCGGGGCGCAGGGTCGAGCAGCAGTGTCCAGTTCCCCTGCGTCCACAGCCAGTGAGCACACCTCAACCACCAGCATGTCGCAAGCAGGCACCCCCTCGCAAACGTGGAAGGGGCCGTCCGAAGTGGAAACAGATCTCCCGGGAGGACTTCGCACGCTCCAAACGCAAGTGAGGCAGCCAGCCAGCCTTCCTTGACCACCCACTGCATTGACTTGGACTACGATCCCACTCCACACAGCCATCTGGATGGCATGTGTGTGTTGGACTATGGACATAGAACCAGTGGGTACACCCTGAGCATCACGCAGCCATGACCGACAGCTCATTGTCACTGCACGCACCACTTTTGTCATCACCTTACACACAATCACATGTCACAGTTTGAAATAAATGCACCTCTTACACAAACTGCTGTTTGTGCCCTGTGTTTTATTTGTACGGAATACAACGGCCACCTTGGGCGGAAAGGCACCTGATGCGTGGCATGGCAATGGAACCGGAGGGCCTGTAGGGACCTAGGGGTGGGAGACAGAACAGGAGCACATTCAATGAGTGTGTCACACACCCATCACACAGTACATGTCAACAACTACAAGCAATGTACACACATCGCACAGAGCAATAGGGCACAATGCCACAGCCACCAACAGTGGCATACTACCCTGGCCATGGAGCGTTGACACACAGCACGCAGTGAACAAACGGCCACCCTGACACAGCACACACACACCTGCACAGATACAGCCACATCAGCCGTCGTACATGGACACTCACCGTCAAGTGAAGTAGCGGGCGATGAGCTGCTGCCGCACATTACCAGCTTCCTCCTCTCCGCTGTCCTCCTCACTCGAGCTGTCCTGGTCTGCGGGCTGGGGCCCTGGTTGATCTCCGTCATCCACGATGAGGGGGATCTGCTTCCGAATGGCCAGATTGTGCAGCATGCAGCACGCCACCACTATCTGGCACACCTTCTGTGGGGAGTACGCCAGCGCACCCCCGGTGCGGTCCAGGCACCTGAACCTGGACTTGAGGAGGCCAAAGGTACGCTCGACCACACGTCTGGTCCTCCCATGTGCCTCATTGTAGCGATCGTCTGCTGGGGTGCGAGGATTCCTCAATGGACTGAGCAGCCATGCCCCATTCGGGTACGCAGAGTCACCTGGGTGTGAGGGACACAGAGAACCGTTGCTATTCCAACTGGACAGGGGACAGCATCGCACAACCAGCACGCTACACCACTCCACATACTCACCGACAATACAGGCACGATCCTGTTGCAGATTGGACATCAGTCGTGGCAAGATGCTGTTGCGCATTATGTGTGCGTCATGGGCCGAGCCTGGGAACTTTGCACACACGTGGGTGATCACCATGTCCGCAAGGCACACCACTTGCACATTCAGGGAGTGCGTGTGCTTCCTGTTGCGGTACAGGTGCTCAGTGGCCTGTGGTGGAACAAGGCCAACATGTGTGCAGTCAATGGCTCCAACGACGTGTGGGATTCTGCCAAGGGCATAGAATGCACCCTTCACTGCCGCCAATTCATGAGTCCTGGGGAAGCGGATGTACCTGTTTCGGTACAGCATCATGGCTGCCAGTACATCCCTCAGCACCTTGCTGAACATGGGCTGGGACATCCCTCCTCCACTGCCCACTGTGTGCTGGAATGACCCAGTGGCGAAGAAATGCATGGCGGCCATCACCTTAGCCGTGGGGGTGACAGCTGTCGGATACACCCTGCGGGGACGGAGATGGGGTTCCAACATGGCACACAGTCGATGCAGGGTTGGCCTGTCCAGCCGAAACTTCCTAATGACCTCTGTATCGTCCATGTCCGCCAGCAATTGGTATGGGCGGTCAATGTTCGGTCTCCGCCTAGGGAAAATGGCAGTGGACACATGTCAAAGCAACACAACACATAGCAATTTCGCATACACATCACTGACATGACTGAGCAGGCACATGAGCCACAGCCCAGCTGTCAAGCTGGGACGGCACGGCCACACTACACTTACACAGGTCTCCCAACAATGGCAATGGCTAGTGATACAAACCACTGCCATGTGCATGCACATGGGGATCTAGGCCCCAATGACTTGCGGGGCGTGCTGATGGGGACTGACTGCATATTAGTCAAGCGGCAACGCCATGGCAACATGAATGTCTGCTGAGCATGGAACTGCTTCCGAGGCTGGATGAGTATGGCACACGACGACGACGATGTGGGCACAGGCTGAGCGGCCAAAACAAGTGGGACCTGTGGCACGAGGGGATATGAGACAGTAGTAGGTGTCAGCACTGCACCCTATGTACAGCACTGTACGGATCACACCTCCCGAAACATTGACAGGTGTCCACATTGACAGCCCCATGCCAAGACGGCTGTGTGCTTGCAGTCACACGTCACAGGTGAGAGGTTACATTGCACATGCCAGGTGGCAGACGTACATAGTGGGAGCTGGCATGTGTGTGCATGTGTCTCCTGTTCAGGATCCACCAGATGGGCGCTGACTCTGTACTGACCATTGGACACAGTATGTTCCGTGGAAGGCTTGTGTGTGTGGGATGGTGGCACTGGATGTGCCTCCGTTGGGTGGGGGGCCATGCACAGGGCGGGTACGTTGATGATTGCGCATTGTTGGTCACAGTGGGTGCACCCACTAAGATGTGTTGCCCTGTGTTCAATTCCTATGTCCGCATGATGATGGACTGTAGATGTGGGCAGACTACACATTGGTCGATGTGCTGTCTATATGCATGTGCCTTCACACCAGGCACAGCTGCCCCTGCACATGTGACCCCTGCTGGACTCGCTGCTGGGTCTGTGGAGCTGATGCACCTTCTGTGCGTGGAGCGGACAGCTCTCCTCACTTCCCTCATTGCGCATGTCATGACTTTGCCGCAGGTGACATGGATCATGGAGGGCCCACATGTACGCGTGGGTAGGCTACACATGATTGTTCACTGGTCGCCACCCCCAGTCAGTGTTTCGAATGGGAAGGTTGTCGTGCTGGTGGTATGTTCGATGTGGCGGATGGGCGGGCCTAGGTGCGGGCTTACATTCCGGACATGGGGGGTAGTTGGATTGGCGACTAGTTGCAGTACACACGGGACACGTCTCTTCCTTTCCACATCTGGGTCATCCCTTGTACTCACTGACAGTGATACAGTCATCTTCGCCCCAGCCCTCATGTCCTCCCCTCGCTCCCCCAATATGCATGTGCACCTGCGAGGCTAGCGCTTGCACAGGCAGCCCCAAGCTCGCACCAGAGAGGGCAAGGAGTGTATGTGTGGGTCCAGTTGCACGAGTGGGCTGTCTCAGGGTATGATGTGTTGCGGGACGCCGTCCACCTGCGTGGTGCCCCAAATGGAGACCCGGCCTGCATGGACTATGCATCACAGTCTTCGCCTTCCGGATCCGCCACCTGCGACACCCAGTGGCTGTGGCTGCCCTTGCGGCCATGCCGCGTCCGTCTGTGACTGATGGCCCACACATTCACTCTTTGGCCTCTCTGGGGAGGGCTCGGGGGTGGTGGCGCACGCGCTTGCACTTAGTCCCAATGGCATGTGGCGTGGTTGGTATAATGGGCAATGGATGGGATGGTGCGAGCCACCTCCCGTGACGTCAGTGCTGCTCGTGCTGTGGTGCGTCCCCCCTACACTTCCATTTGACTTGTGCCATGCTAGACGTTGAGGTTCTATTGCCTGCGTGATGTGACCAGGAGGAGGAGGAGACCTCTCACACACCATGCTCCACTGCCATCCCGTGCCCTGTATCGCCTGTGCGGATTGACTATGTTGGGGTTACACCTGGTCGACTGGGGCTGTGTGTGCCTTGTCAAGGGGCATGGCGGGCACACAACAGGATCCAGCTTGTCCACAGAGGGTGGGCTGAGGTGCGCCTGGTACCGCTTTGTACGTGTGCCCGGCTGCTGTGCACACACGTGTTCACTCCCCCCCGACAGGTGTCCTCTCACAATGCCCAGGGAAGCGGTGGTGTACTGTTCATGACCCCTCCCAACACGGCGTGCTCCAACTTGGCATGTGCGCATCTACCCGTCACACCCACCCACCTGAGCACTGCGTCCATACGACTTCACACGACACATGTGTGTCTTCCACAGTTGTGCTACTCATTTGCGTTGACATCCAATACCAGTGGACTACATGGTCATGTCACGACTGCCGTGTACTTCACATACTCTCATCCTCTCTCATTCGTACTTGTGAAATGAGTCAGCGGAGACAGTTTTGGTTTCAAACATTATATTGAGTCTTCTGTCCTCTGTGATGCAGTATAGTGGACACTACTGGCAGCGGAATACATGTTGAGGATATACTGATCATGATTGCAAATGGGATAGGGTGTGGGGTTACATGTGATTGGCTGTTGCATGTGGGATGTGGGCTTCAGAGTGACATCTGCTTGGCCAAGGCTGTGCTAATGTACATTTACGTATAGCTGCGGAGCTGCGGACTTTGACACAGACGGTATACATGTAGCCTACCAGACCGCTTGGCATCATGGGCACAGTCCATCTCAGTTCCATGTGACAGGTTTGCTGCGGTTGTTCCTCATGCACGCGTGCATGTGAGATGACATCAGGGCATGTGCTTGCGTGCATGCAGCGGCGTGCCACTTGTTGTTGCACTGTGGTGGTTACTGGACATGTCACAGTCACTGGGGTCGTGTTGTTGTTGTATGCACTTGTCGTCCATGCAAAGGTCCTGGTATGGGATTCCCGGGGCGGTGGTGGGAGGGGTGCAGCACCCACAGACTCCAGGCGACCTAGTCATGTCCACTGAGCGGTGTGTGTGTCCATGGGCGCTGGATCCATGTCGTGTCCTGGTTGTTCATGCAGTTCCGTCCATGTGGGTGCGATACACAGACCCCATGCCTCTGCCTCCCACGATGCATGCGGTGTTCCTGGATGTGATGGGGAACAGTGTGCATGTCCCGGTCATATCCGATGTCATGGCGATGTCGTTGATGGTGTGGTTACAGTTGCCGGTCGTTTGGTATGGCTGTTGTGGTGGTGACTGGCCAGTCCGTGCGGAAGCTAAGCATGGGTGCGGGGTTGGACATCATAGGTCAATCGGGGAACCTGCGTTGTGGTCCGACGAATTTACAGGTTGTCAGGTATGCGATGCCGTCCAGCAGGGCTTCCATGTCATTGGTGGTGTACATGTTTGCCAACCAATGTAGCGGATGGTGGCTGTCAAGGTGTTGTTCGTAAGTTGTCCCTTGGAGGACCATGATGGGGCATGCTGGGTGACATTCGATGTAGCTGTTCTCGATGATCCGTCGTGTGGAGGCACAGTGGTCCCATTTCAGTGTGGGTGCGATGTTGGCCACATACGCCATGCCCCCATAGGCAGAGCAGGCCCTGTCGTGTGCGTCCAGAGGGAGGAGTAGTGGTAGCAGGTCCGCCTTCAGACATGCCGGGTTGGAGAGGCATATCTCCACGGGATGCTGGTAGGGACACCTCCGACAGTAGAAGACGGGCATGACGCAGCTGAACAATGTGATGCGGTAAGTCAGTCGGTAACTTACGTTCAGCAGGGACAGGAGATCGCATCCCAATATATGTAACAGGTTGGTTTTGTACAGCTTGAGCTGTCCGGCGTAGTTGGGTAGGTGTGTTGCGGTTGCCATTTCGCAGCGGTGCGTTGTGGTGGCGTGCTCCGGCTGTGTGTGCAGTCTGCAATGTGCACGCTCCGAGGTTGCTGTGAGCTCTGTGTAGTCGTAGGGAGACAGGACTTGTGTTCTGTTGGCTTGTTTGGAGGACACGGGCCCTCATCCCACATGCTTCTCAGACAGTTCAAGGTCAGTGATGTGTGACTCCTTCCAATTAACTTGCATGTGGCCGACATGGGGGAGTGTTTTCTTCTTTCTTCCCCGTCCGTTGTGTGCTTCTGTGATATGCGCTATCTGCCCTGTGGTCGGTCTCCTCGGCATGCCTGTGTTGGTCTATTCTTGGACAATGGCTGTATTCACCGGCTTCTGTCGTAGGGCTGTGGTTTCGGAGTTGGAATGGAAGGTCATTCAGTGCTGTCTGCTCTCCCTTGTGTGGACGGCAGGCTGCCTTTCCGCTCTGCGTTGGGCCTTGTGTGTGAATGTTATTCTTGGGCCACCTGTTCTCGGTCCCCGGGCTCTTTGGTGTTCCGTTTTATATGTCTTGTTCATATGTGCAGGGTGGTATGGGTGTTTCAGTGTGGTACTGGCGTTCCTCTTCCCGAAGGGGCCCTGCTTCTCCTAGTTGGTGTTGCCGCCGCTGTGTGCTACGCCATGTTTGTTACACTGGGGTGTGTCCTGCTGTTGCGTGACTTCACTGGCATGTGTGCGTCGGTTGTGTGGCGTTGGGTGTTGTCCGTGAATTGGGCGTTGGGGACATGTCTGTGGCAGGCCTGTCACGTGTCATGTGCGTTCGGGGTGGGGCTGATGTGTGTGCTGCTTGGTTGTGTCCCTGTGTCTGTGTGCGACGCATGCATGGCGCTGCGGTTGGCCTCTGCGTTGTGCGCATGTGTGGTGGCGTCATCGCCGCTTTGGGGCCATGACGGGGTCGTTGGTTCCTAGTCCCAGGTGGTGTGTACACATGTGTTACGCGATGTTACGATTTGGCCTGTGTGTCATATGTGGATGCAATGGTGGATGTGTAGTGTACAAGCGCTGGTGGGGGGTTGTCCGCTTTTTCCGCCCTTGCACTGTGTGCGCTGTTTGCGTGCACTTGTTGTGTGTGTGCCTACCTGCGTCTCCGCGGTACGTTGCGTCCTTGGTGGTGCATCAGCAGGAGCATGGGGAGGGCCTGCAGTGCTGGATTCATGCTGGGGGAGCCGCTTCTTCGTTGTCCGTGCTCGGCGTCCGTGTTACCGCTTCGGTTTGTCGTACGGTATCTCTTGGCCGTGGGAGCCGTTTGTTTGCGGCATCGTAATTTATACGCCGGGCGGGACGTGTTTCGTCGGACGGTGTGTGTCAATTGGGCTGCGCCGCTACGTGTACGGGCGCACTTTGATGGCGGACGGTGTTGCTGGCTTGCCGGCGGTGTTTGGCCTACTTTTCGCATCGTAATTGGGCGGGCGCGTGGACTGCTGCATGCCGGCGGTAACTGGTGGTTTTTGCATCCGCCAGCACGGCGGTTGTGCTTCCGCCCGCCATCGTAATGACCCCCTTAGCCTGGAATAACTTTAAGGGAGTCCATAAGCAATTAAAAACAATATAGGAATTTGTTTGATAAAGTGATACAGGTAACCATCCTGAAATATTATTCAACCATATTTTCTTCCATGTATCATGTGAGAAAGATACTGAGAGTTCATTATTCCAAAACATCGAAATCATAACAATATTGTTACCTTGAAAATTATTCTGTTTTTTATACATTAAGGAAACAGCATGAGATGAAGAAGATACTGCTTGAATATACATTTTTAAGTCTGAATTTATATTTGAAGGAATATTATTAGGAAAGGAGTCTAGTATAGAATTACATAAAAGCTCATATTTATGAAAATCAGAAGGAGGTAAGTGAAATTTTTGCAGTATTACAGTATTGCATCAAACGATAAAAAAGTATTATTATGGTATATGTCTTTTAGATATAAAATACCTGCGTTAATCCACGAATGCCAACATTTTACAGTTCGAGAAAGTTCTATTCTTGGATTGTACCATAATGACATATCTATAGAATTTGATATAGTTGATTGAAAAAGTGAATCTAAAACTTTTAATATGCTTTGTGGATTTCAGAATAATAGATTTATTAATTAATATTGAAGTGTTAGAAATAGTTAGCAAAGTAGATAATGGAAACAGTGATACCAAACCCTTTTCTATTAGAAGCCATGTTGGAGGATTAGTAAGGTGGGAATGATTAAACCAAAGAGAGCTTTGTTTTAAGATAAACGCTTTATGATAATTTAAAAATCTGGCAAACCAAATCCTCCATTACATTTTGCCATTTTTAGTTTTTTATAACCTATACTGGGTGATTTATTATTCCAAAGAAAACTTAGAAAAGTGCTGATCAACAGTTTTATAAAACTTCATAGGAAATTGACTAGGGATCATAGCTAGAGAATAAAACTTTTTAGGAGCTATTATTGAGTCCATTTTCCCCCACCATGAAAGGCGTGGTATAGACCATTTAGATAATTTATCTTTAATGTAGTTTATAATAGACTCACAATTCAATGTAATTGTTTTTTTATAGAAGTAGAAAACAAAATGCCAAGATATTTGAATTTATCTCTTTGCCAAATTATTTCTTGTATGGGTAACATATCAAGTGTACAATGAAGATTTAAAGGAAAAAAAATAGTTTTATTGGTATTTAACATGTAGCCTGAAATCTGAGAGTATAATGAGATAATACCTAATAAAGGAGGGAGTGAGGATTCAGGATTACTAATAAACAATAGTACATCATCTGCATACGCTAATGTTTTAATGGTAACCTCCTTGATATTAATACCAGTGATATCAGTACATTTTCTAATGCAAGTAAGTAAGGGTTCTATAACAAGAAGAAATAGCAATGGGGACAATGGACAACCCCGTCTGGTACCTCTCAAAAGAAAAATTGATTTGAAATTTGACCATTAATAAATAGACGAGTGGAAGGGCTAGAATAGAGAGCAGATATCATGCGAATAAACAATTCACCAAAATTAAATGCCGTTAAAGTATGAAATAAAAATTGCCAATGAACTTTGTCAAAAGCTTTTTCAGCATCCAATGCAAGTACTCCAGATGGCTAGGATAAGGCAGACCCCTGTTCAATAGCATGTAACAAAACTCTTGTGTTTTTGACGGAATATCTATTTTTCATGAAACCAGATTGGTCAGGATGGATAAGGGAATCCAATACAGAGGTCAATCTGGTTGCAAGAATTTTAGCGTAGAGTTTACAATCTTGATTTATTAAGGAAATAGGGCAATAATTCGATACAATAGTCAGGTCTTTGTTAGGTTTTGGTAAAACTATAATCAAAGCTTCGGTAAAAGAACCAGAGGTTGAGCATGAATCACTAAAAAAGGTAAAAAGTTTAAACAAATGAGGAATGAGTTGCGAGTCAAATTCTTTATATAATTCTGCTGGAATTCCATCAGGACCTGGAGATTTACCTTGCTTAAGGGATTTAATAGCCAATTGAATTTCTTCCTCAGTAATTGGCAAATCGAATTTATCTTTGGTTAACTGTGAAACTTTAGGTAATCCACATTTATATAAAAAAAGATCAATCAGGGAAGGGTCATCCAAATGAGGTTTATTATATAGGGTTGAGTAATAATTTAGAAATGCATTAACAATATCTTTTTGTGATAATGCAGTCTTTCCATTGGGACCATGAACTGAATTTATTTGTGTTTTATCTTTTTTAATACGTAAATAGTTAGTCAAAAGCAGACCAGATCTATTAGCATTAAAACAAAAAGTGCTTTAGTATTAGAAAGTTGTATACCATCTCTTCTACTTAAAATTGAGTTAAACTCGTAACGCAGCTTTTGTAATTTTATTTTAAATTGGGGATCATTAGATGTTATGAAAAGTCTCTCGAATTTTGCAATTTGTTTGTCCAATTCTTTAATTTTAGAATTGAAGGTTTTGTTTTCATGCGCCATAAGAGAAATGGAAGTCCCTCTAACATAGGTTTGAAGGCATTCCATCGAGTCACCATAGAAGTAGAGCCTTCTGGGTTAACCAGAAAGTAATCCTGAAGTGCTGCTAACATTTTTGGTTTATCATTTTTGTTAAGAACAATGTTAGTATTTATACGCCATCTGGACTGAGCTTGAAAATTTGAACTGAGTTGTAGAACCATAGAAATCATGGCATGGTCAGAAATATCAATAATATAGATATTTGGTGTAACAACTGAATGAATTAATTGGTGAGAAACTAATAAATATTCTAATCTTGAATAAGAACCTCTGAGGATTTGAAAAAAAAGTGAAACTTTTTTCAGTAGGATAAAGTAACCGCCAAATATCCACTAACTTAGGGGCCGATTCCGATCTCGGCCGGTAGTGCTCCGAATCGGATTCGGATTTACCGGATCCGATTCGGAGCCCTGTTTCCCGACCGAATCGTACGCGGGTCCGGCCGAGTGAGTACGATGCATGCTCCCGCGAAATCGCCGATCGACTCGTACGCGGCTTCAACACGCTCCGACCGACTCGCACGGACACGACTCGCACCGCGCTATGGAGACGTTTCCCGGCCGGGTAAGTACGATGCGCGCCGCAAGCAGTCTGACCGACTCGCGCCGTCCGGCTCGAAAGAGCTGTCGGAGCCGGACTTTGGTGGTCCGCGTCGGACCCCCCTGAATGCTTAGGCGCGCGAGTCGCACACAGGGGGGACCCATGGGTCCCCCCTACCTGTGCATGTACGCCACGATGCGCATGGACGCGTACCCACTGTAGGGTGCGCCCTTGTTCGCCTCGCACCCATTGAGTCAATGGGAGCCCGCGTACGCGTCGTACGACCGGCTCCCATTGACTTCAATGGGAGTCCGACCGAATCGAGTCCGATAGCATGCGAATGCATCGTACTCCTCCGGTCGGACTGCTGGGATCCGATTCGGTCGGAATTCTCTCCGGGTCCGGCTCGGTCGGAGAGATTTCCGGCCGGAATCGGAATCGGCCCCTTAGTTGTTTTAAAAAATGACTTTAGAGTAAAAAATGCTCTAGGTGATTGATAATTAGTGTGAGATGATCTATCTAATAAAGGGTCACTTAAGCGGTTGAAATCTCCTCCAACTATAAGTGGGACATTGCCTAACTTGAGAACTTCTGTAGTTAAAAGAGACCAAAAATCGGGGTCATCAGTTGTTGGCCCATATACATTAATTAAAAACATGACTGTATCTTGAATTTTAATTTTCACTATAATATATCTACCTTCTGCATCCGAAAATGTACTTAATATTTGACAATGCAGGAGGATAGCAACACCATTTTTTCTACTTACAGCAGGAGAGGATATAACAGTATCAACCCTTTTCTTTCCATAAAAGCCAAGACCTTATCATCAATATGTGTCTCTTGTATGAGGAAAATATCCTCTTTATCACTTCCTAAATAATCTAAAATTTTAGTATGCTTCACAGAATGTCTTAAACCTTTAACATTCAATGATACAATTTTAATATTATTCAAACTAGCCATAATGCGGTAAGGAAAATATATAGAAAAAGAAGAGATGAAGTATAAAGCATAAAAGGAAAAAAAGTAGCTCTAGAAATGAACAATAGGGAAAAAAGGAAAATAAAGACACGTACAAACATAGAAAAAGACAACATTTAAACAATAATAACAATCTTGAAACACACACACGCTTTGTAAGCATGACCGAACCAATGATACCCTAAGGAATTAGGTTAGCCAGAAAAAAATAATGAAATTAATATTCAAGTAGCCATCTCATGCGTATCCATAGAGAGCTGTGAATGTTGATTAAAAAAATAGCCAAAGGTCTTCAGGGCACTGAAAGGATTTTTAAAAACCATCTTTCCAGATTCGCATGGCCGGAGGATCAAAAAGACCATATTTAAATCCAAGACTTCGCAACCGTGGTCGAAGGTCAGTGAATTCTTTGCGAGTCTTAACAGTTTCTTTAGCAAAGTGAATAAAAATGTTATTGCCATTAACCTTTAAGGAAGGAATTTCTCGTGCTGCTTTTTGTATCAACACTAAATGATGATGATGTAAAACTTTAAAGATCTTTTGTCTCGGTTAATTTTGATGCGGATTACGATGAGAGGGAATCCTGTGAGCCTTATCAATTTCAAATTTCTCAGGAAATTATAGATGTAAGAGACCAGGCAAAATATTCTCCAAGTATAACCTACAATCATTACCTTCTATGTCTTCTGGTAAGTTAAAAATACGCAAGTTATATTGCCTATTACGATTGTCCAAATCAAGAAGAAGGATAGACATAGGAGATATCTTTGCTACAAGCGGTGAGAAAGTATCAATTTTAACTTTATTGTCTTGAATTTTTATTGTATTGTCAGGTATTTTTATTGACATACTAGCCATGTTTTTTCGTAAATTTTTAATCTCTGACGCAATAGTATCTGTCCTGGAATGAATTGCTTGAATCTCATCAAGTAATAAAGCCAAAGAAGGTTCGTCAGATTCCACCACTTTTGATTTAACAGGAGGAGGAGAAATATTTTGTTTCCTTTTATTATGCTGAACCTGCGCATTTTTGCTCTCTATACTTCCTAAATTGGACTTCTGCAGCAAAATATAATAAAATTCACAGGAGAGAATTAATAATAAAGAAAATCTTTCTATATAATGAGGTGCAGCAGCTAAATCTGACTGTGGGAGTGACTAGGCCACAGCCTCGCCCTTTCCAGAGTGTTGCTCAGACCCCCTGACTGGAATACTCGGCTGTACCTGTGAGAGAAGACCGAGGAAGAACTAGATAGGGAAAAAGACAGCTTCTGTTGCTCTGCAGAACTGGAAAAGCAACCCACAGGTGAGAAAATGCTTCTAAACGCTGCTGCCAGAATATTTAGATATATATGCCGGCTTTTCGATGCTAAAATCGTCGATAAAGGGCTGACGCAGTGAGGAGCTCACCGGGGGGGCGGCCATCTTAACTCGCGCACTCGAGCGAATCGTCATACTCTGCTAGTTTTAAAGTAAGGGCAGTTCTGAAATGTTCTGAAATGTTTATTTTGCCTTCTTGTTCTCCTTTCTCTGCTGCATTTGCACGTAGTGCTGGGGCAGGGAGGTCTTCTTCTGCCATTTTTTATAAAGTTTCAAGAAAACTGAGATAAGGTTTTAGGCACAATAAGAACTATTTGTCCTTTAAGCTTAAATAAACCTACAGCCAATACATATGATATGCCTACTCAGCTGCGGCGGATTGTTCCCTTCCCACTCCAGACGTCGCTGGGTAAATGTGAGTAGGGGTCTCTGAGAAAAGCACGACTGAACTACTCAATTTTGACCGTTAAAAAAGAACCAAACCAACGTTGGCGGCGCCATGTCGCGTAGTTCCTATAAGCCTATATAGGATCTGCGCGTTTAGACAATATAGACTGTGGGATTGGTGTCCAGACTGATTCCAGGCACCCCCACCGGGTATGTTCGCCTGTATACCAGCTAGCTTACAGTGCTACTGTAAACTCCTCTTACCAAGGAGAGAATAGTTCTTGGTAACTATCGAACATGACAATCCTGTCCCTTCAGGGATCGTGGAAACAGTAAAATACTTTTCGCTCAGTCACTCGTGCTCACTTTGTCTCAGTGAAATACACAGAATAAACGGTGGGGACGTTTTTCAATAAGCATTTATTGAACCAGCGTCATTCTAGTCTAAAATAGGTGTGCTGAAACAACCATAAGACAGAAGCAGATATAAATGATTATAAGCACCAATAGAGTAAAATGATGGTAGATTCCTACCATAGTGCTAAAACAATGAATACAGGCAGGTATATAAATACATGACAATAAAAATGCGTACACCTACGATGCAACCCTAACTAGATGTACCTAAGTGTACCTAGCATGTATGTAGGTGTAGAGTCAAGAATCCCCCTAGGCTGAAGCCAACCCCATTACCTGAAGTGAGAGACTGTGGGACCCCGTCTTGGTCTCGAGATGGACACCCCACAAAGGATGTCAGACTACTGCTAGCCGGAGTGTCTGTGTGCAGGAACCTCAGCGTCTTGCGTTAGTGTGTCAGCATGGAAGTCTTTCTCCTCTGCCTGCCCCAGCAAAGACATGGGGGCATATTCACAAGGACTTATCGCCGGGTTATTGGCACTTTAGCGCAGCAAAAGTGGCAATAGAATTACCGCCCCTTTCGCAAGCTGGTGCTAACTGCCTACATCACCACATAACCCGCGATAGATGCCGCAAAAAACATCGCCACGGTCGACACCGCCAACTAACGCTAATTAGATGCAGAATAGGCGTGTCCATGCAAAAACACACGAAAAGACAACACAGCGCGATTCACAACGGACAGCCAGATCTGCGATATGAGTCAAAAACAGGCGATAAGCTGCGGTAGCAGCAGGTATTTAACACCTGCCTTTTACTGGTGCTAAGCGGGACAACCACCTGCAGTCTGAAAGGGAGCCCAGACCAGAGCCACACCTGAAGACCAACAGACGCCATGGAGCTACTGATCATGCAGTTCGGAGACCCAAGACGGCCACAACACCCACCGCCACCACCCCCAGGCCCGCCACCATCCCCAGGACCCGCCCCGCCCCCCCCCCGGACTACCACAGAGGCAGCGAAGACAAAGACAGCAGACCTACCGTAAACGCACCAGCCTCACAGACTTAACGCCAGAGGAGGTCATTGCCCACTACAGGCTCAAAAGGACAACCATCCTCCGCATCCTGACCCACATCGCCCACAGGCTGACGGTACCAACACAGCGGACAATTAACATCCCTCCGCAGACAAAGCTGCTGGCTGTGCTGCACATGTTGGCCTCTGGTACCTTCCAAGCCACAACTGCCAGAGTCGGAGGAGTCTCACAGCCAGCCCTAACCAAGTTCATCACACCTGTCCTGGATGCCATCATCAGCCTAGTACCCCAGCACCTCCACTTCCCCCACACTGCGCAGGAGCAGCTGGAGACCAAGCAAGGCTTCTACGCCATAGCTGGATTCCCTCACGTGTTGGGGGCTATTCACTGCACACATGTCCTACTTGTGCCCCCTGCCGACACTGCACAAGGCTACCGCAACAGAAAGCACACGCATTCCATCAATGTGCAGGCAATAGTGGACCACCGGGGACTCTTCACCAATGTTGTGGCCAACTACCCAGGCAGTGTGCATGACTCATTCATCTTCCGACAGTTCATCATCAACCAGCGCTTCCAGGATGGCACCTATAGAATTGCATTGCTCGTTGGTAAGTATCAAATGAACACACCACACACCTCAACTCCACAGCCATGCAACTCACGGCTCTCGGAATGGCCACGCAGCAAAACTACATGCAACATGCCACACAACATGCCCACCGACCAGACACGACAACACAACACAATTGGGAACCTGGGCTTGCCATGTACACAACCCAGCTACGGCATGGCACCACAGCCACACAATAGCAGAATGTGTGGAGAGGCTGGAAGCAGGCATGTGCGAAGGAGGCAAGTGACTAATGAATGAGAACCTACCCAATGACAAGTGTGGCGTGGATGTGCTGGACAGACTTGAGTGTGCAAACCACGGAAATGGCCATGTGGACATTAACTGCTGGTGCATGGAGTGTAGTGGCCAGTGGACGCTACCATGTCACCACAGGCTGTGGGGTAGAACGTGGAAATTTTGCTCGTTACGTCCCCCCCTGTAGGCGTGGGCGGAGTGGGTTGGCCCTGCGTACGCCAGGCCTGCGTAGGGGTGTGAATAACAACCCCGTCGCTCTGGGCGTGGTTCTCTTCTGGAGTGGCCAACTTGTCTGCCAGGGCGGCGCTTCTCAGCCCGTCACGAGGCCGACACCATGAGCGGCGGGGCCTGCGACCCTGTGCGCCTGCTGCACCACAGGCCGCTGGTCCCCAGACCCGTCTTGCCTTCCCCAGCGCACCAAGGCCGCTCCGCTCACCTGCCAACACCGGCGATTGTCAAAGAGGGCCCACCACGTGCTGGTGCAAGCTCCAAGCCCCAGGCCCTCGACCTTGGTAGCCACCTCAGACCATCGCTGGCCTCCATGATGCAGGCAGCACTCCTTTTTCGTTGACATACCCCATCAGCGTCCACTTCGGCCCAGTTGGTGGCACATATTGAACTGAGTCTTGAGTTTTGGATGGCAGTGACCAAATGTCTATGGCAGCGTCCATATCACTGTACTCCCTTCGATCTGTGAAGCCAAAGTCTGCATCGCCAGCTCACGACACATGTCTGTGGGCCCGTGCTGACCGCTGCCCACGGACCACACTGCGGTCCAGTAGGTCCCACATCCAGCACTTAGTCGTGATTCATGAATGGCAGAGTCCATACCAGTGAACGCACGGAGAGGAGTAAGAGGAAGTTGCGGTTCAGTCCGGATGAAGGCCGGATCCACGTTACGGAGGTGACCGAACACTAGCAACAACAGACCTGGTGCCACTAACCCTGTTCAACGCAAGCCGGCGACAAGTGGTGCCACTAACCCTGTTCAACGCAAGCCGGCGACACGTGTTTGTGGGCCCCTGCAGACTACTGGCTCCGGCATGCACTGTGGGACAGCCGGCCTCACACCAATCACATCAAGGCGGGACCAGCCAGGGCAAGGCATTGTCGCAGGCTGCACACATGCTCAGCTCTGGTGCCTCGGCCTCCGTGAGCCACACGTCATCGCCACATGACATTCCAACGCCACCACTGCCACCGGCCGACACTGCGGTCAAGTAGGTCCCACATTTTGACTGGGTCTTGACTTCTGAATGGCTGAGTTTACACCAATGTACACGCCTCATCGCAGACTGCATCCCCTTGCAGCCTTGGTGCCACTGACTCCGTGCGCCGTGAGTCATGGTCACTCTCTGGTTGTTCTTTGGTGGCATCTGAGTCTGTGGCCTGGGGGTTGTCGTCCTCATCATCTGGCAGGTACGGACTTGGTGTTTGGCATGAGTCTGTGGCATTCATATCCCCCATGTTGCCTGTTGCTGCTTGGTTGTGCCCTCTGCATCATGCCCTGGGGGAACACCTTCCACTGTCCCACGATACACTCAGCGACAGTCACCTTGGACATCTACTAGGACCCGCTCAGCTCTCATGGGCCTAACCCAGCGCATCACAAGTCACCGTCCCATGGGGGTGTGCCCGTGCCGGCCGCTGTGCATCCGGGGTCACTAACTCTGTGCACCTCAAGTCATGGTCCCTTGTTGTTTGTACTTTGAACTTCTGATTGAGTGATGACTATTGTAGTTGTTGCCAGCAGCAAACACTCCCTGGGGGCTGTCTTACACTCACCCCACGCACAGCCAGCACAGGTGTCACTGGACTAGTGTGCCTGCCAACGCATCATGCCTAACCACCTATTGACTCATCTCTCTCTGCACTGTCACAGGTGATCAGGGATATGCACTCTGCACTTGGATGATGACACCCCTCCGAGACCCGAACACACATGCCCAGAGGCAGTACAATGCATCCCACATACGCACCAGGGGCATCGTGGAACGCACATTTGGCGTGTTGAAGTCACGTTTCAGGTGCCTGGACATCACAGGCGGAAGGCTCCTATACAGGCCAGACATCGTGTGCAAGATGATTGTTGCATGTTGTGTTTTGCACAACATCTGTGCACGCTCCAATGCCCCATGGATCCCAGTGCCAGATGCACCGGATGATGATGAGGATGATGGGGCAGGTGGCCCACACCCCACTGCAGCTGCAGCAGGAATAGCCCGTAGGAACACCCTCATTGCCAATTTCTTCTCCTGAGCACGTCACTTTGTGTCTGTCCTGTACAATGATGGGACAGTACAAATTGTCCACTGGCACTGCATGTGTAAATAAAACTGATACAGGTTACAGGTTGTACTCATCCATTGTCATGTCACAGAT
The DNA here is from genome assembly GCA_963921515.1 of Calotriton arnoldi. Taxonomy (NCBI): domain Eukaryota; kingdom Metazoa; phylum Chordata; class Amphibia; order Caudata; family Salamandridae; genus Calotriton; species Calotriton arnoldi. The sequence goes on along the minus strand of CAWUFW010015227.1, from coordinate 223,077 downwards.
TCCTGCAATGCCAGATGTGATTGGCCATTTTGTGCACGCATGCGGCACCAGTTGTGTCCTGTGTTCTGTTGTGGAAGTGTTGCAGTATGTACCACATTGTTGACAATGTTGGGGTGCTCAAATTCTTATGTGTGTATGTTGCACTGTGGCTGAGTCGCCCCTACAGCTCTGTATTGCTGCCACTCATCCCTTTCAGGTGGTGTGCCTTTTACTTCTGTGCATCTACAGTGCTGAGATGTTGCTGACTTTAGTGGATTGTGCCCTTCGTCGTGTTGTGACTCGTGGTCTTGGTCGGTAGGCTCATGTGTAGTTGACGTCAGGGTTTTTTTGTGCACGTGGATGTGTCCGAGTGTGACCTGCACCTTTGCGGATCTGGCCCACACTCAGCCGCATCAGTGTCGTGGCCTGCACATTGACATGATAGTTGGACTGCAGCAATGCTACTCGTCATGTAGTGTCTCTTGCATTGTCAGTCTGGCTGATGGATACACATCTTCGCTGGGTTTCGCACGTGTGCATGTGTTGGTTGTGTGATTGGTGATGTGTTGGGTGGGGGCCCCTTTGGGCACATGGTGGAGGTGGGACTACTTGGTGTTTGTGTGTGTGCTGCAGTGTTCCAGGGGGATCAGCCACATGACCCGGAGTCATTGTGGGTGTGCAGTGTGCTCTGCTTTATTGTGCATGTGTGCCATTGTGCCCATCTCCCCCGTCCCCCCACTCCCTGGTAGGTACTCACCCTATTGATGTTGTGTCAGGTCATGTTGAGCAGTGTCCGGCTCCTCTGATCCTGTCACCATCTCCCAACTGATGACTGTGGCCACCATTTTCTCCATTTCATCCTGCTCCTGGTGTTCTGCTGGCCCCCCACCTCCAATGTGCGTTGCTGCTTTCATGTTGGCAGCGGGTTCCTTCTTGGGTTTGCCCTTCGCATCATTCCAGCACCTCTTATCCTCTTCCATTGTCCTCCTCGGCACGGCAATGGCATTCACATAGTCCAAGATGGTCTGCCATCTCAGCGGTTTTTTTGCCAATGACACGTTGGAGGTGACGTACAGTTGGTGGTGGTGTTCTGTCTCATCCGTGACTTGGATCCGGGTTTCCTGCAGACTGTACCCCGTCTTCCTCTCCCTCTTCTCATTGCCCTTCCACGACACCTGGCTTCCTGGATGGACCTCCTTGGGTCTTGTGGGTTTCACGTTGTCCTCTGCACTCGGTCCGGGTGCATCCTTGGTGCTCCGCAGTTCATCTTGTTTTTGGTGTGATCTTTTTGGATTTTTTTCTTGTGCTTTTCTCCGCATGACGCGTGGGACTTGCTGGCCTCTCGCTAGTTATCACACAGATTTTATCGCAATTGGGCCCATCGCAACTTTTTTCGCGTTGGGGTTTGCATTTTTATCGCGGTAGTTGTTTCGCAGACATTTGCGGCGTTCTCGTGCGATTATCGCACAGTATCGCCATGTTGTGAATGCCACGTTAACACAGCGTTATTTTTCCCGCGATGGACTGCAATGTGAGAAGTTGCAGAAAGCTATTTTGGCGATGTTTATCGCACGTTCTTGTGAATATACCCCATGGTGTGTATATACCCGAAAGGTACCCTCAGGGGTTCCTCCTTGTTGTGCCATGTAGGTCGAGGATGACGGAAGGGATAATTACACATAGTTATTATGCAGAAGATGGTAATCCTGCTGTGATTCTGAGAATCCTCATGCATAATAAATGAGGCTACTTTTCTGGGAAAACCACACAACATTTATGCAGCACCTTAACTAGGTAACAGGTCAATTACAAAAAACGTTATGTAGTACAATGGCAGGGAAAATGTAGGTGAAAGGTTAGGTGGCTAACCAAGCCTAGATTGGGGTACATTACAAAACATAACAGCACCCTATTTTATCTCTGAATTTTAAGCGTTGTGGATCTATCAGGAATATAAACCTTTTGAACACCATGCACTAGATGCAGTATGTCTACCAGCAGGTGAGGCGCCACTACTGTACTAAGGTTTAAAAATCCATTGCAAGCATGAACAATGGATTGTAGGACATCAGTTTGGCCAGGTCACAGTTGGGTTTTACCAATGATCACAAAAATGACCTCCGCATGGATTGTGGTTGTCTCCAATCACTCAAGGTGGCCGGAGAGAGCTACAGTCACCTGCGGGCAAGTACAAGCTCATAGGCCTTGTCGAGCCTGGACAGGAGGCCGTCCAACCCTTGAGTTGTCAATGTGGCAGTGCGCATATTGACTCTGTGTATCTCTGGTACCAGCCAATGGGTTGTTGATCACTGCATGTGCTGCCGGATCAAGTACAGTTAGATTCAATCGAATCAGGAATTAGGAAACATCTACCTTGCGTTCAGACTATGGGGGAATGTATAGGTCTCAACAATACACTGTGAAGGATTCATGGATGGCTGCCTGACTAGTGCACATCTGGTGCAGGTGACCCATTATCATCGTCATCTGCTGGGTTGTGGTTATGCAATGGAGGAGGCAGGCCAGGAGTTGCCCTGACTTATCTCCCTCTGCGTGCATTTCAGCTTGTCATGTTTTAAAGTTAAAACAATGCAGTTGCTCAATTTGATGGTTGTGGTGGTGTGTTTGAGCATCTGTCAGCGTGGGTAACATCCAAGGATGCAACTATACCGCAGCCTCATAGTGACCTAGTGGTGCCTCTGTTTCCATCAAAGCCCTTTTTATATTGGCCCTAGCCACCACAAAAGCCACAATCACCTGCCACTCAGGACCGATTTCAGTGCTTCCCACTCCAACAACCTGCAAGTGGCTGTGTCCCAGTTGTCAGTGAAATAATTGGAGATGGAATCCCTCAGTAATGAGCAAAATGCATGGGTAAATAACAACGTAGGATACAGGCACAATGTGTGGACTAGGGGTCGCTGCACACTATACCCAATGTGTATGTGTATTGGGTTATGTACAGAGAATGTTCTTCACAGATATTCAGCATCTAGCACCTCAGGCTGTAGTGTGTGTTGTTAACAAATATTTTAATTCAGAATGTGCTGATTGTGTACTGCTGAGTAGTAGGGGTACTCATGGGTCTCAGGATGTAGGATCCACCAACCGTGTCAGAGGGACCAGTGCATAGCCCATTGTGTAAGGCACACTGCCAACACTGGAGAGGATGCCAGGGAGGGGGGATAATGGTTAATCTGTGGCTCTCGGACACAATTGGCATTGCCATCCTCAAGCCAGGGGATATGGGTACACCTCGTGAGGATGAGGGATAGGTGCAGAATAAAGTCTGGTTTGTCCACATTCGGCACAGAAACACTGCCCCATAATCTTGGATGACATCAAAGAGACCCTCTACAAAGACATTTTGCCCTCAGGCTCCATGGCAGTGTCTAATGGGCTAGATGGAATCCCCGTATGGACCCACACAAGGGCTACCCTTGCCAAACCAGAGTAGATTATGCAAAAATAATGTCTCTGCAAACACCTACGGAACTGGGTTCTAATGCTCAGGTGTCACATGGGTCTCTTGTAACAGCGAAAAGTTTTTCCCCAGCGCATCCTGATATATCATCACAATGCGAGTCTCTTCCTTGTTGTCCCTATACCTCTGACATTCAAAGTCATAATGCCATGAGTACGCATGTGTGTGTTGTGTACTGGGAAGTGTGGGGAGGTGTTTCAGGAGTAGTCTTCCCCCAGGTGGGCCACCCTCACACATCCTATTGTTTTACTTGGAGGGGCCCTAATCAATGGACTGCCATTCAATGGTTCTGCCTCATGAAGGAAAACATGAACCCTCACACCTCCATCCCAGGGCTGTATCCAAGGGGAAGACTGCGCAATCAGTGACAACAACAACCTACTAAGGGAAACTTAGCAGTTATGCCACACATAACTCAGCCAAGGCAAGGATAGGTGGAGGGAATGTGCCCGGTGAATCCAATAGGTTTTGCATATGCTAGTGGTCTCCTAGCGCCCATTTCAACAATCTGTCACGAACAATTAGTGGCAGACAGCAAGCATCAGCTAACACAAATTACATCCTAAACTTTCATCTGGCAACTGTTTTTGCATACTTACATCTATCTATCCTCTCCATGTGTACCTTTTAACATTACCTCTTGGCCTGCGTAATCTCTACTTGTGCTGGTCTGACCCCTCTAACATCCACCTCAAAGTACATGCTCATCTTTCAACCTATCCTTCATCCACAAGCTCTTTACAATCACCCTCTGGTGCTGCCATCCTTACAACCATTTCTGCCCTCCAAGCTCTACCCTCGTACTCTTACTCTTCCACCCAGACTCTCACATTCTTATTCTGGTGCTGCACCTCTTACATCCACACCTGTATTCCCAGCACCACTCTTCACCACTATGTACACAATACCTCTCCCATACACGCTATATATACAATGTACTGTAGTCATCACCTCCTCAGCAGCTGATAACCGTATTATGTCAAATGTACACCTCTCATCCCCATTTTGCCCCTTTCCAATGGCTTTGACCGTACTTTTTTCACAAGGTGCACCATCATATCCAACTCTGACATTAACACTTAACACCTTACCACATCTCTCAGCCTGACACTTACACTGCTCAATGAATATGTCCTCATTCATTCACATCTCCTCATTCACTCACCCTACTCTGCTTAAGGACTCCACAGATTCAAACACAACATCCATCTACTGGCCAATACCTCGCATCTCCCCATCCAGCTCCCTAACTTATACAACTGGTGTATACCCGTGACATACACCTATCTACTTTGTTGCACCTAAAAACTTTAACCTTGTCTCACTGTGTCTCTGTTACATTCACATCTCAGTTCCATGCTCCATACCTTTATTAACTTCTGCACATTAACAACTACCTTTCTCAATGAATATGCCCTATCACAGCCATCTTTCACTGTAGTGCCACAGACTACAGCTCTCATCTTCTGCCAGCCTCTAACCTTGTCTAGCTGGTTCTACCTCAGTCACATTTACCTATTCCTAGCATACCTCGCACAAGCTTTTTAAAGGTCCCACACTCTGATATCCACCCCAAGCATTTCCAAAAATTCACATTGTAATAATGAGGATACTTCATGTATCCTATCCAAGAAATGCCTTTGACCTTAACTCTTCCCTTCCACTCTTATAAAGATTGTTACTTGTTTTGCCCCTATTACATCTGAGTTTCCACTCCATGTCCATAATGGAAACATAAGTCACACTGAGCTCTACCTCTGTTTAGCTAGCTCAGGCCCTACAACATTAACCTCTCTAACAACATGTGTAGCTGGGCTTCACATTTCAACACCCACCTCCTCCCCTGTCTGTCAATTTAGTGCATGGGTGTAACACAGGCTCCTGTAGCACCTGCACAGCAGACGGGCCCACAACACTTCTGTGCACTCACAGTCCACTCGGCTTACCACATGTAGCACAGGGCAATCCACTAGCCTTAACAACCCTCCAAGTTCATCTCTGTGCGATCTTGGCCAGCATCAAGCATATCTCAAAAGTACTCCATTGTTTTCAATACACAAATGACTACATACACACATGTCATATGCTCAACAAATGATGTGTGGGTACATTTGCATAGTCCTAGTTTGTACAAACAAAATATTTGTCAACGGAAAAGTGAGCAAAAATCCAAAATCATATCCATTCTTCACTCTTCTCCCTCTGCCCTCATCCCTGTTGAGCAGTGCCCATTGTGCTACAATGCCATTATGGCTGTCAGACTTCAAATGTGTGGGTGTACCATGGGATTCCCTGATGTTCATCCAGGCAAGGGCAGGTTGCGGTCACATCCATAGCACCCTCAAGTTATGTGGCTATATGATGTAATGATCGCGATGCATTGTGTAGGCCGAGTGAAGGGTGAGAGAAAGTCAAGTGTGGCATGAAAAAAAACTCAGATTAAACATTCTCATTCCAATCTGTAAACTGAAAGGCTGTTTGTGCCAGATTGACATCTAAGCCCATTTCCATGGGACCTAGGTGAGGAGTATTGTGAGTTGATAGTGCATCACCCTGATGCACCATGGCTGAAAAACCCAAGGGAGGGGTCTGTCCACCTGTAGCTCATAACAGTGACAGCCCACTAAAGTCAGTGCCTTGTTGCCGAGCTCTGTAGTCATTGGCATTAGTGTGGCCCTGGGCAGCTGTCCCTGGGCAGCGTCAGCTCAGACTGGCACACAGCATCCACCCTGAACTAAATGCACTCTACGACACTCCTGTTACCAATGACTGAGTTCAGTCTGCTTGCATGAACTGAGCCAAGGATATTATTGCTGTGCATTGTCGTCCAGCAAAGGTATACCTTCAGCTGTGTCACATGAGGGGCATTGAATGACCAAGCACAGAGAAACGTTGTTCACTCATAATGTACTAACAGGACTTGACCTAGCCTGGCATTCCCCACAGGGCAATTTGATGTACATATAAAATACCCTTTGAAATGAATAGACTTTGGATAAATGTATGAAACAGAGATGACACACTCAGACCATGCAGCACCCAGCAGTGTCCCTGAACAAGTAGATGACATATCTTGGACACAACAAGCACAATCCACTCCTGACAGTATCATGACAACTCCTAATCCCTAAGGAGCTAGGTCACATGTGTGTTACATAGCTGATAGGACTATCACAGCCTTTGGCAAACACAAACTGTCCGCCATCTGAGGTACAATTTTAGACGTGATATATCCTATCTCAGAATCATCATATGCCTGAAACGACAACATTTAGAATTAGTGCCTATATGTGAAATGCACTAGCAAGTTGCTCATTTGTGTAGAAAAGGTAGACACATGCTCATGATACACATCCCTATGACTCCACACAACCAAACACTTGTCAAACTAAATTACACAATACGTTTCATCGACTGAACAACATAAAGCTTGTCATAATGCAAAAAACAAGCCGAATAAACCACAAAACCACAAGCCAGAAGTACTACGCATTGTGTCTTGGTCACAGTTAGCTTGTCACACATCCTCTCTGGCCAGGTAGACACACTCAACTTCACTTATCTCACAAATACTCATTGAAAAGCTTGGACAACATATTGCAACTAACATTAGACATACATCCCCTATCCTGCCGCTTACCATACTCTGGTATTGTGCATCATGTCTCTTGGTGTATGAGCAAACGCAGGGCCATGTGTGCCCCAATACGGAATCCAAAGGAACATCACATAAGCATGACGTGGCCTATGTCTGGTTCACAGATTAAGGAAATGCACAGACTCTCACACTCTAACTGTGGCAAAAGGCCAGATTGAGATGTACATTACAACGCTAGGTACTGTACAACAATACAATCACAGCATGTCATCACTAGCATTTTAATTGTGTGACAACCATTCATGTACCATACGCTGTGTATACATGCAACTAACACATACAGCAATTGTGTTCCTGTAAGGACAGTAAAACACTGTAACTTAATGAGACATGTCCGGGACACACACCATCCACATGATGTACCCAAACAAAATCAGGATGTAGTGACTGACATCTAATTTTAAAGGCACTGGATAATACAGACCCCAGACACCTTGCCTAAAAGGAATATCTGTAGAAAGGGGAGTCCTGGAAGGCAACAGGGTCGGGACACGGTCAGAACAATACCTACCTTACACTCACCATAGGCAAAGGAAATGTATTATATGGGTCAACAGCCCTGAAAGGGTATTCTCCTACAGTGGCATGCCAAAGTTGTCATTGCAACTAGTCAACCAGATCTATAGAAGGCACAGACATGGGTTCATCACTATGAAGTCACATACAACAATTGTACCATTACTCTGTGTACATATGTGTGCCCAAAGGCACTACCATGTAGTCAAAGTCCATATGTATCCAGGTGTATTGGTGAGACAGTTGTCTTTCAGCCCATTACAAACATATGCAGCATGCTTCTCCTAAACTGTTGTACTTTGCCACACTTGCACTATGTTGACTTCTGTAAGCATGAATGTGGAAGTGTGATTTCCAAAACAAAGCTTTGTAACTTCATGTCACCCTCAAAGAAAAAACTAATGTTGACATTGACACCCAGCCAATGTAGGTCCAAAAATCTAGACTATTCTAACCAAGTGCTCATACTCCATGGACCATATGCAATCCATGCATCACAATTTACACATGAGTGACAGTTAACAACAAATCCATTTTGGGGACACACAAATCTGAAAACAAAGTTAGAACATGCTATATTCAGCAAAATAAGTGGAATATTAAAATAAGAAAAAGGCCAATGGCCAGTCCAATAAAGTTCACAGCTTTCATGGGCCACAAACATCATGCCCATCTTCTCTTGCCTGCACTAGTCCTGCAAAGGGATACCTTCCATGGGAGGGGCATCTAGGGGGCAGACCAGGCACCAAGGGGACAAGACTAGGGAGGACTGGGTTGGGTTTTGGGAGGGATGGAATCAGGAGGGGCGGTGTGACGACTTCAGTGGTATGTTCAGATGGAGTGGGGGTAGGACAACTGCAGTGGTAGGGTCAGATGCAGGGGGGTGAGACAACTGCAGTGGGAGGGCTAGATGGAGGAGGGATGGGCTGGGCTTTACAGGTTTGGGGACACAGTAATGTTTAAGGGTCTGCAAGGGAATAGGGAGGGCGGGTGATTTCTTGGGGAGGGATTTTTTGGGTGTGGAGGTACTGGGGTGGGATGTGGAAGTCAGGGTATCAGGAGGGGGTTGGGATTTTTTGGACCAGGGGAATTTTCTTTTGGTGGAAGCTTTGGGAGTACTTTTTTTGGGAGTGGGTGGGGGGTCTGGAGTGAATGGCATGGGTGTCAGGGTCATTTTCTTCTTTTTGGGAGGGGGTTGGTCGGTGTGGGTAGGGAAGAGGTCAAGGGCAATGGGGTGGAGTTTCTGGGCAGAGTGGGTACGAGGAGAGGCAAGGGTAGGGTTTGTGGAGGCAGAGGGTTGTGAGCTCTGCGGCATGTCTGTGGATGCTGGTGTGGTGTATGTTGGCATGTCTGTGGTTGTGAGTGTGACATCTGTCTTGTGAGTGTACGTGTGTGTGTGTTTGCCCTTATGTCTGTGTGTTTGTGTGCTGCGTGTGGATGTTGAGGTGGATGCATGTTTATGTTTGTGTGTGTTTGGGTCAGGGAGGGTAGTCGGGACTGTGGATGGGAAAAGTCAATAGGGGGGTGGGATGGCTGAATTTGGCACAAAGCTGCCGTCAGTGTGGAGGCTAGAGCCTGATTGGATCTCTGTAGGGCAAACATGTCCGAGTGAATGCCCTCCAGGATTTGGGTAAAGTGATTGGTATGCACCTGGAGGACATTCAGCACTGCTGTCTGCCCCACAGGGATCTGCCTCAGGATGTCAATGGCCTCCACACTCAGGGCAGCAGGTGAGACAGAGGCAGGGGATGAGGTGCCTGGCGCGAAGGAGACACCTCCCCTTCTAGGGGAGCGGCCATGGACAGTGGGCTGGGGAGCAGCTGGGAGGGTGGAGATGGTAGGGGTAGTGGTGGACTCTGATGGAGTGGATCCAGTTCCTGGGTCATCCACCACCACATTGGAGACCTTCCTGGAGCTTGAGCTTGCTGTTGAGCTGACAGATGTAACTTCACTTGTGCCCTCAGTGAGGCTCCCCTCACCCTCCATGCCACTGGTTCCCTCTTGCTCAGTGTCAGCAAAGGAACCACTCTGGCTAGCTGCTTCCCCAACATCCATGGTGCTGTCTCCTCTGCTGGCCGGTTCTGATGCTGTGAACAAGAATTAAAATGAATCACATGAGTCGTCCATATGTACTTGACACATAGGTTTCATCACAACTCTTCGGAGATTACCCAAATACATCAATCGGACTTGTGGGTAAAATATTTGTTACTGTTCCGTAAACATATTATATCAAAGGGGGGATGAAGAGCTTAATATTTACAGAGGTCCTACGCCTATGCTCCTCCCAGAAGTAAACAACCACAAAGCTGGTGATGCTGTCGTAGGGAGACCAGAAGGTCAGATCATAATGCCCTCATACACCTGTTAGGGTGTCATGCTTCACCACAGGGCGCTCCTTTTCTGGCCGGCGCAGCAATGCCTGGGGGCTCTTTGTCAGCAATCTTTTGATCCGAATACACCATTTAGGTAAATGCATGAGAGGGGACAGTGCCAAAGTGTATCTAGTGAAAAAGTGAAGTGTGTCTAAAATAGACTCTGGTGCCCGAAAAGCAATTGTTTATGTGGTAAGGGTACCAGGACTAAATAAAAACAGTGGTGATATCATATGCTCATAATGTACCTAGACAGCTATCAACAAAGTGAGGTCGACATGTTTCATGCCTTGATTGCCCAAAGGGGCATGAGACCTCCTTTCTAATAAGGGATGGCCACTCAATATGTATAATACTGCACCTGAATGGTTGCAGCACAATGATTCCACCACAAGGCGAGCAGGAAAATACCCCTTAGGGAAGTTGGAGGGTCCCGGAGAAACTGCGGGACACTTCGTGTGGTCCAGAACATTACCGCTACACCTACCCGCTCCAAGACGCCTGGAAATACCACATATTAGTATGCAAGTAAACCTATGCACCCTCATACTTGATGATGTCAGCGACAATGTGTGCAGCAATTTCAAATTCCACATCCACAATGTCTTCAACATCACTATGTACCAGCTGATGTATTGGCTTTCGCTACTGCCGGCCTTGTGTCATAACATAACTGTCTCATCTAATGCAAGGGAGTTTAGACCTCATAATGGGAATATGAGTCACACAATTGATTTGAGACATGGTATCCATTCTGCAATCCCTATTCATCAGCTTGGGAACCATTAGGTCGAGTGTTACAGGTCACATGTCTTTATTGTCACACATCAAGCTGGTGTAGTGATTGAATAGACCATATCACACAGATCATATTGATTTTGCTCATCTGTCCAGTAGCTGAAGTAGTTGTTTGTCAGGTTACATGTCTTTCTCTTATCGTGGAGACACTAAGGTGGTTGGCATAGCTAGGGTAAAAGGTATATGGCCCACAGTCTTGTGTCACTTATGCACAGTGTTAGAAAGATGAATGAGATTATTATCCACATTGGATACATTTCAGCAATTTGCCATGTAAACACAGGTCAGCACACTGCCAAGTCCAATGACTGCATCTTCCTCATGCTTCATGTGGATCACTATGCCACTGGGCCCTCTGAATACATCGTCTGTACAAACTATTAGTGCTGAACATCTTACTTGTAAATGTGTATTCAACACTTCGTACCATTTGGTCAAGACTGCAGAAGTCTACATTTATAAAGGCCAAGTTTGAATGTCCCTCACTTATTTTTTGCATCGTGCACACTTTGTACAGCTTAAATGACATTGCTTTTCATCTCATTTTTGTAAAGCACTTCTGAATGATGCTCATGTGACATCTCTGAAAATAACAGTAAGGCAACCAAAGCATGGTTTACAAAGCATCATATATGACCAGTCAAGAGCATTTACACATATGAGAACCATTGTGAATGTGTATCTGACATCATCCCTTTCAATCAAAACCCTGTTTCCACCAGAGACCTACTTTGTTAGCCACTGAATCTCATGTGTTGTAAATATTAAAGAGTCAGAAACATGGACTCACTTTTTGGGATAGAGAGGATGGAATCTTACACCCAATCAAATGACAGGCCAGTGTGACAGGTGACATGAGTTACCAAACCTGTAATTTGCCCATGGGATGCATTGGAGTACACTGGGCACTAGTGCTGGACTCTAACATTGGCACACTGACCAATCGCTACTCACCAAGCCCTCAACATAAACATTACCTGCTACCTGGATGTATAGCATGGGATTTCACAGTTGAGTGATCCAACATCAACATAGTTTACAGAGTTGGTGTGGCCACACAGAGAACAGTCCAAACATTTGTCAATGTGCTGACAGCTGTTGAGCACTTACAATAGTTTTGAAGGTCATCTCCATGAACATTTTGTTCTCATGCATTCAAATTATAATAGCATGGCACTACTATCAATACCCTGACCATTTTATCCTCACATGTTCCAGATGAAAGGGGAATAACCATGCATCTATTTATCCTGTGCATATGTATCTTTGAACACTGAACAGTGGTTTTGTGAGTCTTACAACCTAAGAAATGGCCAGCAGGCTAAGATATTTGCACATGCATGGGTTAATATGTTGTGCAACAAGGCACATACTCAACCCCTCCTTGCTGCTGTCTGGCTCTCAACTGCCCATCCAGGTCAAGGAAGAGCACCGCAAGGATGCGTCGCATTAGGGGGCTCAGGGTGCGGCACGTGCCACTCTTGCCTGGAGGTGACAAGCTAAGCTGGACTCTTGCGATCTTCTTGGTCCAGCCTCTCAAGTCCTGCCACCTTTTCCTGCAGTGGTCACTGCGCCGATGGGTGACCCCCATGGAGAGCACCTTCCGGGCGATGGTCCTCCACAGGTAGACCTTCTGAAGGGAATTGACCTGTAAGGATGACATGGTAACAGGCCTTTAGTTTACATGCAACATGTAGATATACAAATGCTGGTACACATAGGTCATGAACAGCTTGTCCACACTGTCTAAAGGTTAGCAAAGTGGCATTCTGTGCACTTCACCAGTATTCAATGATGACTCTCTCCCATGAGAACAGTGATATGATATTTATACCAGTATATACACTTCTATAGCAGTGAACTTGCCCAGAACAGTTATATACACACTTTAAAACTTTTAAAATCCTGTTTAAATGGTTGTCTCTAGGATTCCTAATGCCAGAAGTGCATGGTTATTGTACATGTAAACTGACAATGCTGTCTGATCATCACTTACCTGCTCCTCTGGTTTGCCATAGAGCTGCCTGTTCAAGGGCAGGACCGTCTCCACCAGCACCTTCAGTTCCTCAGATGTGAAGGCTGGGGCCCTGCGCTCTGTACAGCGGGCCATTGTAGCTCCCAGAGGATGTGGACAGCAGCAGAGAGTTGGGGAGGTCTGGGAATCATGCAGTTAGTGCAGGCAAGTGAACTCTCTAGGGAACCGACTGACCTATATCTAAACCACATAGGTGGTCTTTAGTCCATGCAGCCAAAGCGGTAGGTCTGTGTCTGTCGCATTTTCCGAAACCGTCTAATGCATTCCATTGCTTACTGGCGACACGCCTACGGCACGGTTAAAATAATATCATTGGACCGCGAGTGACTTTGATACATTACCAAGGGAGTTTACTTCGTCGGTTTACACACGATGCGGACACAATCCGAGACCCGTGTCTGTCAGCATAACAACTAACAGCCTATGACTGTGTCCAATTCAGTTATGAGGAGCCTACCGCGACCTTTGAAAAATCGGTCGGCAGGGCAAACACTTTTGTAAATGTTGTGAATTTGTGATATTTCATGGCTGGATGCAGCATTTGTGTGTGGAAAGGGACATCTAACTAAAACACTCACACTCCCATGATGACCTAATCTTGAGGGGCACATGACACACTGATTGGAAGTCTAATACCAACAGGAAAGGAAACTATTCCATTTTGCCTCTTAGGGTTGATCACAGTCAAAATTCGTTTTGGTGCATTCCAAGTACAGTCTTCACCTAGTCACTGCATTACAGGACAGTGTGACCCAGTGTGCAATCTGTGTGATGTGTGACTGGAAAGGTGGTGTGTGTTTCAAATCCTGGATACTGCATTTCCAGAGGGATGACTACACCGTGACATTAAGCAGCCACATACGATTAGCTCTGATATGTGAGTTTCTAGGGTATCTTTGTGTACTACACTTAAGTGTACAACTGCATTTTCTGGAACTTCTACATTGTAAATGGTTTGTGTATGTAATTGTTTGTGTAATGCAGACGTGACAACATGACTGTGTCCACCCTGTGACATTAGTGTGCATAATTTACATTGTGATACGTTATATGTATGTGGTGTCCCACATGTTATGCATTACATGATCCTATTGTGTGTACAGATGAACCATATAATTGTTCTCACAAACATACATCTAGGCTTTTTAGCTTGTGAGTTTTGGAGTATGTCCTGCTTGCTTTACATTAACAGTCACAGACACTAGTTAAGATTACACTACTGCACTCTAATTGCTGTGTCACCAAGCCTTTCAAACATGTTAAGAAATAACCTGTATACTATGATATGTATGTACGGTCAAAGTCAACAAAGGAGAGAGGGGGGACCAGGAGCCTTTTGAGGTCCAGTGTCCGTGCTCCACAAATTCACGTTAAATCATAGGGGACACTGTTCCAAGATCAGGGTGCAGAATGTCACCCACTCATCAGAAAGAAAGATTGAGAGTAGAGTAGATTGCTCCTCGTCCGAAGGTTGGTGAGTTACTCTGAGGCATGATGTGCCCATGTAACTATTACAAGGTCGACATGTTTCACGCCTGGTTTGTCTAAATGATCAGTAACTCACCAACCTTCGGGTTTTTTTGTCTACCAGGGGTACCACGCGATTAAAGGTTCTTCCTGTGGATACTCCTAGGTAGTTTTATATTTTTGAACACCTTTCACTGCACGCACTTCACCACTTCTTCTCCTGGATCCACCCCACACACCACACTCACCTGACGGCTTTTCTCTTAAAAGATCTCCGTGAAAGTGACCCTTCGGGGACCCATCGGGCATTGCAGCGCCAGCCTGACGAGGAGCAAAAGCCCAATGATGAAGCATGACATCCTTCGGGGTGTGTGAGGGCAACTAAGAGGCAAGACTCGGCCCTCCCCTTCGGGATTGGATCCTTGATACTGGGGATGTACCTCTGTCTCTCTCTCTTTCCTCCTCCTCTTACCATCTACTCTACTCTCAATCTTTCTTTTTGATGAGTGGGTGAAATTCTGCACCCTGATCTTGGAACAGTGTCCCCTATGATTTAACATGTATGTACAGTCAACATTGTTCATTGAAATGTGTCTTTTCAGTGACAAGGAGTTTTATGTGTAGGTAATTTGTCTTTGCTGTTGGTCTAAGTGCATGTTGCTTGGTACATTGTGAACTAACACCAACTGGGTAAACACTATGGGGCCGATTCCGATCTCGGCCGGTAGGGCTCCGAATCGGATTCGGCTTTACCGTTTCCCGACCGAACCGTACGCGGGTCCGGCCGAGCGAGTACGATGCGAAATCGCCGACCGACTCGTCCGGGCGTCCCGACCGCTCCGACCGACTCGCTCGGACTCGACTCGCACCGCGCAATGGAGACGTTTCCCGGCCGGGTAAGTACGATGCGCGCCGCAAGCAGTCCGACCGAGCCGCGCACTCCGGCTCGTAAGAGCTGTCGGAGCCGTACTTTGGGGTTCCGTGTCGGACCCCCCTGTACGCGTAGCCGCGCGAGTCGCACACAGGGGGGACCCATGGGTCCCCCTACCTGTGCGTGTACGGGCGCGAATCGCTTCGCCGCGTACCCGCTGTAGGGGCGCCCTTGTCCGACTCGCACCCATTGAGTCAATGGGAGCCCGCGTACGCGTTGTACGACCGGCTCCCATTGACTTCAATGGGAGTCCGACCGACTCGAGTCCGATAACATACGGACGCATCGTACTCGTTCGGTCGGACTGCACGGGTCCGATTCGGTCGGAAATCTCTCCGGGTCCGGCTCGGTCGGAGAAATTTCCGGCCCGAATCGGAATCGACCCCTCAGTGTATACACATAGGTATCGCAGAGGAGGCGGCAGACAGCCTCCTGTGTACAGGCCCTTTCCATACCTACAAACATTGAAAGAGCGAGTCATCATTAAGAAATACCATCTCACAAGTGCAACAATTGATGAGTTGTGCCAGCAGTTGTCACCTCATTTGCGGCCGCAGCACACTTATCCAACAGCACTAATCCCCAAGTTGAAGGTGATGGCAGCATTGCATTTCTTTTCCACAGGAACATTCCAGTACATAGTGGCAACATGGGGTGGAATGTCCCAGCCCATGTTCAGTAATGTTCTTCAGGATGTGCTGCAGGCATTGACCCGTTACATGGACCACTACATCAAGTTTCCTAAACTTGGAGAATTGTCTGACATCAAGGGGGATTTTTATGCATTAGGATGGATACCCCATGTAATTAGATCTATTGATGGCACTCGTGTTGCGTTGATACCACCACAGGCCAATGAACAAGTGTATTGCAACAGGAAACATTTCCACTCCATCAATGTCCAGGTGGTGTGATTGGCTGACGTGCATTTCACATGTCTGTGCCCATTTCCCTGGGTCTGCACGTGACACATATATCCTACGTAACAGCATCATCCCCCATTTGATGAGTCAGTTTCAACTTGACCGTGCCTGGCCTGTTTGTAGGTGATGTATATGAATGTTGTAGTGTGTGTTAGTTGTATGTAAGATAGTGATATATTGTTGGGCAACTAAACTTTTTTCTTTGTCCAATGTAGGAGACTCTGGATACCCCAACCAGCCATGGCTACTGACTCCGCAATCCAGTCACCCCAGCAGAAGTGCGCTTTAATGAGGCCCATCGCCGGACCAGGCAGATAGTGGAGCAGACGTTTGGCCTCCTGAAGTCAAGATTCCGCTGTCTGGATAAGATGGGAAGAGCCCTCCAATATGCCCCAGGAAAGGTGTGCCAGATAATCATGACTTGCTGTATGCTACACAATGTAGCAATACGTAAGGACATACCTCTGATAGTGGACGAAGGAGATCAGCAGGTGCCACCGATGGAGGATCCAGGTCTTGTCCATGATGACAGTGATGATGATGGAGTGGATTTGAGACAACAGCTTATCCACAACTGTTTCACATGACTGTAAGTATGCAATGAGAGGAGGTGACTAACCAGCATTGCTTGTTGTTGTGTAGCTGGTGGACAATGTGTATGTATGCTTGAGAGTGTATAATAAGTGTCCTGAAGTTTTTCAAAGACTGGTTATTGAAATGTTCAAATTTACATTGACAGTGTTTCAGTGAAGCCTAGCTAGTGTTAACAATGACATTGCTCTGTTTGAGATATCATACTTCTCTGACTTGTGCTACCTTATTTCTGATTGCTAAACTATGTTCTTTATAATTTTTTACCAGGGTACATTGGCATGTCATCTACAGAGTGGACTTGCAGAGTTGTGACCTCACCAGACATATGATGCTGTGACAGACACCAACATTGACATTTTGCAGAACTCCCTGGCACGGCCTTCCTTCAGTCCTGATAGTCTGGTGATTTTGTTAATAGTGCCTTTCAGTACTGTGTGACATAATCATAGTTTTCGATCCTGCACCATGTTGGATCTGGCCATTAAATATGAGTTCCACATTGAGGTGTGCCTTGTCTGATATCACACATCCAAACATGTTCAAATCAAAGTTTGACCATGATGAACTAGTTGGCTAACAATGAGTAGTGGTAGCTGTGAAGACAGTTGACCTGCTGTGAATATGTACCATGTACTACAGTGTGTCTGAAAATCTGGTCGTGTCTATCTATCATGCTGTGCAAAAGTTCATTTACTCACTGGCACTTAGTTTACTACTTACAAGTAATTGATTACCTAGGTTGTTGACACTTTCATCATTATGATTAGAGGGTGATGACAATATGTACATTTTGATTTCAAAGTCACATGAGCAAGTATTGCTGTGTAAAATGGTTTATTTTGTAAACATTGTGCAAAATTGAAGCCACACAACGGTGGTGTGCTCATAACAAAAAATAAAGTACTGATTGACGTTGATATGTTTGCTGATGAAATTCAACAGAGACAAGCCACAGTTATTCAAGTCCAAAGTGCAACTTTGAGCCTCCATCAGATGTGGGACAGTTATTTTTGGCAGTTAACAAACTGAACGCTTGGCACACAATGGATGATATCAAGGGCACCATTTTTACTTCCTGGGGGTGGTGCATTCCCATCCAATTTTCACTGTTTCCGTTTGGGTGAGGAACCACAGTTGCAGGCTCCTGGGGTACTGGGGACTCTCCGCCTGACTCAACATACCTCCCTGTGTCTTATGCAGATGTAGTAGGGACGTGTGCTTAGATGGCTGACACTGGTTCCTGGTGTTTGGAGCACAAGACCTTGATGGGAGTTGTGGTCAAGTCAGATACCCGGTACCAGTGTCAGCCATCTTTGAGTCCATTTGCACTCACTCTCAGGAAAGCAGAGTTCTTGGTGGGTTGTTTGGGCTGGATGGGAAGAGTGTGTGTAGGACAGAGCCTGATGGGAGTTGTAGTAATGGCAACCACTCCTCCTGCCACTCATCCCAACCAGGCCACCTGGAACTGTGCTTTCTTGAGAGTGAGTGGAAATATGCTGGCAAAATAATAGCTGACACTGGTGCCTGGTGTCTGACTTGACCACAACTCCCATCAAGGACTTGTGTTACAAACACCATGCAGCTGTGTCAGCCATCTTGCCAGTACATTTCCACTCACTGTCAGGAAAGTAGGGCTCTAGGTAGGCTGTTTGGGATGGGTGGGATAGGGAGTATTTGCAATGGCTACATCTCCCATCAGGCCATGTCCTACACACACTCTTCCCACCCAGAGAAACCTGACCACCTGGCAGGATGGTTTCCTGAGAGTGAGTGGAAATGGACTAGCAAGATGGCTGACAATGTTGACTGGTGTTTGGAGCACAAGGCCTTGATGTGAGTTTTGGGAGAAGTGTGTTCATGGCACTAGTTTGGAACCTTTTCTTCTTCATTGCAGGTATGTGGGTTATCTGTATTACATACAGATCTCATGACCATTGACTATTGGTTTGTTTGAATCTAAAAACAGTCACTTAGTTAACTGGGTCCATTGCAGAGATGTCTACATAAGTGTAATTGCTAAATTGTGTGAAATGTGGAGTATCTACTTAACAGACTCCATTCCTTCTCGGATTCCATACAAGCATTCTGGCAGAAGGGTGGCACACACCTTCTCCTCCCAGGAAGTAAAATGCACAGGTGGTGCAGGAGGGCCACCACCAGTCTGTTGTGTGGCCTTATGTTCTTTGGCGCACAATTGTTTGACCCTCCTTCTCACATCATACCACCTCTTCTTGATATCCAGTGTGCACCGGACAGGTGCTTCAGCGTTCACCTTGTTGAGTATCCTTTCCCACATCTTATTTTTCTGGCTGTTGGGGGTCTGTTGGACTGGGGTCCCGAATAAATGTGGCTCTACTTTGATGATTTCATCATCAAGCACTATCAACTCCTTATCTTTAAAACGTGGCTGCTTATTCTTGGGCATGGTGAGGGTGAGTGTGAATGTGAATTAGAGGGTGTGTCTAAGAAAAGAATCTGAACAAAAAAGTGATATGTGCAAGTAGTGATATGAATGCAGTGCGTCAGTGTGTGCAGGGCTGGCAGCAGTGACTGGCCAAAAACTTCTCTGTGGGTCTTGCTTGCAGCAGTATTGTATGAGCAAAGGATCATGGTCATTTTTTGTCTTTATATAGGTATATTGTTGGGCGTGTATACTATTTAAATTTTATTTAATTGTTTTTGGCGCTGCCTATGTTTGTTGTTGTTAGGCCAGATTTTTCTGTTTTACACTTGCCATGTGGCACACAAACCCCCATGATCCTGCAACCGCGTTGGATGCTTCCTAATCTGCTCGGCTGGACAACTGTTGCTTGATCGTAACCGGAATGCCTATGGGACAGCCTTTTCGACCGACTCCTTCCGTTCCGAGTTGTTTCCGACCAATGCGGTCAGGTCGGAATCATCTCCGACTGACGCGGTCAGAGTTTTTCATGCTACACATGATAATACGGCGGTTGGAGACTTCGCGGTCGAGTCAGGCAGAATGTATCCGAGGACGAGTCGGTCGACGGTCTTTCTGACCGACATCGTAATAAGGCCTTAATTGTTCAAAATTGAGTTTGTTCCACGGACGATAGGTGGATGCATGTAAGGTGGTTTGGTGTGTTGCTTTGTGTTGTTTTATGTTGGAAAGCAAGCATATGGTGGTCTGACCATGTGACTGGAGTAACTGTTTGAAAGGTAACTAGTTATGATTTTTCAGAAATGACATCTAGGATGTATCCAGCAATGTGTATGGGTTTGTGGATGATCTGATGTATGTTCTATGTGTCTAGGCCAGTGATGATTGTTTTTGGATGGGGCATATTGGGTTTGTCAAACCAAACGTTTAGGTCATCAAGAATGCATAGGTTGGAGTGTAGTGTTATGAGGTTTGAAACTGTGTCTAGAAGTGTGTTTGGGAATGTTGCATTGCAAGATAGAGGTCTGTAAAAGAGTAGGAAGTTACAGGAGGAAGAGGTATAGGGTTGTATCTGGTGAAGAGGGCCTCACAAGCTTGTATGGAGATGTTGTAAGCTTTAGTGATATTTAATGTTTGCTTGAATACAATAGCTAGGCCAGCTCCTCTTTTGCTTATACAATTTTGTGTGATAGTTTCATAGCCTAAAGGGACAGCTTCATGCAACATTGAAGCCATGTCATCTCTCAACCATGTTTCAGTTATTCAGGTTGTGTGTCAGTGTTGGACTTGGCCCTTGTTGCAGGGTCATCCCTAAACGTTTTGTATTTCTCCTAGCCATTTTTCTGACATGGTGTTGGGGGTTTTAGGACTCTGGGCACTTTAGCACTGCTGTCCAGTGTAAAGTGCGTGTGCTCTCTGTGATAAACATGGTAAGATTGGTCTACACCTGTTTGGCCTATTTAATTTATCTGTCAGTCCCTTGTAAAGTGGTATCTCATATACCCAGGGCTGGAAAATTAAATGCTACTGGTGGGCTGGCAGCGCTGATTGCGCCACCCACCAAAGTAGCCTTGCAAACCTATCTCAGGCCTCTGCCATTGCAGGGCCTGTGCGCGCAGTGTTACTGCCGCTGTGAAGTGGCACCTAAAGTGTGTGCCATGTCTGTGACCCCCCTTTTACTGCATGTCAGTCACCCCTAAGGTAGGACCTAGCTAGCCCTATGGGCAGGGTGCATTGTAGGTAAAAGATAGGACATGTACCTTAAGCGTGTGACATGTGCTGGTAGTGACAAACAGCCATTTTGGTTTCTCACTACTGTGGGGCTGCCCTCCCATACGAATGCATTGGGGATTCCCTGATAAGTGTTTCAGTGGTAATTCCTGATCTGAGAGAAGCAGCGTGGTCAAGTTTGGTATGTTTGGAATAGTAATAATAAATGCTACGCAATGGTGTGCGCAGATTTATTATAACTATTTTAGAAATGCCACTTTTAGAAGTTGGCATTTCTGTGTGCTATGTGTCTGCCTGCCTGATGTGAATTGCATGTCTAGCTTTTGAGTGACAGGGGCTGGGAGGTGTGTGTGGCTCCAGGAGGGGCAGGGTGAGTCAGCACTAGGCTGAATGGGACACCTGCATTGGGAGTAGTGGGAGGAGTAATCCCCTGACCCTGAATAGGTCTCTGCCTAGCCTGTACAATGCTGGCTCCGCCCCCTGTGGTGTGTCTGATCACCGAGCCCCCACCTGACAAAGGGGAAGAGGAGCCTGGTACACAGAGTGCTCCAATTCCCCCCTGAACCAGTTTTTGCTGGTTCCCCCAAGCCCTGTGCTGGCGCAGGCAAAGGGAAATGGAGTATAAAGGTAGGGGCTGTGACCCCATGTTTGGAGTGTTGTTCCTGTGCTTGGGGGGCTTGCTGCTGCTGGGCCTCAGGAGGAACCGCCACAAGGGACTGCCTCCCTGCTGGATGGCCCTGTGTGCTGGCCTGCCTGGGCCCAGCTTTTCCCCCTTGTACTTTAAGGACGTCCAGGAGCTGTGGGCATAGCGCCTTGTGAGTGCTGTACTTTATCTGCCAGGAAAAAGGAGTTGGCTCAGCTGCAGCGCGAGGCTGTGAGGGAATCCCAGCCTGAGGGATTCCCCCTGCGCTGCTGATTTGAGGCGGGAGCCCACCCCGCATGACTGCCGTACAGCGTTGCGCTGCGGACGTTTCCTGGAGGACACCCCGGCGTGAGGGGTTCCCCCGAGCTGGTGGAAAGGAGCGGGAGCCCACCCCGCATTTTGCCAAAACCGAGCGGGAGCCTACCCCGCATTATGCAACTGTGAATAGCAGGTGCCCACCCCGCTGGTGTGCCCATTTGGGAAAGCGGGTGCCCACCCCACTTTGTGGCCAAGGAAATCACCGCCGGGACCCGGTTCGGCCCGACGCGGAAGCCAGGCGGCCTTGCCTGACTGTGGGCGGCGCCTTGGAGGCAGTGAGAAGAGTGGTGCCGGAAGGAGGACGGGAGCCAAACCCGCCTCGGCGAGACGCCGCCGAGCTGTCCCCGCGTCCAGCCTGAGACTGGAGAAGTCCCGGTCCCAGGAAGGGGGACCGGGCGAAGAGAAGCAAGGAGAGAGAGTGCGGCTGGTCAACGGGGCTCCCGTGAGTGTGAGAGAGCCCCGCATGCTGCAGAGTCCCGAGGGGTCTACAAGACGGCCCCCGTGTGAGGAGAAGCCGCGAGAGGAGTCCAGAACATCCCGGTGAGTGGGGCTGAGCTGAAGCTTGTTTGGGGGGGTGATCGAGGCACATTGTCGGTGCCTTCCCCCTGTGGTTGCTCCCAAGGCCGCGAGGTGCCAGGGCTGATTTCCCAGCTGCCCCGTCTGCCAGTGGGCAGCTGCAATGAGGAGGCCAGTGATTTTTGCTAAAGGAGAGGTGAGTGCGCTCCAGGCCCCAGTGCCCTTGCGCACTTTGTTTGCTGCTGAGGCAGCCAGGGGGCCCTTTGCGAGGTCCCTCTTAGAGCCCTGACTTTGCGGGACACAGGGCATTTGAGCCCAGAAGAAGGCCAGTTGACCTGGGGTCATTTTTGGGTGTTGTTAGGGCGCAAGGCCCTTGCCAGTGCTACTATGGTGCACTGCTGCTTTTATGCCTAAGAGATGTCCTGCCTAATGAGATGCCTCCTGTGATTCATGCCCCATGATTATTGCGTAATGTGTTTATGCTGGTGAGGCCTATTGCATAATGTGTTTTATGCTTCCAGTGATGCAGACATTATGTGTTTATGTTGCACGTGATAATGCTGAGGTCATTATTATTCCAGTAGATACTGGTTGTGTTTTATATTTACTTACCCGTTCTGATGGTTCTGACCGTGGCCCGATTGGCCTGGTCCTGTATATAATCCCCTGTGAATATTGCCCAGTGCCAGTTGGCAAGGTGTAAATGTGTGATTATTTTTCTAATGTGTTTATGATAATACAAAGGCTATTTTTTATATAACCTTGTGTGAAGTTCCTTTTGTGGTGTGCCTAGTGTGTTGCTGCTGTGTGAGTGTGTTGCGCAAACGCTTTACACATTGCCTCTGGGATAAGCCTGACTGCTCGTGCCAAGCTACCAAGGGGGTGAGCAGGGGTTATCTTCAGCGTGTAACTCCCTTGCCCTGACTAGAGTGGTGGTTTCTGCCTGGCTTAGGCGCAAGCCCTAGCCAACCCGAAATCCCATTTCTAACATTGGTTGTCAGCGGTGAGGATAGGACTTGCGTTTGCGCAGTACCACAGCGACAACTGGTTGCACTACAAACTCCGCATTTAGATAATCACAGGTTTGGGGATTATTTTTCCTGAGTTTTATTTTTCTCCTAAAAGTGTCATTTTTAAATTGTGTACTCTTGCTTCAGCTCAGACGCCTAGGTCTCTTGTTGCACCTTTGTATTATGTACCTTGCCAAAATGGAATCTACCTTTGACATGAAACACATGTTGAACTACAGTCTAGAGGAGCTAAGGGGGTACTGTGATGAGAGAGGCTTAGCAGTAAGTGGAGAGGGCACTCTGGGAAATCCTTGGGTGTGCCCTGATACGCTGGCAACAGGATAGATAGAGACAGATACAGGCTGGTTGGTCTGAGGGTGGCCCTGAAGAGTCTGAAGAAGAGGAAGAAAATGACAGGGCAGAGACGCCAGTAGAGAGTGAGGACCCCATAGACAGGGAGTCCCTTGCTGGGTCTAGTGCCAGTGGTAGTGCCCAATCCCTTTCATGTTCCCCAGAGGAGTTGGTGGACAGGCAGAAGGAAAGGGAGCATCAGCTGGCTTTAGAGAAGCTCAAATTGGAGCATGCCATGAGGCTAGCCCAGCTGGATGTGGGGCACAGGGAGGCCCAGAGAGCCTTGGAGGAGAATAAGGCATTGTTGGCTCAGGTGTTGAGTCTCAGGGCAGTGAGCCTTGAAGAGAAAAAGCTAGAGACTGAGAGGGTCTTAGCTCAGGAGAGAATGGCGAAGGCAGAGAGGGCCGTCGCCAGAGAGAAACTGGCTCTGGAGGGTAGATCATCCCATGAGAGTAGTTTTAGTTGTCTGGATTCACCAGTGAGGGTGGGGTCCAGTGGTGGCAGCAATATGGAGTCCAGTGCAGGAAGTACCACTCCCAGAGCCCAGAGGATGGTACCTAGTTCCCAGGAGGAGGGTGTCCCACCTGAAGGGTATAGGTTGAGGTTCAGGGGCAGTAAGAAACTGTCTCACCAGTCTTGGGGGAAGTTTGTGGATGAATGTTGTGATGCACTGGAAGGTTGGGTGATGAGTAGCCCGGCAAATGATTTTGAAGGGCTGTTCAATCTGGTTGTCAGAGAGCACATGTTCAGTAATTGTTATCCGGGGTTACGCCAACACCTGTTGGAGTATGAATTCTCTGATCCCAGGGAGCTTGCACGGGAGGCAGACCTCTGGCTGTGGGCCGGAGGGTCTGAAGAGGCATTGGGGAGTGATCCCAAAAGAAGTAGCTCAGGTATCTTCCGGTCCTGTGTGGTGGAAGAGGTTCAGAGTAGCCCAGCTAGGTCCCAGTGTAGTGGGAGGAGTGTAGGGGCTCGCGACCTGTCTCAGTGGAGAAGGAGTGAGTGTGGGACTGTGTGTCCCAAGGTGCCCGAAACCCAGTCTCAGGGCCTGGAGGGTTCCCTAAGGGAACACCAGGTTGGGGGCCTAGGCTGTACTGGTAGACCATTTGAGGGAGATCTCCTAGTGTCAGGAGAACCTGGAGCATCTGTAAATGGAGCTCCAGTGGTTCTGGTGTCTGGCGGTGCCGCTCCAGTTGGGAGGGTGCAGAAGTCCAGATTGAGGGGTGAGAGGGGGATGTGTTCCCCAGTGGAAGAGCCAGTGGATCAGGGACCAGCCAGAAGGGCTGAGTCTCCTAGGAGTGACCATGGTGACACCACTTCTGTCCTGGGGGATCTTCGCGCACTGCCAGATGGACAGGGGTCGGGAGATCTGCGCCAGGCAGACTGTCACACAACACATGAGTCATGTGTTACCCTCGGGGGATACTGTGTGAGTCCCCAGAAGTCCTGGTGTGCCAGGCAAGTGTTCAACCGCAGGGTTTAGTCCCTGGGTTGGGAGGCCAGGTTCAGGATCTGCCTCACCTGGAGGGAAGGACATCTGTAACCAGTGTCCTGACCGGTTTGGCTTCCAGGGGTACCGTTCCAGGTGGGAGGGTGCAGCACTCTGGAAGGGAGTGCAGAGGGAGGGAGTCCTCGCCTCTGACCCCGGTGCAACCTGAGGGTTTAGACCCTAGGTTGGGAGACCAGTTGCTGGAGAGAGGTCCTGAACTGGTGGGAGAGTTGTGTTCTGAGGGTGCCTCTCCAAGGAGGAGGGTACGGAACCCCAGATGAGAGGTAGGGGGAGGAAAGCCTCGCCCGTGACTTCTGGTCAGCCTGAGGGTGCGGACAATAGGCTGGAGGATCAGTGGCAGTTTAGAACTGCCCTGATAAAGGGTAGAGTGGAGAATGGTCACTATGTGCCAGGGGTTACCACCCCCCACTCTGTGAGATGGCAAGGACCAGATACATCTGGATGGCCTAGGGCCTCGTACTGGCCGTGGACAGCTAGGGAGTACCAGTGTGGTAGCCTAGTTGGTCCTGAGAGCTTTGACAGAGGGACCCACGTGGGTTCAGAGTGGCGTAGAACTGGAGGGTGTCCCTGCAGTTGCGGGCCTTCGTCCGTGTTCTATCGCCCAAAGCAGGGAAGCCCATCAAGGTGGTGATTGGTCTACCCTGCGTTTTGGCTGGAAGGGGGTTGTGTTGGACTTGGCCCTTGTTGCAGGGTCATCCCTAAACTTTTTGCCTTTCTCCTAGCAATTTTTCTGACATTGTGTTGGTGGTTTTAGGACTCTGGGCACTTTAGCACTGCTGTCCAGTGTAAAGTGTGTGTGCTCTCTGTGATAAACATGGTAAGATTGGTCTACACCTGTTTGGCCTATTTAATTTACCTGTCAGTCCCTTGTAAAGTGGTATCTCATATAGGGCTGGTAAATTAAATGCTACTGGCTGGCTTGCAGCGCTGATTGCGCCACCCACCAAAGTAGCCTTGCAAACTTATCTCAGGCCTCTGTCATTGCAGGGCCTGTGCGCGCAGTGTTACTGCCGCTGTGACGTGGCACCTAAAGTGTGTGCCATGTCTGTGACCCCCCTTTTACTGCATGTCAGTCACCCCTAAGGTAGGCCCTAGCTAGCCCTATGGGCAGGGTGCATTGTAGGTAAAAGATAGGACATGTACCTTAAGTGTGTGACAAGTCCTGGTAGTGACAAACAGCCATTTTGGTTTCTCACTACTGTGGGGCTGCCCTCCCATACGAATGCATTGGGGATTCCCTGATAAGTGTTTCAGTGGTAATTCCTGATCTGAGAGGAGCAGCGTGGTCAAGTTTGGTATGTTTGGAATAGTAATAATAAATGCTACGCAATGGTGTGCACAGATTTATTATAACTATTTTAGAAATGCCACTTTTGAAGTTGGCATTTCTGTGTGCTATGTGTCTGCCTGCCTGATGTGAATTGCATGTCTGGCTTTTGAGTGACAGGGGCTGGGAGGTGTGTGTGGCTCCAGGAGGGGCAGGGTGAGTCAGCACTAGGCTGAATGGGACAACTGCATTGGGAGTAGTGGGAGGAGTAATCCCCTGACCCTGAATAGGTCTGTGCCTAGCCTGTACAATGCTGGCTCCGCCCCCTGTGGTGTGTCTGATCACCGAGCCCCCACCTGACAAAGGGGAAGAGGAGCCTGGTACACAGAGTGCTCCAATTCCCCCTGAACCAGTTTTTGCTGGTTCCCCCAAGCCCTGAGCTGGCGCAGACAAAGGGAAATGGAGTATAAAGGTTGGGGCTGTGACCCCATGTTTGGGGTGTTGTTCCTGTGCTTGGGGGGCTTGCTGCTGCTGGGCCTCAGGAGGAACCGCCACAAGGGACTGCCTCCCTGCTAGAGGGCCCTGTGTGCTGGCCTGCCTGGGCCCAGCTATCCCCCTTGAACTTTAAGGATGTCCAGGAGCTTTGGGCATAGTGCCTTGTGGGCTATGTACTTTATCTGCCAGGAAAAAGGAGTTGGCTCAGCTGCAGCGTGAGGCTGTGAGGGAATCCCGGCGTGAGGGATTCCCCCTGCGCTGCTGATTTGAGGCGGGAGCCCACCCCGAATGTCTGCCTTACAGCGATGCGCTGTGGGACGTTTCCTGAAGGACACCCCGACGTGAGGGGTTCCCCTGAGCTGGTGGAGAGGAGCGGGAGCCCACCCCGCATTTTTCCAAAACCGAGCGGGAGCCTACCCCGCTTTATGCAACTGTGAATAGCAGGTGCCCACCCCGCTGGTGTGCCCATTTGGGAAAGCGGGTGCCCACCCCGCTTTGTGGTCGAGGAAATCACCGCCGCGACCCGGTTCGGCCCGACCCGGAAGCCAGGCGGCCTTGCCTGACTGTGGGCGGGGCCTTGGAGGCAGCGAGAAGAGTGGTGCCGGAAGGAGGATGGGAGCCCACCCCGCCTCCACGAGACGCCGCCGAGCTGTCCCTGTGTCCAGCCTGAGACTGGAGAAGTCCCGGTCCCAGGAAGGGGGACCGGGCAAAGAGAAGCAAGGAGAGAGAGTGCGGCTGGTCAACGGGGCTCCCGTGAGTGTGAGAGAGCCCCGCATGCTGCAGAGTCCCGAGGGGTCTACAAGACGGCCTCCGTGTGAGGAGAAGCCGCGAGAGGAGTCCAGAACAGCCCGGTGAGCTGAAGCTTGTTTGGGAGGGTGATCGAGGCACATTGTCGGTGCCTTCCCCCTGTGGTTGCTCCCAAGGCCGCGAGGTGCCAGGGCCCGGTTTTCGTTCTTTCCAGCTGCACCGCAGTTGCGGGCAGCTGCACTGAGGGAGCAATTTGTGATAACAGAGTCCCAGTGGGGCTCTCAGGGCACCGTGAGTGCCCGGGCTGATTTTCCCAGCTGCCCCGTCTGACAGTGGGCAGCTGCAACGAGGGGGCCAGTGATTTTTGCTAAAGGAGGGGTGAGTGCGCCCCAGGCCCAGTGCACTTGCGCACTTTGTTTGCTGCTGAGGCAGCCAGGGGGCCCTTTGCGAGGTCCCTCTTAGAGCCCTGACTTTGCGGGACACAGGGCATTTGAGCCCAGAGGAAGGCCAGTTGGCCTGGGGTCATTTTTGGGTGTTGTTAGGGCGCAAGGCCCTTGCCAGTGCTACTATGGTGCACTGCTCTGCTTTTATGCCTAAGAGATGTCCTGCCTAATGAGATGCCTCATGTGATTCATGCCCCATGATTATTGCGTAATGTGTTTATGCTGGTGAGGCCTATTGCATAATGTGTTTTATGCTTCCAGTGATGCAGACATAATGCTGAGGTCATTATTATACCAGTAGATACTGGTTGTGTTTTATATTTACTTACCCGTTCTGATGGTTCTGACCGTGGCCCGATTGGCCTGGTCCTGTATATAATCCCCTATGAATATTGCCCAGTGCCAGTTGGCACAGTGTAAATGTGTGATTATTTTTCTAATGTGTTTATGATAATACAAAGGCTATTTTTTATATAACCTTGTGTGGAGTTCCTTTTGTGGTGTGCCTAGTGTGTTGCTGCTGTGTGAGTGTGTTGCGCAAACGCTTTAAAAATTGCCTCTGGGATAAGCCTGACTGCTCGTGCCAAGCTACCAAGGGGGTGAGCAGGGGTTATCTTCAGCGTGTAACTCCCTTGCCCTGACTAGAGTGGTGGTTTCTGCCTGGCTTAGGCGCAAGCCCTAGCCAACCAGAAATCCCATTTCTAACAGTCAGTGAGAAGGTTGTAGATGTGATGCTTGTTTTTTTTAGAGTGATTGAGCATTTATTAATAGGCAGTTTAGAGAATGTGTTTTTGTGCTTGTGTGACTTTGTTTTGTAGAAGAGTGAGCAGCGATTTGTGGACTTGTAGCAGGTGTGTCCTTAGAGCTGGTATTAGCTGTATGAGGATAGCAATAGTTTAGCTGTTCTGTATCATATTCCTCGTCCAGCAGGCTAAAAAGGCATTTTGATGGATGTGCATGTGTAGGTGGTGGAGATGGTGGTTAAGAGTGAGTTGGTGAGCGTGTTGTTTTTTTGGGAAGCTTTTTTGTTCAGTAGACATGGAGATGCAAAGTTGAGAAGAGTGGCATGTTGCTTATTTTGTTTGCTTCTGTTTAGGGTTGAAGGTGTATGAGTTAGGTGTGGTGGTGCAGCATTTGGGTCATTTTGTAAGGTTCTAAATTGTCCAATGGATTAGAGGCGGTTAAAAGAGAGTTGCTGTGTTGCTGTATATATGTTAGGTGTGGGGGAAGAGAAAGCTTGGTAGTGGAGTTGGTTTAGGGTGTGTATTAATTGTATAGTCAGGAGGGTGAGAGTGGGTGTATGTTTCTAGTTTGTGATGGAATGCATTATGCAGTAGTGTGTTGTTGTCCTTGTGTGTGTTATGTTTTGTTTTTGAGAAGTAGTGAGATGAGGTGATGATGTATTTGTCTTCTGAGAGGTATTTGTATGTAAAGTATTGTTGGTGAGTGGAAGCTGCAAGGTAAGGGGGTGGTGATGTGTTTTGGAAAAGAGTGTACGTAGTGTGTGAGAGGGGATTAAGAAGAGTTACGAGTGTTTGTGTCAGATTTGATTGGTAAACGGGGTAATATATGTGGTGCAGTGCAGTGGAAGGTTGGTGTGGTTGTGCTTTTTTGGTATAAAGAAGAGGAGGGTGTTGGTGGATGAAAAGATGGAAAGCTGAGTATAGGTTTATTGGTGACAGAAGCAGGTCTGTTAGGAGTAATTAGAGCAGGGAGTGTGTGTCTGGATGGGAAATAGTTACGTATGGTATGCATTTGGGTAGTGTTGGTGATGAGTGTATTGGTTAGTGGTATGGAATAGGGTTGTGTTTTGTTTGTGAGTGAAGGCGCCATTGTGCGGTAGTTGGGGTTGAAGGGTGTATAGGTGTGGTTTTGTGGTTTTGTAATGGGTTTTGAGACATTGAAATGTGTGTAGGGTTTGTTTGTAGTAAATGAGTAGAGTGCATTTGCTGTGAGTGTGTTAATATGTTAGTGATGGGTTAAGGTGGGAGCTGGTAAATGGAAAAAAGGGCAGCATTTCTAGCCCTAGGCCCGACCAGTCCAGAACAGGCCCAAACAGGCAACTGCCCTTGTCCTCTCTTTCCTTAGCCTCGACGCCCGGGCTTAGACACCCTGGGTCCTAATCCTAAATAGCCCTAGTGATCAGGTGACATCTTTGGCCAATGTGAACCCCAGCCCTAACCCTAACAAGTCAGAACATGAGCCCTAAGCCCTAGGGCCAATAGGAGACCAGGCCCTAATAGCCAATCTCAGCCCTAGTTCTGGCAACCAATCAGAGAGCAAACCCTAAGTCCTAGGCCCAATAGAATTCTAGCCCCAGCAACCAATCAAAACCCTAGACCTATCCACCAGTCAGAACCCTAACCCTAAGCTCCAAATCCAATAGAAACCCTACTCTGGGACCAATCAAAGCCCTAGACCTATCCGCAAATCAGAAAAATAAACCTAAGACCAATAGAAACACCAGATACAGCAGCCAATCAGAGCACAGAAATCTAATGTCAAACTTATATAAGGATCATGTGACCTCAAACACAGGTTGCCGGCCAGGGGGCAGGGAGCTGCTCCTGAAGAACAGAGTCTCCTTGGAGACAGACAGGCTCAATCCACACTCTGGAGTGGTAAAGGCCAAATATAAGCCACTAACAATACTGTTTTCCCACACTTAATCAACTCACTTTCCTAGCCACATGCACTTTTAAATGCAATTTAAATCCTAAGAGCAGATTTCTGCAGTCTCAAAGCACACTCTGCTTAGCCTCTGAGGTGTATTTTGCCTTTTTTCCTTGCTAAGACCGAAAGGGAGCTGGGGGTGGATTGATTTCACACAGGTCTTAGCACAGTGTAGGGGAAAACTAGGAGGGAAATTTAAGCAGTCACGGGCAGGTAAAACAGCAGATTTTAAGCTACAAAGCAACAGGTAATTTAAGCAGTCGCTGCAGGTAAAACAGCAGATTACTATTGTCTTTTGACAAGACCTGCATTCTTCAGTAGGTGTAAAGAATCTGCACAGCAGGACCTGCTGCCGTACCTTACTTAGCAAAGCAAGCCACCAAGCGAATAAAAGATAAAACCTACCCATAAGCTACTCTCTTAAAAACACAAAATATTTCTAAAAGAAATGCATCAGAGGTTAGAATGGAAATAAGAAAAGATAGAGCATTGCTTGATACAATATATAAGGTAACTGCATTCAAAATATCTACCATCATTTAAAATGATTCGTCAAATCAATGTAACGTATCCATGGAGGTGTGTGTGTAAACTTCTACCAAAATGAATATTTATGCAACGTAAACTGCAATATGATTTTTTTGGGTTTCATAGAGTATGTTTAAATTACTAAGAAAATGAATGCCTCTGAATTATGACACCGGTTAGGCCCAGAAAGAGTAAAACGTATACCCTTCTCATTACATGTAGATGTTTGCAGGAGGCACGTAGTAACGGCGAAAGAACTTTTGAGCTGCAGATAAGAATAGGGCCTCTTCAAAAAACGGTGTAACCAACCAGGCTATGTATTTACCCTTTGAACACATGACCTGTATATTACATACATTACTATTTCGTAGCAACATTAAGGCGCTAACATTTATGTGATAATTCAGTCCTGTGACCAATTTTTATCAGCTCTCTTTAGCAGGTGCCTTATCCACCTGAGTTAGTTTGCCAATGTTATATGCTGAACTAACCTGCCTGTAGGTCACGGATTTGACTTTTGTAGTGGTTAGCTTTGGATTTTAATTTAAGCAAAAGCACCAACCATATCAACTGGTCTTTTTAGTGTTACTAACAGCAGCAAAAAGACACACGTTTACAATTTGTGCAGGAAGAACCTGTTCAAAGTCATAAAAGAATTGGATTGTTGGAAAATTGTGGAAGAAACGTAACAAAGTTGTGTTTTCATGAAGAAATCCTTTCATACCATATCATAAGCAGCCACATGAGTTTTATTGTGTGATATGACAAGAGTTAGTTGCGACAATGTGAACGAATATGCCCCGCCTCTTTCCTGAGCTGTCTTGCTGGAAGAATATATAAAATTCGGGTTAGGGGTTAGAGAAGCAACAGTTTTCAAGGATGTCAGAATCTCATGGTATAGAGAGTGTGAATGTGCTAACTGAAGGACAGTAAAAGCTCCTGCAGCAGTGGTGGGTAGAGGACAGTTGTCATTGTGGTAGCACGGCCTTTGAAATTAAAATGGAAACTCCTTCAAAGAGTACTGTACGGAGTCCATCTTTGGGACCTTTCCCAGAGTCCACAGAGACAATTTAGGAAACCTGCAAAAACTTGGATTTAAAGTCAATTTCTTTCTTGTCTTTGGCTTATGATTAGTGTCAAAAATCCATCTGGCACACACTGCCCTCTGTAACTCAGACATTACTGAAATTGCACTGCTGATAAGAAAATGGGAATGCCATAGAATGATTGTAGGCAAGATTCAAATGAAACTGAAATACAAATTGTTTAGCAGTATATGGAATAAGTGCCAAAGACTGTAGGCTGCACACTCATTGTCCCCCCACCCCCATCCTGTTTACTGTGGGTTTCTCTGGGAGTATGCACGCCACTCCACACAACAAGAAAGATATTTCCCAATTCACTTACTTAAACAAGAAGAAGCTCAGAAATAAGTCTAGTTGCTTACCTGCTCCATAATTCATTTTGTGCTTTTTCCTGTTCCTAAAGTTGGAGATGCTCAAAACTGGTGGGTGTAATTATGGACACATGCAGTACCAGTTTGTGCCCCGCGCTATATTATTTTTATGTTGTTCAGCACTCTAGTTCGCGAACTCACACATGTGGCTGATTGATATATTAATATATTTGCAGAAAACATTAATCAGTTCTGGGGGATATTCTCAAGAACGTGCGATAAACATCGCCAAAATAGGCTAACGCAATTTTTCATATCGCCGTCTATCGCGGGAAAATAACTCCGTGTCAACGTCGTATTCTCAACACGGCGGAAACATGTGATAGTTTCCCGATAATGCCTCAAATGTCCGCGATACAACTACTGCAACAGCGATAAAAAAGGAAACCCGAACGTGAAAAAAGTTGCGATGGGCCCAACTGCAATAAAAATCCAGCGAAAAGCAGCGCCAGGCCCGCAAGTCCCACAAGTAAGGCGCGAAAAATCACTATAAAAGCGGCAAAAATGAAATACAAATAAAACACAAACAACTGCGAAGCACCATGGAGGTAGCAGGAGCAAGCACAGAGGACAACCCAAACCCCACAAGCCCCACGGAGGATCAGCCTGGGACCTCGGGGTCAGGGAAGGGCAAGGAGAAGAAGAAGAGGAAGACGCGGTTCAGTCCGCAGGAAAACAGGATCCTGATTACGGAGGTGACAGAACACCATCAACAACTGTTCGTCACCTCCACTGTGTCATTGGCAACAAAAAATGGAATATGGCAGTCCATCGTGGATAAGGTGAATGCAGTCGGAGTGCTGAGGAGGACAATGGAAGAGGTCAAGAGGCGCTGGAATGATGTGAAGTGCAAAACCAAGCTGAAACTCGCTAACAACCGCAAAGCAGCAATGCAGACTGGGGGTGGGAGTCCTGCGCCACAGGAGGAGCTGGATGAGATGGAGGAGACGGTGGCAGGAGTCGGCGGACCGGACACTGCTCAACATGACCTGACACAACAGCAACAGGGTGAGTAACCACCAGGGACTGGGGGGACGGGGGGA
Source organism: Calotriton arnoldi (assembly GCA_963921515.1). Taxonomy (NCBI): domain Eukaryota; kingdom Metazoa; phylum Chordata; class Amphibia; order Caudata; family Salamandridae; genus Calotriton; species Calotriton arnoldi. The sequence continues at coordinate 189,185 of CAWUFW010015227.1, read as the reverse complement.
GATGGGCACAATGGCACACATGCACAAGTAAGTACAGCACATCTGCGGACAAACCATGCCCAAGAGTCACAACTCCGACCAAGAGCCCAATTTACCCAAGTCTGCAACAGCTCAGCACTGTATAAGCACAGAAGTGAAAGGCACACCGCCTGAAAGGGATAAGGGCCAGCCAAATCAGAGCTGAAGGGGCAAATCACCCACAATGCAGCACACACACATAACACTCAGAGCACCTCAACATTTACAACAAAGTGGACCAAACTGCAACACTTTCACAACAGAACAGAGGACACAACTGCTGCCGCTTGTGTGTAGAAAATGGCCATTCGCATTTGGCATAGCAGGAAACTGTGAGATGACAATGGACAAATACAACCTCACATCCGTGATGGTGGCGAAATGTCAACTGTCCAGCATTAAATAGGCATCTCCACACAAACAGTCAAAATGTACATTGTCATGCAGTCTTTTTGTAAACTTGGCCAATGCGTCAACATACATGTGAACACAATGTCAAACTGCATCTCCCCTTCGCATTGCAGAGGGAGAATCATCACCTCCTGCAGAGCAGACCGTATTCCTCATCGCCGATGATGAAGAGGACCTACACGCCATCGACCCCGAAGCCCTCCAACAGCTTATGGACACCCTCAGCACCCCACCCCCAGGAGCAGGGCAGCCCAGCTGCATCGAGGAGAACCCACCCCCTGCACAGACCACACAGCAGGAAGCACCCACCACCACGCCCGCCTCCCAGGATCCCCTTGAGCAACACATGGCATTCCAACACCGTGTGTCGCAGGGCCAGTAGGGGATGGCAGAGCAGGTGCAGGTGGGGTTCGACCTCATGTCAGCCAAACTAGATGCCATACGTGGGAGTCCAAGTCCCATCAGGGACCACCTACAGGCCCTAACGGACACCCACAGTCCGCTCCATGGTCTCCAACAATCCATGGCTGACATCGCCGGAGTCATGACTCGTAGACAAGAACAACTGTCTAGTCAGAGTGGCTCCGGCGATCTCAGCCGTGAGTTGGCCAACATGGGGAGGAACATGGAGCGGATGCAGGTGGGAAGAATGGCTGCCACGGCTTCACACCAGCGAGATGTAGCAGGGATCTACCATGCCCTGCAGATCCTCATCATGGCAGTGCTGCCACAAGGCCTGGCGGAGATGAATGCTGCTGCCACTACTCCCTCCACATCACCGCCCCCTGATGTGTCAGTGCCTCACAGTGCGGCTGACAATCCACCTCCGGCCCCTGATGTGTCACTGCCACACAGTGCCGCAGACAAAACACCACCACCCACATGTGAGGCACATCACACATAGGAGGACGATGATGAGGATGAATCTGCCGTTGGGCTAAGTAGGAAGCGGTAGCATTCATCTCCGCCATATGGCCTCTTTCTGCTTGGTTCTGCCCTCTGCATCATGCCCAGGAATAACACCCTCCACTGTCCCCCTTAACACTCTGCGACACTCACCTTGGCCCCCGACTTGGACTGCTACATTTGTTTAGGCAACCAATGACACAGAAATCAGACTGCGGACTGAACTCCCTCTCCTACGATGTACTTTTCCCTCCCCAAAGGACCTTGGCTGGCCCTCCACGGGGCAACATTGTAAAGTAGCGTGTGCATGGCCAGGTACTGGTCCACCTTCACCACTCCACCGAATGTGATTAAGACATTCAAATTCACACAGATGAGTCATGTCCATGATCAAGGAAGTATGAAAGTATGGATGTATGAAGGGGCAGTGATTCCAAACAGTGGTGCTCCCTGGGAACTGATTTCAATGCGCATGTATGTCCGTGACCCAGATAGGCAGTGAGATGACTGGGAATGTGTGAACTAGCTGTGGCCTCATTACTCCAAAACAACAATTTCGCTATTTCCAAACTTAGCCCCACGTCAATGTATGAAATAGGGCTGTGTGTCACAAAGGCAAAGTCAAAGTTATGTGGAAGCCACAGCTCGGAGCAATGATTGGTTTGAGTGTGGAGCGCTTGGACTCCTGGGATGGTCGGTGAGTAAGTGTGAAGGTCATACTATGCAAGTGAACTACGAGCAAGGACTCCTGTGCGTGGGGTGTGTATACGTTGGTCTCTGGTTAGCGCTGTGCGTAGTGTGGGAGCCGTCAGCAGCTGCTATGGTATCGCTCAGGGGGTGCCGGGCGCATGCATTCCCAAGGTCAGAGGTGCAGATGTGCTACCGCCTTCTAGTTCAGACAGATGGGCTGTCATCCACAATGTTAGTTTGTCATCTGCTTGCATTCTGGAAATGTGATGGGGATTGGGTGGGGGGGATGTCACTGCTTCGCCTTCCGGCATGGTTGAACCCTTACCAGCCATGTACGTGCCCTCACGCTCTGATGTAGCAGTGTTGTTTTGCTGCAGTCTGACAGTGATGGGTGCAGGTAGCTGTGAGGAGGCGGTTGACCACTCACCTTGCACCTATTAGCTGGCACTGATCACTACTCTTGATGGATGACGTCCGTGTACACATGTGACCTGTACATGGTACATTTGACCAGGGGACACCTTGGTGTGTTCCACGCAAGGTGGACCTGCTGGCTACTAGGCTGGTGTGCATCTCCTAATGTTGCTGAGGTGTCCACTGTGCCCACATCCCCCTTACGGCCATGTTGTTCATGTTGTGGGACTCGACACACAGGGTGTATATTTGCATCAGGCAGGTACATCTCTGACCACAAATGGCACCCTGTTGTCTTTTCCTGAACACCAATGACGGCCTTCATGTCATGTTCATGTACACGTGGGACGCTGATGAGTGGCATGACATACTACATGTGACACCCTGATATGGCATATCGAATACGTGACGCCCTAAACAGCCTCTCGGTACAGAGGTGACATACACACCATCTCTTCTTGCAACATATGCGAATGTTAGCACTCAATGTTGCACTTACACCCATCAGAGTAATGTGCTAATGCAGAGGACTGACATGCACACGGGGAATGTGTGTTGCTAAGATTTTATTTGCACATGCTGGTCATGTGGTCATCTTGTACTGTGCCATGATTGCTGTGGACAGTCACAATGTGACGTACTCATGCGAAGAAATTGTTGATGATTGTGTTCCTTCGGGCTATTCCTGCTGCGGCTGCAGTGGGGTGTGGTCCACCTGCATCATCTTCCTCATCATCGTCCGGTGCTTCTGGGACTTGGATCCATGGGGCATTGGTGCGTACACATATGTTGTGCAATACACAACATGCAGTGATCATCTTGAACACTATTTCTGGGCTGTACAAGAGTCTTCCACCGGTGATGTCCAGGCACCTGAAACGTGATTTCAACATGGCAAATGTGCGTTCAACAATGCCCCTGGTACGTTTGTGGGCCACATTGTACTGCCTCTGAGCCGGGGTGCTCGGGTCTCGGAGGGGTTTCATCATCCACGGGCAGAGTGCACATCCTTGATCACCTGTGAGAGGCAAGTGAGATTAGTGTTAACTGGTGGTTCTGCATGCTGTGTTGGCAGACATACAAGTTTCGTGGTGTGTGATTTGTGCGTCCTTGGGATTCATGTTAGCCATGTATTGCTGCTGGCAAATGTGGTAGGACAATGTGTATTACGTAGCCTCACAGCTGCTCCTCCCTCCCACCGAGCCTATTTACTTGTGTGTGCTGCGCGGTTGCACCACTTGCACTCCTAAGGCACACCATTGTCATGCCTGTCTGTGCATGTCCGCAGGACTGACAGCAAGACTGTAATGTTGGCCGTTGAAGGTGGGCGGCCACGTGTGTGTAGGCCTATGGTAAGGATAGGGCGGACACAGATGTGGAGTTCTGGCCTGGCTGAACTCGCGCTGATATTGAGGCTAGGCCTTCGGTTCAGGCTGCGGCAATGTAGATACACACACAACAGTTGGCATGTATGAGCCGAGACCCCGAGCGGTCTCGCGCTCCTTTATTAATCCATTTGGGCGAGGCCGCCCTCCTGGTGCATGCTACATTGCAACATTGTCGATTACAGGACGGGTGGCGCAGACACTACTACGGAGACACACGCCATAGTCACTTTTGTGGCCAGGCCGGAACTGGACCACGCCCAGAGTGCAGAACTGAACCATGCCCAGAGCCCTGGGCCATTTCTCTGCATTCCTCACACGCGTGCGCCGCCGCCGCGGTGCTGGGATGTTGTGCGCTTCGGAGTACGTCTCCACACGATCTACCCAGGCTTACTGGCGGCCTGCCTGGGACGGGGGTGGCCCCGTGACTGTGAAGGGCTCCACTGGCGTTACCGAGGACATGCTGTTGGCTACTGGAGGCGGACTTGTGGGGTAGCCCCTCGGGACAATGACTTGCGGTGCACTGAGTTCGGCCCACCGGAAGAGCTGAGCGGGTGTGCAGCCTGCGATGATGCAGCAGGCCTGGTGGCTGGACGGTGACTTGTGGTGCACTGAGTTAGTGGCACCTGAGGCCCTGCATCCGGCACGGGCCAACCGCCACGTGGCGATGACTTGCGGTGCACTGAGGTAGGCCCACCGGAAGAGCTGAGCGGGTGTGCATCATGCTATAATGCTGAAGGCTGGACGATGACTTGTGGTGCACTGAGTTTGGCCCACCGGAAGAGCTAAGCGGGTGTGCAGCCTGCGATGATGCAGCAGGCCTGGAGGGGCGGACTGGAAAGGATGTGTCTGTTACTTGCTGTACCGCAGTGTGGTCAGAAGGCAGCAGTAGCCAACTTGCAACTCTGCGGTGCCGCTGGGTGCGCCGGGGGCCTGTTGCGCAGAATCCAGCGATCGGCTGAGGAGGCTGCCAAGCTCGCGGAGCCCGGCCTTGGAGATTGCACCGGCACGTGGTGGGCCCTCTTGGAGAGACGCCGGTGGTGGCATGTGAGCAGTGAGGCCTGGGTGCGCAGGGGTGGGCAGTCACCGCTGGGCGCAGGTCGGGTCTGGGGATCAGCAGGCTGGGTTGCGGCAGGTGCACAGGATCGCGCAGGCACCACTGGTCACGACGGCGGCCTCGCGGCAGGGTGTGGGACGCCGCCCTGGCAGACACGCCACTGCAGGCGATGACGAGATGTGCGCCCGGTGGCGTGGGACGTAGCCACCTTGTCGCCGGTGTGACTTTGCCCGTTGTAGGTGGTCAGCCACGTGTGTGTAGGCCTATGGTCAGGATATGGCGACACAGAGCCACACGCAGTAGTTACTTCGGTGGCCGTCCCGGAAGTGAACCACTCCCTGAGCACAGGGCTATTTAGTGACTCCCCTACGCTGGACTGGCATGCGCCGGCCCTGCCCAGTACGCTTACGCTTACAGGGGGGCCGACATGGCTACTTGTCCAAGGTGTTCCCCACTGCCTGAGATGACATGGTTGCGTCCACTGTCCACGACACTACAGACTCCAGCAATATGTGTCCACATGGACATGTCTGTGCTCTGCATACTCAAGACTGTCCAGCACATCACCGCCACACTTGGCATTGTGTACATTGTTATTCATAGGTCCATTGCCTCCTTCGCACAATCGTGGTTCCCACCTCTCCCCACATTCTGCAAATGTGTGGCAGAGGGGCTATGCCTTAGTGTATGGTTTGTCCACATTTCTGGCCCCTCTTACCACGGTTACTTGTGTTGTTGTGTCTGGCAGGTGTGCATGTTGGTTGGCATGTTGAATGTGATTTTGTTACGTGTCCATTCCCACAGTTGTGCGTTGTGTGATTGTGGAATTGAGGTGTGTGGTGTGTTCCGTTGGTACTTACCAACGAGCAGTCCATTTCCATAGGTGCCATCCTGAAAGCTCTGGTTGATGATGGACTGTCGGAAGATGTATGAATCATGCACACTGCCTGGGAAGTTGGCGACGACATTGGTGAACAGTCCCCGGTGGTCCACTATTGCCTGCACATTGATGGAATGCGTGTGCTTCCTGTTGCGGTAATTGTGTGCAGTGTCGGCAGGGGGCACAAGTAGGACATGTGTGCAGTCGATTGCCCCAACACGTGCGGGAATCCAGCTATGGTGTAGAAGCCTTGCTTGGTCTCCAGCTGTTCTTGCGCAGTGTGGGGGAAGTGAAGGTGCTGGGATATGAAACTGATGATGGCATCAAGGACAGGTGTGATGGCCTTTGATAGGGCTGGCTGTGAGACTCCTCCGACTCTGGTAGTTGTTGGTTGGAAGGTACCAGAGGCCAACAGGTGCAGCACAGCCAGCAGCTTTGCCTGCGGAGGGATGTTGGTTGTCCGCTGTGTTGGTACCGTTAGCCTGTGGGCAATGCGGGTCATGATGCGGAGGATGGTTGTCCTTTTGAGCCTGTAGTGGGCAATGACATCCTCTGGCGTTAAGTCTGTGAGGCTGATGCGTTTCGGAAGGTCCGCTGTCTTGTTCTGCACTGCCTCGGTGGTGGTCCGGGGAGTGGTCCTGGGGGTGGTGGCGGTGGGTGTTGTGGCCCTCTTGGGTCTCCAAGCTGCATGATTAGTAGCTCCATGGCATCTGTTGGTCTTCAAATGTGGCTCTGGCCTGGGCTCCCTTTGTACTGCAGGTTTTCGTCCTACTTAAGACCAGTAAAAAGCAGGTGTTAAGTCCCTGCTGCTAACGCGCCATATCGCCTGTTTTTGTCCGGCATCGCAGATCTGGCTGGTCGTTGAGAATATCGCAAAGTGGTGTTTTCGTGTGTTTTTGCACGAGAACGCATACTCTGCATATCATTAGCTTTAGTTGTCGCTCTCATCCGTGGTGATGTGTTTTGCGGCAGCTATCGCAGGAAAACTGGCTATGTCGGCAGTTTGCACCAGCTTGTGAATAGGGCGATAAGTCTATTGCCACTTTTGCGGCGCTAAAGTGCCGATAAATCGGCGATGGCTCCTTGAGAATATGCCCCTATGCCTTTTAAAGATGCAAAGATTAAAATGGACCATAAGACAGTTTTGCTTTATGAGGATCGTGCTAGTTGTTAATGGTGTTGCCTACTTGTTACCAGTGGTGCATTATGATTGTGAAATACAGTGTATGGAGTTCCTTCTTTCCCTTATACATTGACTTTCTTTGGATATGGTTGTCTTTAAGAGATATTTTTGAGGCAATCAGGTCCAAGGGAGGGTAAGTTGGGTTTTGTGTATGCCTGGTACAGCGACAAACTGAGCGCTGGTGTAACTTGCACTTCTCTCCATCATTCCAATGCAGCACTGTGATCATACATGATGCTTTGTTAATGGACTTTATTCATGGCCAGCAGAACTCCTATGGCAGTGCACTATTTAGATAATAATCAACCGTCAGCACCCCTTCACTTCACACAATTGTTATGTTTATGAATAATTGATCTCTGCTGGAGTTATTGACTCATTTGTCTAAATCTACCAATGGAGCCTTTTCCTCATGCTAGCACAAACTGTTCATACACTGAAAGCTCTGCACAAAGCTTAGTTGATGCACCCCTGTGTTGGTTTGATGCGCAAGCTAATAGAGCTAAGCAAGATAACATGGAATAGATATATTTTGTTACTTGCAAATGCCATTGCATGTGGAGAGCCTATACCCGATTCCTGGAAGGGGGCGGAGATCATTCCTGTGTTTAAAAAAGGCGACAAAACCCTTCCAGGAAATTATAGGCCTATAAGTTTAATCAACTCCATACAAAAAGTGATTGCACGATTGGTGTTAGGCAAGGTTCAGGAATGGGTCAAGGACCAGGACGTTCTTACTTCCCTACAAGCAGGCTTTCGAGTGCATGTTAGCACAATAGACCAGGTATTTAGGTTTAGACTAATATACTGGCAGACTGTGGTCTTAGGCAAGGGCAGCATGTATGCTGCCTTTGTCGACCTCAAGTCAGCATTTGATCTGGGCTCTCGGAGCAAACTTTGGGCTGTGCATCAGGAGCAAGGGATGCCGTCTGAACTGTTATCCCTCATAGCTTGACTTCATGAGGACAACTTTGCCCAAATACGCTGGGGAATGCAGGGAAATGTTACCATGCCCTTCCCTGTTGCGAAGGGTGTGCGCCAAGGATGTGTCCTGGCCCCTACATTATTTTCGCTTTTTATTAATGGCGTTGCCAAGCATCTAACATCCATCCCCACTGACGCCCTGGTCCTTGCAGGTATTAAAATACCCATTTTGATGTTCGCCGATGATATGTTAATAATTTCCAAAACCCCAAGTGATTTACAGCAAGCATTACACCTTTTGAAACGTTCTGCACCATTCGGAGCTTGGAAATTAACGTAACTAAAACCAAGTTCATGGCGTTCAATCCACATAGAGCTTTTAAAGGAGGTATACTTTTAGACAATCGACCATTGGAGCAAGTCAGTGCTTTCACATATCTGGATGTGATGATGCAGAAAGATATGCGATGGAGTTGCCAGATAGATGCTGCCACTCTGAAGCATCGACAGCTGTCAGGTATCTTACAAAAAGAGTTCAATGCTTCCATGACAAAGCCAATTAGCCCTGTTTTAGAAATATACGACATGAAGGTTGTGAGCTCGGTGTTATATGGGGCTGAACTCTGGGGTCTTGAGAATATGCCCCAGCTCACTATTGCTGAAAATAGTTTTTTTCGTAATATCACCACTCTCCCACAAAGCACCCCGATACTGCCTTTGCTGCTTGACCTTGGCCGGAAAGCTCTGGCTGACTTTGACAGGTTGCGTCCCATTCTGTATTGGCGCAGAATCTGGAGTACACCAGAACTGTTACCATACGCTGAAGGCCTTAGGGATATAATTAAAGCAGACTCTTTCCATAAGATCAGATGGCTATGTGAAATAAGAGCATTGTTGACAAACATGGGTATGCTAAACTTAAGGGAAAACCCTACGATCATCTCATTCCCATCAAAGGAGAGTGTAAAAGAAAGGTACTGGGATATGGTTTATCACAATAGCTACAACAAATGTGATAGCTCATCCCTAACAGGGATTTACTTGACAGTTAAACCCCTGCCTAGTTTGGAGAAGTACTGGGACATCATATCCAAACCTTACGACCGGAAGCTGTACTTCCATTTTAGAGTGGGGGCACTGCCCTTGCGATCCTTTACGGCTAAATGGGCAAGTGAGGGTGATAGTAAATGCCCTTTTTGTGAGACGTGTGAAGAGTCCTATGCCCATGTCCTTTTTGTATGCCCAGCATATACTGCTCCGCGTAAAGCGTGGTTGGCTCCAATTTGCAGATTGCTGGGCACTAGAACATGTAGTATCGCGCTGAGATTATTGCGTAACGACACTCTTCCTTGCATTGCAATAGCTGTAGCTAAATACCTTAGCTGGATGTGGGCTATAGGGCTATAAGATCATGTTCTCTCCCCACTATTTGATTTATTGATGGCTGGCATACACGTTTGAAGTCTTCCTCTATTGAACCAAAGTGTATGTTTATCTATTTTTAGTATTTTTAATCTGAGATCAGTTTTTTTTGTACTATCTAGGACAATCCAATATTTTATCCAGTGTATTATTCCTGCTGTTTAATCAGATTTTAACTGAGTGTATGTCTGTTGTATATATATTAATTATTTTATAACATTTTTAAAAATTATTGTATCGAAGTTTTGTGATCAAAAATGAGTTTTTATTAGATGTAACCTGCTTTGATGACATTAATCTGTCGAGTAAAGCTTATTGGATTGGCTAAGCAAGACGTTCACATTAATCCCCCATCCCACAATTCCAACATTAAGGCCCAAATTTACTAAGCCTTATAGTTGACCTTGCATCGTACAAGGCGACACAGGGCAACACATAGACTTTTTTAGGATTTATAAATCCACCAAATGTCTGATTTGCATGGCCTTGTGTGGCTTTGTAAAGAAATGTAATGCAGCACAGCAGCATGAGCTGTGTTGCATTACATTTCTTGGTGGTAGGCATTCTATGGACGGAGCGGGGGAGCATGGGCATTACCTAGCATCCACCCATGGATTTCATGCAATTCCAGATTTACTAAGGTTTGTAAAGCTGGAATCAGATTTCTTCTTGTTACTTCCTCTTTCAATGCGCAATACATTCTTCATTACACATAGAAAGAGGAATATTCCTTTTTGGATTGTTTTTGTGCAGGAAAGTATCCCTTCCTTCACAAAAGCAGTCCTGCTCCCAATGCAGGCACCCTTGCACCTGCATTGCCACTAGGCAGCCAGAAGTGTGCCAGCACAGGAAGAGAGCTGAAGAGCGCCATACCGTAGTAGATATGGTGCTCTTCAGCTCTCTCCCATTCAAGCAACGCAGAGCAGCCACTTTACTTGCTGTCCTAGGCTGTGTGAACCTTTGATTATTTTTGCCCCTAAAACGTCTCTAGAATTAACGTAAAGCCACATGGGTGGTTGCTTTGACCAAAGTTATCCTTGAAAACTAGGAACAACTTTACATATCAGTATGAATCACTGAAGGGGGTAGAGCAGATTGAATTGAGTTATGTATGAAATTAAACTGTAGATCATGCCTTCTTGGGATCTGTGGGAGATGAAGGCAATAGACATGTGGAAAAGGCCTGCACACAAATGGCCAGGATGGTTTAGGAGCATTATTTTCACTGTGAAGCAATTAATGGTGGTATGCATGATTGGACATCACATAGAGAAACTGGTACATGAGCCTCCATAATGACTACTACATTCAGCAAAATGTGAGTCAATATGCATCTTCTTACATTTATATTCAGATAAATCTTAGGTGGGGCAAACACCACTAATTTTGATAGCTTCAACACTGTGTTTCCTTCTACAGCAAGTTGTTGCATTTCTTCGGTGCACTTAGCCTTGACTGTAGTGCACAAGAACCTTTCATTTTCACACAGAGATGAAAGAATAGAGGGAACATTGCTAGTGGGTCCCCAGCATTCCAACATATCAGCATTGTTGATCAGAACTTCAATGTACCATACAACCCTCTTCCCTTGGATTCCTATGTGGCAGTCACAATACTAATACATGTTGTACTTTTTGGCTGGCAAACGAGCTTTTCCCAGCAAGGAATTCTCAGCTACTGATTTCTAAAGCCAAGATACCCAAACAAAACTGTAAGTACACATTCTACATTGAATTCCACAAGAGAATTTATACTCACAAAAGTCCACAAGCTTGAATAAAATAGTTTTCCTCCTCATTTTCCTGCTAGACTTTTCTAAAGGTTAGCTATGCTTCCATTTTAATTTTATGTTGACTTTCTCTCTTCCCAGGTCATCTTCACCTCTTCTTATTTAGATAGCCATAGGAATGAAACAGGCAGCTAAGAAGAGCAAAGTAAACTAATTTATTAGCAGTCTCATATTACAAAGAGTAAGCCTGACCCTGTCCTCTGGACTTGGCACAGTACCCAGTACCCATGAGTGTTGTGTCTCTGCAACACCACATGCGAGGCTATCGGAAAATGTCGTGCCACTCTTGGTTCGCAGATCATTCGTCAGCATGATGCTGCCATACAGTTTACAGCGCAGCTTCTTCCAGTGCCTGCCATGGTCAGTTTGGTTCTGCAGTCATCATCTCCATTGTCACAGACAATTGAAACCTATATCTTTAAAGGCATATCCCATTATAACGTTGATTTGGTTGAAGCGTCGGCTGAAAAGGAACCCCTTTAAAGTTCCCTCCCACTGACCATTCGGCCTAAAGATGACTTATTGATGTATCAAAAAGTACGAAATGCAAATATTTTGCCAATTATGTGCTTGGACACTACCAAACTTGCCTTTCAAAATTGGCTCCTTCATGACTGCCTTTTGTAACCGTCTACACACCACTCTTCCAAATTGGCTTTTATTTTGAAATGTAATTACTGCATTGTTTAATTAGACATCCAATACTTTTCATTTCTATCTAAAGACAAACTACTCCATTCCCTAGCTGAATCTAGAGAGCACATGTTGGATGCCATTTCTAATTATCTTACAATATATATTGTATATACAGTTGTCCAGCAATTTATTATATTGCGATAGATTTCACATTAATATACATCTGAGTATTATACAGAAATATCCTGAGCTTTATCCCACGTAGATTTATTGCCTTCCCTGAACAGGATATTCCACCAAAATGCGCTCTCAATATTACTATCGAGGATGAAAATATCGACACGGTAAGTATAAATAGGCAAGTATAGGTTTACCTTACCTAACCACGCATGCATGTACCTTGGCAATAAACATGGCTTCATGGTACATTGATGTGGAGCTAAGAATAGCATTTATACTTAGCTATATTTACTCAACTGTTCGATATTTTGGTGCTTTAGTTTTCACCCACGATATTCCAGTAGCACAATATTATTGAAACATTTTTCTGACATACAATGCGGTAGTAGGCTCTACTGCTTCTTAATAGAATATGTTTTTAATAAAATAAAACAATCAAGGGATCTTACATGATTTAAACCATATGATTTTGGGAAAAACCTGAATGGTAAACTATGTACATAGCTTAAAAAGCCCTGAATATTTTTTAATGTTTTTCTTTTATAATGTTTAGGTGATGTACACCTTAGTGTCATGCGTTCTCTTTTAAAATAGAATAAGAAAAATAAATTGAATTTCTAGGCTCAGAAAAATAAATGAGTTGTGCAATATTTGTAAAACAGTACAAAATAATGTTAAAAAACTCAATCATAAGCCAACAAGGAGAAGATTAACAAGCATTTGCAATGCAATAGGACTCGCATTTACGCAAGACCTATTGCATTGGAAACGGGAGTGTGGGCAGGCGAGAAGGCACGAACGGGAGTGGGGGGGCGAGAAGTCATGGACTGTGGGAGGGGGCGGGGAGGGAGACAGGGAAGAAAATAGTGTTTGGAGTAAAGGAGCCAGTAGCCATGGAAGGATACAAATGACGACATGGCCGACATGAGGAGGGACTAACAACCCTAAAACCAATCGGAAAGCAGCATTTAGGACCTAAGACAATGAAAAAGATGGGTAGGGAGTGTGCGGAGCTTCCACGAAGCTTCCACGCTATACTGAATACTGCATGCCTCGCAAAGCGAGCGGCGCATGCGCTGCAACGCTAGGCTCGACCTAAAAATGAATTAACTGCCAGAACAGGACTTTTGTTCCTCACCTCAAAACATACCACCAACCACCCCTCTCATACAGCATTGCTTCCTCATCTTCAACCGAGTGCAAGCTGCACATCGCCATCTTGATAATCAAACGAGATCAACCCTCATTGAGTCCCACCATTACCCCTATGTGTTCTAATATATCCTCCATAAGACTGATATTTTGTAGTAGGGTATAGCACCCACTTCTGTCTCAACTGCACCACTCCAGCTATTGCAACATAATAAAAGTTTCGAAGCCTCAATACTTTTGAATAACTGCTGTTGAAGAGAAGTTACAATTGACTACGGATGCTAGTCAGTTGTCATGTAAGCTAGTGGACCTGTCTGAACCGGACTAACCTGTGCTATTTGAAGTTTGCATTTTAAGATGCTTGCCGGGAACAACCTACCCTTGCATTGCCCTGCTATTCTGCACATAGACATTTCCTGTATGTTAACTTACATGTTTTCATCTATAGAATGAATTTTACCAATTCCACACTAACAAAAGATTGTATTTCCAGTTTTATTTGCACAGGATCACATTTTCCCTTTATCCTGACTATTAAAATAAACATAGGTACTTTTAAAGGAACTTTAAACTGCCCTTTAGCTCTTATATGAGACTGAGGGCCTGATTTAGATGGCGTATGTAGTTGGAGTATTAGTTAATGGAAAATGAGAATCCAACTGAAATAATATTCACAATCCTTGTCAGGCTGAACCACAAAAGTCACTAAACAAACCTGTGCTCAACCCTCTCGTGAAGCCTTCGGTGAGCAGCTGCGTGGTGCTGCAATGCGGGGCTCTGCATCGCTTGCCATCGAGTCTGGTGAAGCCTGCACTTAGGAAATGAGTGGCTCTGAGGAGCACTGCATCACTCGGCACCGGATCTAGTGAAACTTTCCATTAGCAGAGAGAAGTACACTCTGACTCCTGCCAAGGGCCCAGTGACTTGAGGACAGCACTTGGGGCTCAGGACTCACTCCCACAGAGGCCACCAGAGGTGACCAGGTGAGGTCCAGTTGGGACTTATCAGATGGAAATCAGTAAAGACCTCTGGAAGCTTTTTGTATGCCTGTAGCTCAAGCATGAGGTAGGGGAACAACACACAAATGGTGGCCATTTAAAACAGATGTGTACTTTGTCACGTTTGTGTTGGGGTACCCATCAGCCAAACTCTAAATTAGGGCCCGAGCCATATGGCTCAGAGCAACATCCAGATATTTCATCTCATTTAAATTGAAAGGTGATTAAATATTTCAAACGGTAGTGGATATTGTTTGATGGGACACTTTGATATGGCCAATAGCTCTCAAATTAAGTTGTGTATGTCAAAGGCATTTTCATGTAAAACTTGTTTGGAAAACCTTGTTGACATTCCCAGTTACTCTGAACATTTGATATTTTTCTTTACACCTTTCCACTTTAAATACATACTTGTGTCTCGCCAACAGACACCTTTACTGCCTGTTGTCAAACATCTATTGTTAACAAAATTGTTTACTTCCAGTGGATTATGAATTAGCCTATTGCTCATCTTTGGATGGCTTTCTTGTCAATATCATTTGCTTGCTTCTTATTTGAAGACTTTCCTTCCTCTCATTCTGCTTGTCTCTTTTCTGGAACATAACCTCTTTAACATTCTTTTTGATTTGATTGCATGTTTCCTTTTACATCATACATCAGGGAAAGAAAGACTTGTTTCTTTTGGATTCAGAGCTCTATGGGCAAGCATGATATTTGTGCTCTCTCGCTTGGGAGTTTCTTGCCCTTTCACTCCCCCCTGCACTCCCTGTTGCTTCCCCCACCCCTCCCCAGTCTGCTAGTCTTTTTTTGTTTTTATACCCCCCTCCTTGCTCACCACTTCTGTTTGACAATGGTGTTTACTATACACCCTGCCGCCTTTGCTCTTAAATTGCACAAACACCCTTCCTTGTCCTGCAGCTTAAGGCCACTTTTTTCTGATAATGCACTTTCATGCACATTTTTAATTTTTCTTTTATTTACTGCTCCACAAAGGCATCTACCATCTTGGAATGGGTAATTTAACAAAATGGCGGCTGCATTATGATGCATGTGCATGCATGGTGAAGCAAACACGCATTTACACCATCACTCATGGAGCACCGTAATGTCATGAAGCATTTGTGCTCAAGCTTGATGACATGCGCACAAATATGTAATCGTGTTTTTTTTGCAGATGCATATTAGCATCTACAAAAATCATTCAAAGGGCTATTAAATTTGAATTTGAAAAACAAAGAGGTGAGACCTATCGGCTTTGTCAGTGCTTGTTTTCATTAAATATTCATGTGTGTATTATTACATTTCTCAGCACTGCTTAATTTAACCACAATTGCAGTTTAACCAGAAACGCAAACCATTCCAAATGTACGTTTGACCAATCCTGACTTTTTCTTTCACAACAAAAAAAGATGGAAGTACCTGAATCAGTTTGACATCTGGTTATTGCCTTGGGCACATTTCATTTAATTATGTTTTGTTTTAGCCTGCCTGTGCCATTTCAGACAGGATCACTCATATCAACCTCAGTCTTGGCCTCGCACCGTAACAGACAGTGCCACCAAAACGTTTATGTAATTTTTTCGTCCAATAACACACACAACCCCAGACATGTTTTGGCCATGCTGTGCCTCATCAGTGAAGCGCACCTTCAGTCCCCGTGGCTCAGGAAGCTGACTGAGCATGTCCCTTGCACTGAGGGAGACCAAGGTCCCGATTCATTAATGAGCATTAAATTATCAAAGTCCCTGAAGTCATAAAGTCTACAGCTGCCATTATGTATGCACAGCAGATCTGTGATGTGTTGTTCTTACACGGTAGCCACAGCATAGACTGATTCTGTTTATTTACTGCTTTTTGTCTCTTTTCTGGGTAATGCTAGAAGTGTTCACGGCTGTCTTATGTCGAACTACAGCTGTCAGGTTCTTATTCCGTATGTGGGGGATTAGTTGTCATTCTTGATGACTGTTCAGCAGCTTTGCTGACTATATATATATTTTTCCTTGTGAGTGCCCTTCATTCCACATATTGCACCAGTGCTAAGATAATTTATTCTGGTAAAAATAAACTTGGGTTGTCATATTTCTTGAAGAAATGTTATTTATTTCATGATGTTTAGCATGATTATGAAGAATATTGTTAAACTGTGAAGATTAACACTAAAGTTGCCATTCACTGGAGGAGAGGGAGAAATGCATTTCCTGTTTTACTGTTTTGAAATCTGGAATCTTGTAAACAAGTGGAGTTTTCATGACCTTCACTGCGACTGTTGTCACGTCAGCACAATACTTACACAACTGAAAGCAAATATGATAGACATAATATGAAAACTATTTCTAAATATGTAAGTAGGACAGTATTAAAACACATTTTTCAGTTGACTCCGTGAAGGTTCTCGATTAAAAATAGTGCGTTGCGCAGTGCAAACACCTCTTATCGCTACACCATGAAAATTGATTTAGGTAACAGCTGACCCATAATATGTGACGACACTGTCCATGCATATTAGAGCAAGCGCATAGATAGATGTTCACAGCAGCCCTTCCATTTTCCAATAGGCCCCTCTACATACATTTTAATGTGAGATAAAAGCTTGTACTGATGGTTGTGTTAGTTACGACTTCTTTCAGACACCACAACAGTGCTTTTGACTTTGAATGATCTTGAGCGCCTCGAGGCAAGTTGATATGTCTGAGGTGTCCTTATTTTCCTTGCATGGCACACACTCCTCTTCCAGCATCAGATATGGTCAAAAAAAAATCCAGGTGCGTAGACTAAAAAAACAAAAAATTGCAATGACAACTGTCTAACAAATAGCACGTGGAGGCTGGTTTTAAAACCACTGTTTTCATAGCTCTTCCGATTTCACTACAATCGCAAGGTAGGTAGACACATAAATCAAGTGTGAGGGTACGTGACTGTTAAATTACTCTTTTCCCGGTGACTAAAGTAGATGCATTTTTTTACCTATAGTTGCTAAATTACACCACTCGTGCAAATCACTTAAGTCTCTAATTACAAGACTGAAGTAGTGCAAAATTACATGACAACTGTAATTTGACGCTACAATGCATGACAGATGAAGGCCTAACAATATAATTGGTCATCGTAATTAGCACCACATACGGGAAACATGGGCAGTTGCTTTGACTGATGGGCTCATTTGGGATGCAGATCTAGAAACGGTAATTTTATTAACAGTAGCAACGAACAGTGCATGTTCCTTTGCAGCTATGGATTTAATAGCACATGAGGTTTCTGAAGCTAATGTTATGACTTTAAAAAAATTAAGACCTCAATTCATCGATATTATGGCAGCAACATCTGAGACTGGTTTATTAACTGGCTTATATTACTGTATCATTTTTTCACACCGAATTCGGGACTTATTTAGAGTTTTGGCGGAGTGGGCCATCCACACAGGTAGATGTATCATCTGCTGTATTCAGAGTGCCATTGACGTCAACACATGTTTAATATCTTGATGGCTGGACGTCCTGCATCTATTAAACTCTAAGGGGTATATTCACAAGAACGTGCGCTAAACATCGCCAAAAAAGGTTAATGCAACTTTACACATCGCAGTCTATCGCGGGAAAATAACCCAGTCTTAAAGTGGAATTCACAACACGGCGGTACCATGCGATAGTTTCCTGAAAACGCGGACAATGTCCGCGATACAACCTCGGTGATAAAAACACAAACCCCAACGTGAAAAACATGCGATGGTCCAAACCTCGATGAGGAAATCAGCGATAAGCAGTGCCAGGCCTGCAATACACACACGGCAGGCGGGAAAATCACTACAAAAGTAGAAAAAACCCACAAACACAAAATAACCAACACCGAAGCACCATGGA
Source organism: Calotriton arnoldi (assembly GCA_963921515.1). Taxonomy (NCBI): domain Eukaryota; kingdom Metazoa; phylum Chordata; class Amphibia; order Caudata; family Salamandridae; genus Calotriton; species Calotriton arnoldi. The sequence continues at coordinate 171,283 of CAWUFW010015227.1, read as the reverse complement.
GGCAGCCGGAGCAGGCGCAGAGGACGAGCGGAACCCCACAAGCACCCCGGACGACCAGCCTGCGACCTCGGGGACAGGGAAGGGCAAGGACAAGAAGAAGAGGAAGACGCGGTTCGGTCCGCAGGAGAATAGGATCCTGGTCACGGAGGTGATGGAACACCATCAAGAACTGTTTGTCACCTCCAACGTGTCATTGGGCACCAAAAATGGAATATGGCGGTCCATCGTGGACAAGGTGAATGCCGTTGGAGAGCACAAGAGGTCAATGGACGAGGTCAAGAGGCGATGGATTGACATCAAGCGCAAAACCAAGGAGAAACTCGCAGGCAACCAGAAGGCAGCAATGCAGACTGGAGGTGGGAGTCCAGCGCCATAGCTGGAGCTGGATGACATGGAGGAGCTGGTGTCGACAGTCATCAGTGTGGAGACCGTGGCAGGAGTTGGGGGAGCGGACACTGCTCGACATGACACAGCACAACAGCAACAGGGTGAGTAACCACCAGGTACTGGGGGGACGGGGGGAGATGGCCACAATGGCAAACATGCACAATCAAGCAGAGCACAGTGCACACCCACAATGACTCTGGATCATGGCCCTGAACTACAGACTGTCACAATGTACATTGCCATGCTGTCTGAATGTGAACATGTACCATGCGGCTACATACATGTGGACACATTGTAACTCAGCATCTCCCCTTCACATTGTAGAGGCACCGTCAACACCTCCTGCAGAGCAGTCCCAGCCACTCTTCACTGATGACGAGGAGGACACCCCCAGCATCGACACCGAAGCCCTCCAAGACATCATTGACATCATCCGCAACTCACCTCCAGAATCAGGGCAGCCCAGTTGCATCGAGGAGACCCCACCCACTCCACAAACCACCCAGCAGGAGGCACCCACAACCCTGGCTGTCTCCCAGGTCCCCCACGAACAACACATGGCCTTCCAACGCCGTGTGTTGGAGGGCCAGAGGAAGATGGCTGAGCAGGTGCGGGTGGGGTTCGACCTCATGGCTACCAAACTTGACGCCATCCATGGGTGTCTAAGTTCCATCAGGGACCACCTCCAGTCCCTAATGGACACCCACAGGCCGCTCCATGGTCTCCAACGAGCCCTGGCTGACATCGCTGGAGTCATGACTTGGAGACAAGAACACCTGTCCGCTCAGAGTGGCCCCAGCGATCTCAGCCGTGAGCTGGCACACATGCAGAGGCTCATGGAGGACATGGTGCGGATGGAGGTGGAAAGGATGGCAGCCACCGCTGCACATCAGCAAAATGTAGCTGGGATCTATCATGCCCTGCAGATCCTCATCATGGCATTGCTGCCACAAGGCGTGGCGCAGATGAATGCTGCTGCTCCTACACCATCCACATCTCCGCCCCCTGGTGTGTCAGTGCCTCACAGTGTGGGAGACATTTCCACTCCGGCACCTGATGTGTCACTGCCACACAGTGCGGCCGACAATCCACCTCCGTCCCCTGATGTGTCAGTGGCACACAGTGCTGCAGCTGGTACTGCACCACCCACAGGTGAGGCAGAGCACACATCCGAGGACGAGGACGTGGATGGGTTTGAGATCAGAAGGAGGCACTAGCATTCATTTTCGCCACCTGGCCTGTTGCTGCTTGGTGCCGCACATGGCCCCATGACCTTCCACTGACCCCCGATACACTCTGCTGCACTCACCTTGGACCGCGACATGGACTGCCATATCCTGTTTGGTGACCAATGACACGGCGACCAGACTGCAGACTGTACTCTTCCTTTTCCGCTGTACTTGTCATTCCCCGATGGACTCTAGCTGGCCCTCCACGGGCCCATATTGTGAAGTGGGGTTGGCATGGCCCTGTCCAGCTGCAAAACTCCACTGGATGTGCATTAAACATTCAGAAATGCACTGCTGTGTCATGTCTTTCATCATTCAAGTATGAATGTGTGGATGAATGTAGGGTCAGTGATTCCCCCTAACGTCAATGATGCTCATCTAGTGGGATTCCAGTCACAGTGTGCTACATTGCCGATTACGTTCCGGGTGCCGTAGACACTACAACAGGGACACACGCATTTGTCACTTCCTTGTCCGGACATGGACTGAACCACGCCCAGAGCCCCCGAGTCATTGTTGCAAGCCCTGCGCTGGCCCAGCGTATGCCAGGCCATACCACTCCGCTTACGCTCCGAGGGGGGTGCCACATAGCCACATGTCGCAGGTTTACACGCTAGTGGTCTCCAGGTCACTGGTCTAGTTGTCAGCATGTCACGGCCACTCTCTGAGGGCAGGTTTGCACACACACCACACCCATCCGGCACAGGTGTCACAGGCCATGTGACCCCGGGAATATAAGGGGCCGACCACATCACATTCCCCACTGTTGGAGGTGACTGGATGACGGACGTTCCACAATTCTCAATCATAAAGGGCCCATGAGTTGTTGCGCACAGGGCTAGTGGCACCTGAAGCCATGCGGCCGTCACAGGCCTACCACCACGTGGTGCTGACTGGGGTTGCACAGGGTTAGTGGCACCCGAAGCCATGCGGCCATCACGGGCCTACCACCACGTGGCGCTGACTGGAGTTGCACAGGGTTAGGCGCACTTAAATTGCTGAGCGGGTGTGCAGCCTGCGATGATGACGTGTGCACTGATGTGGTCTCTGCCATTGACGCCTCAGGACTCAGCGTCATGTGTGGGACCTGCTGGGCCGCGGTGCGGGTCAGCATGATGTGGAGCATGCCATGGTCACACGAGGCCGGGGCCTGGAGCTTGAATGGGCACGTGGTGTGCCCACTGGGGGACACACCGTTGGCGGCAGGTGAGCAGTGGGGCCTGGGTGCGCAAGGGCGGACAGCCAGTGCTGGCCGGCAGGAGGGGCTAGGGTGCAGCTGCATGTGTGCGCAGGGGCAGACAGGCGTTATTGCGGTGTGCAGTGAGATGGACTCTGCCATGATTGACTCTGGCCTCCATTACAGATTGCAGACCTGGTGGCTTGCAGTGTATGCCGGCACGTGGTTGGAGACACACCGGTGGCAGCAGGTGAGCAGTGGTGCCTGGGTGCACGGGGTGGCAGTGTCCCTCCCTCTCTCTCTCTCTCCCTCTCCCTTCCTTTCATTCTCTCTCTCTCTCTCCCTTACTTTCCTTCTCTCTCTCTCTGCCTTCCTTTCCTTCTCTCTCTCTCTGCCTTCCTTTCCTTCTCTCTCTCTCTGCCTTCCTTTCCTTCTCTCGCTCTCTCTCTCCCTCTCTTCCTTTCTCTCTCTCCTTCTCCCTCCCTCCCTCTCCCTTTCTTTCTTTTTCTCTCTGCCTTTCTTTCCTTCTCTCTTTCTCTGTGTCTCGCTCCTTTGATGTGCGCATGACACACGTTCTGATTTTGTGCTTTATTTTCCAGGCTGTGACATCAAGATTGTCCCGGACGGACCTGACAGGAGTCATCCGCATTGGTGTTTTGTGTTGTATTTCAATAACGTTTTTGGTTGTTACTTCAATGATGAGTGACTGTTTCTCGTTCTTCTGACCACACATGTGTGTTTCTTGTTGTCATTGTGTGACATCATGCGCTTTTGTGGCTCTTGTGTCGTGCACGGTATGTGTTTGTCCGTCGGGGGGTGGTCCGGGGGGGCTGGGAGTGGTGGCGGTGGGTGTTGTGGCCCTCTTGGGTCTCCGAGCTGCATGATCATTGGCTCCATGTCATCTGTGGGTCTTCAGATGTGGCTCTGGGCTGGGCTCCCTTTCATACTGCAGGTAGTCGTCCTGCTTAACACCAGCAGAAGGCAGGTGTTAAATCCCTGCTGCTACCGCGGCTTATCGCCTGTTTTTGGTTCGCATCGCAGATCTGGCAGTTTGTTGTGAAAGTGGTGTAGTGGTGTTTTCGTGAGTTTTTGGCACGGGAACGCCTACTCTGCATCTCATTAGGGTTAGTTGGTGGTGTCACCCGTGGAGATAAATTTTGCGGCAGTTATCGCGGTAATACTGGCGATGTCTGCAGTTTGCACCCGCTTGTGAATGGGGCGATAAATCTATCTCCACTTTTGATGCGCTAAAGTGCAGATAACTCGGCGATAAGTCCTTGTTTATATGCCCCTAAATTAGGTCCTCCATTTTAACCCCAGATAAACGTGTCATATATATGGCAAGTTTCAAGTGCATTTCCTGGAAATTCAGCCAACTATGGGGCAGATTTACAAGAAGTGACGCATCTCTGCGTTAAAGCAGCGATGCGTCAGCTTTTGTGCGTCTGCGGGAGAAACTCTTGCGCCACCATGGATGCGCCGTATTTACAATACAGCGCACCATGACGCAGGGTTTTTTGGCACATTGCTGGAGTTCGCATGAAAACCGATGCAACTGCAGCACTGCGTCAAAATTAGAGGCGATGCGTCAGTTTTAACGGACACATCGACTACTGAATGAGGACCAATGTGTTGGAGCGGAAAAAAGTGACAAAGTCACTTTGCACTCAAACATATTGGTCCTGTATGTGACGCATACAAGTGGGCCTAGTGCCCATTTGTATGTGTGACATCAGCACGTAATGTCACACATTGTGACATTACGTGCATATACTTACCTTCTGTGGCCCATTTACCTCGTGACTTGATTGCAGATTGCAATCAAGTCACTGCAGCTGGTGTGGTCTGTTGGGTACAGCCAATGCATCGTCCCTACGCCTGGGTTTAGCAGGTGTAGGGATTGTGACGCATTGGCAGCGCAGCTAAAGGCTGCGCCATAAACAGAAAAGGTCATAAATACCAATGCGGCATTTTCAAGGTAGGCGTTTCCGACGGAACGCCTCTCCTTGCATAAATTAAAATCTAAGGCGGCGCAGGCGATTTTCACGCAGGTGAAAACCGACGCAGCCTGTAGAAAAGTGATGCATCTGCATCCATGTAAATATGGAGCAGATGCAGCGCTGCCGTTGCGTCCAAAAAAGTGACGCAATGGCGGTGCAAGGAGGCACAAGGGGCTTGTAAATCTGCCCCTATGTTTTTAATAATCTTAGTAGGATTTCTATATCCCTGAGAATTGTTTTTATGGTTGTCTTTATAATTTAGTCCTTGTAGGTGCCCCACTTGTCCAATTGTTGTTTATTTAAAAGGTGGAGCAGTATTTGGGATGCTAATTAATTAGGAGAGTAGCAATAAAATCCAGTTTGGCATTCAATTCCATTATTCAGGGGTTTTGTGTAATCACTGAAGACAGCAGTTGAGTGTTCTTAGTGCTGAGAACCCCATTGAATCTGAGAGCTCCAAAGCACAATTGATTTTTGTGGTAAACTGTTTTGGTGGCAGATTTTGTGAAGCCGTAGTGCCTGAATAGACATTTTTGATGGGCTGGAGCTCAGGACTCTCACCACAGGAGCAGTCACTTATATGACTTCTTTGCAGTGTATTAGCAACTGGAGGTGTGCATAAATTACTTGTGTTAACAAAGTTTTTTTTTTTTTCCAACTATTGAGCTTCTTGTAGGTAGCACAAATTCCTGATTTCCTATTGTGTGTTCTTGAGTGTCGTTTTTCTTGTGCGAGAGTTAATTGCTCCTGAAACCATACATGAAAAAAACATTTAAAATTAGAAAAGTGTAATACAGAAGGCAAAAATAATAGTCAAATACATGGTAAATTAATAAAGGGAATTAGCTTAAGGCTCAGTCAGATGTATCAATTAAGTCAAGTCTCGGAACAAAAATATTCTTAGTCCTAAGCAAGAGACAGGCTGACGAGGGTCCACTCTTTAAGTTGGTGTAAACCAGACTCTCACTCACCTACAGAAAGGAGTCCTTATATAACAAAATACACATTAAAAATCGGATTGTCATCATAGGGCGATCACATCATTATCAGTCGTGGCTCTTGGAAGGAGTGCTGCGGGGCGGTGGGGCGGGGTGGGGGAGGGGCAGGGCGGGGGGTAGTAAACTCCGGCATACGGCCGAACGAAGTTAAGTACATAAATAAATAAATAAAATGAATTACATTGCGCGCGCCGCATCGCCATTTGGCGTTGCAGCGCGCGCAATGTAATTAGTTTTATTTATGTACTTAACTCCGTTCGGCCGTATGCCGGAGTTTACTATCCCCCACCCTGCCCCTCCCCCGCCCCACCGCCCTGCAGCACTCCCTCCAGGAGCTGCGACTGATCATTATACAGACTGACAAATCAGAATACAAAATGTAATGCAGCATCATTGCTGCCACTTGGAACAAGCGAACACATTGCTCAGCCTGAGACCGATGGGCCTGTGTCTCTGCTTCCTCAGCTCCCCGACTGTGTTGATTGTGGAAGCTTAAGCATGTCTGGCTGCCCACAAGCAAAATACTAGTCAATTTGACATGCGCAGCTCAAGTACAAAGCCTCAGCTGGTTGCCACAATAAACCATGCCTACGATTATGCCTACTGTCTGCCGGGAGAGACAGTTCCGTTGCGATCCCTCCCCCATAAAGACCAAACAATTAAATGTATGGCACGCCATATAGTAATCGGCTTGGGTTAGATAAAGAGGGGCAGATTTACAAGGCCCTTGCCCCACTTTTGCATCATTTTTAACAAGGGGAAAGTGACGCAAAAGTGGCGCAAGGGCCTTGTAAATAAGCCCCAGAGTGTTTATGTGGGGTGTAATGGCTTGCGGATGGAGGAAAACACCTCTATGCCCCTATTGAGAAAACACCCCTGTTGGTGGCCCAGCCATAGCAAACATTGGAGCAATATTTAGTGCATTTCTAATGCGTCCTTTCACTACAAGTTTCCCCTTTTGTGATTGAATATATGTTACTGTTTACAACTTTGCATCTGTGTATTAAAGAATTATTAAAATATATGGTAATTTTATATCTATTTTATGTTATTTAAAAATTGTATAACATTTTTACAACATATTTTACAATTCAATTTGATTTTATTGATTTAGATCTATCTCATCTGAGATCAATAATATATACAGTCTTAAAAGATTATATAAAACCATAAAACAATCTAAATATAAATATGCTGCTAATACATTGGTAAAAATGATTTAAAAATGTGTACAAATTACAGCACACAAATTCATTCGGAGGTGATTTTGCTAAGGCAATCAGCTCATTAGTTTTAAACAAACTGTATTTACAATACATGCTTAATATCTTGAGCCTCACTTTTACATAAATCACATATTCCCAACGTATCTCTTTAGTCTAATCAGTGCTTTGTAAAGTTATTTAGTGGTAAGATACCCAGTCGTAACATGATTATAAAACGCCTAGTACTATGGTCCAATGTAAACTTCCAGTATCTTTGGTTCATCTTAAAAGAGAGGCTATCAGAATAGGATTTGTACATTTCCAACTGGGAACAATGTGCGATGTCCTGTGAATAGCTTAATCTGGCCATCGCATTTTCCAAGAACAATTTTAATTGAACTGGAGTCAGTGGCGGCTGGCACGGATCAGGGTGGCAGGGCGGAGGGCGGTGGCCAGGAGAGGGAAGGGGGTAAAGTAATGAAAAAAAATAAAACTTACCTTACCTACTCACCGCTCCTCTTCGTCCCTCGTCATCGTCCCTCCGCAGGAACCAGGAAGCAGGAAGCACGCCCAGGCTTCCCTGACCAATCGCAACGCTGCAAGGCAGCGTTGTGATTGGCAAGCACTCAGGCTCCCCATACCAATCACAATTCTGCAATGCAGCATTGTGATTGGTCTGAGCGCAGTGGTTCAGTGTTCAGCCAGGGAATGGAGGCCTTGGCATGTTCTCCATGCAGGTTGTAATGCAGCCTGCAAGGAGAACATGCAAAGTGTGCATGACTGTTTGGCCAGCCCAAGGGGGTCGGCCAAACAGTCATTGTGCACTTAGGAGGGTGCCACTACTCCTCCCTACTCCGAGAGCAGAGCAGACACGCCTCGCCTGCCAAGCAGCAGCAGGAACAAAGAAAATGATAATAACAACCAGTTATTATCATTTTATTTTTCCTTTATTTCCGCTGCCAAAAGCAGTGGGGCGACGCTCCTCTGCCTTAGCGGAGGAGCTGCCGCTGGCTGGGGTCCACAATTGCATATGGGCGATAAAACATTGAAAGTTCACTAGTGCACTCCTACTTCTTCCTTAAAGATTTTATTCTTCAGAAAGGCTCTAAAAGTGCCTTCAGATGCATGGAGAAGGTTATATGCCCATCTGATCACGTTAGCCATGGACTTACATTAGGCGCTAAGAAAGGAAAACTCTAATGCCTGGACTGGGATTGCTTGACTCAGGAATAGTATCTTTTGAAGGAGTGTCCCTTCGAATACTTTTAAAACGTACAACCTACTTATTGGGATGTATTAAAGTGCATACGAAAGAATAGGTTATATCTTTACCTGATAGATATCTAAAAGTAATTTAGTATGTCTCTTACGCAAGGAACTACATAATCTTTTTAAAGCACCTATGTGTGCAGGTGCCTTGCCTCCTAAATGAGAAAGTGCGTGGTTTGGGAAAATGCCCTTCCTAAGTATGTATATGTTGTGGCCACCTGCAGAGACCAACCACTCAGCTTCCTGTCAAAATGATGGTATCATCTCTTCCTTCTAAAAGGAACCACCTTGGCTTTGGTAATATTTATTTAAATAAAAAATTGCCTCTGCATATTCAGAGAGCACATCCAAATTGCATTGGAGGCCGATGGAGTAAGGTAAAAAATGACTGTATCATAGGCATACATTAAAACATATATTATAAAGTGCAATTTTAGGTGGAAAATTATTAACGCTATTAAAACAGGCAGGAAGATCACTTAGGAATAAGGAAAAGAGAAGTGGTTCTAAAATGCATCCCTGCTTCAGGCCATTTTGAGTTAAAATATTCAGAGCCAATCCCTTATCTCCCCCCATTAGGACTCTACACAAAGTAGATGTATGAAGTGCAATAATAAGTCTTAGCAAGTCACTATGGTTCCCTAGTCTAGCTAATTTCTTCCAAAGGGAAGGTCTATCAACAGTGTCAAAAGCTGTAGAAAAGTCAGAAACCACGCAGTATGCAACTTGAGATTTAGCCACCATGTACTTATCAATGATAGTTTGCACAATAGCAATATTATCAGTCACAAATGCTTGGGTCTAAAACCCGCTTGAACTAATGGTATCACGCCCTTCATGTATGCCCAGTCCTTAAGATGGTCCAAGACACTTGATGCAAAGATCTTCCCTGTTGCATCTAATAGTGCAATTTGACAGTAATTACACGGAGTTAGGCGGGAACCTTTTTTATACAGAGGGACTACTACACGTCCTGACCAAGAACTAGGAATAAGTCCTGTTGCAAAGTGTTAGAAATGGGATTTCTGGTTGGCTAGGGCTTGCGCCTAAGCCAGGCAGAAACCACCACTCTAGTCAGGGCAAGGGAGTTACACGCTGAAGATAACCCCTGCTCACCCCCTTGGTAGCTTGGCACGAGCAGTCAGGTTTATCCCAGAGGCAATGTGTAAAGCGTTTGCGCAACACACACACCGCAGCAACACACTAGGCGCACCACAAAAGAAACTCCACACAAGGTTATATCAAATATAGCCTTTGTATTATCATAAACACATTAGAAACATAACCACACATTTACACTGTGCCAACCGGCACTAGGCAATATTCACAGGGGATTATATACAGGACAGAGCCAATCGGGCCACTGTCAGAACCATCAGAACAGGTAAGTAAATATAAAACACAACCAGTAATTACCGGTACCATAATGACCCAAGCATTATCGCATTATCCTAAAATATCATAGCATGACATTAGGCATAACCACATTAGGCCCAAACCTCATTAGCATAAACACATTACGCATTAGGCCTCACCAGCATAAACACATTTTGCAATCACCTCATAAGCATAAACACATTACGCATTAGGTATCACCAGCATAAACACTGTTAATAATGGGGATCCCTAGTGGGCAGTGGCTGGCGCCAATGTCCCAGTAGGGACCCTTCTTCCTAAGTTAGAGTAAGGGGGCTACACCCTTTGATAACCCCTGCTCAACCTTGTGGTAACGTAGCACGAGCAGACAGGCCTATCTCAGAGGCAGTGTGTGAAGCATTTGTGACCATACACAATAACACAGGAGAGACGCTACAAACGGACACCACACGTAGTTATAGAAAAATAGTTATCTTTATATAGACTGAACACGAGGCTAAAAGCACTCAAGGAGCCACAATGCACACAATTACAGATTCGCTTAAAAGCAATAAAGGCACTCGAAACGGGGGTGGAACGGACTTAGTTCGGGACCGGGGTCCACGCGACCCGGTAATGCACAATGTACCTGAGATGTAAAGGGGCACGGCACGCAGCCTCACAAGGAAGCCGCGGTGATGACAGGCGGACTCGCAGCGACCACAGCTCCTTGCTGTAGCGGTCCGCGGCGTGCACTTACGATAATCCTGGGACGGGGCTTAAAGGCGGGCACCCAACGGTACCCGAAGTGGGGGAACAAGATCCTGAGAGTGGTGACTAGTGCGGGCACTCAGCGGCACAGCTCCTCAGCTGCAGCGGCCCACAATAGCGATCGCGATGATTCTCGTAGGATGGCAAATGCGGGCACGCAGCGGCACAGCTCCTCAGCTGCAGCGGCCCACAATAGCGATAGCGATGATTTCCGTAGGATGGCAAATGCAGGCCCTCAGCGGCACAGCTCCTCTGCTGCAGTGGCCCACAATAGCGATAGCGATGACTTCCGTAGGATGGTGAATGCGGGCACTCCACGGCACAGCTCCTCAGCTGCAGCGGCCCACAACAGCGATAGCGATGATTTCCGTAGGATGGCAAATGCGGGCACTCAGCGGCACAGGTCCTCAGCTGCAGCGGCCCACCACAGCGATAGCGACTTTCATAGGATAGCAAAGGCGGGCACTCAGCGGCACAGCTCCTCAGCTGCAGCGGCCCACAACAACGATAGCGACTTTCATAGGATAGCAAAGGCGGGCACTCAGTGGCACAGCTCCTCCGCTGCAGCGGCCCACAATAGCGATAGCGATGATTTCCGTAGGATGGCAAATGCGGGCACTCAGCGGCACAGCTCCTCAGCTGCAGCGGCCCACACCAGCGATAGCGACTTTCATAGGATGGCAAAGGCGGGCACTCAGCGGCACAGCTCCTCAGCTGCAGCGGCCCACAACAGCGATAGCGACTTTCATAGGATGGCAAATGCAGGCACTCAGCGGCACAGCTCCTCAGCTGCAGCGGCCCACAACTGTGATAGCGACTTTCAGCCCGCGTTCCCCGCAGTAGAACCAGAGGCTCTGGAATTCTCAACAGAGGCCTCACCTGCGGGTAGGATTCCCCTCAAATAGGAATCCGGACGGCTGATGGGTGAAGTCTAATGTCCCTGAGACTTCAGCAGGAGGCGAGCTCAAATCAGGCCCTTGGGTAGTTGCTTCAGCAAGATGGATGAAAGTTTCAAAAGTCCTTTCCCTCTAGTTACACGGACAGAGGTTCGTCTTGGCATCCAGAAATAACACACCGTGTAGGGGTTTCGCGCCGATCTTTAAACCCAACAAGTCTTTGTTCTTTCAAAAGTCACAAGTCACTGAACCCAGTCAGAACCAGTTCTGGGAGGTCCTGGGGCACGTTGTTTACGAGGCTGCATCCTGCCTTTGAGGAAGAGGGGGTCTGCTATCAGACGCACAGTGGGGGCTGGAGCCATTATTTACCTTGCCAGGCCCAGCCCTGCTCAGACCAAAGGGTCACCCCTCCCCATACTCCAGCTGCAGATTCCTCTACTCAACCCAGGTCGGGTTCAGCCTACCCTGTCCCTCCAAAACCAGACGGCCAATACACATAACAGCAGAGCACACGGGAAGACTTAGGCAAGAAAATACCCGCTTTCCCAAAGTGGTATTTTCAGACACAGAATATAGAAATAACCCTCACTAAAAGATGTACTTTAATATTCTGAGCTCAGGCATACCAAATTCGACTTTCCACTTTACAAGTTGCTTCTGTGGGTGGCGCAATCAGCGCTGCAGGCCCACCAGCAGCAAACGGTCTACCAGCCCTGGACACGCACGGTGCACTATACCAGAGACTAACAGGTAAACCAAATGAGCCAATTATGGGAACATTAATTCATACAGTCAATTTACCATAGGGAGCATTTGCGCTGTGGCACGGAATAGCTGTGGCACAGCGCCCAGAGCATCTAACACCAGCAAACACAGAGGAGACAAAAAGCGAGAAATGGAGGGGAGACCCACGCCAATGGTGCCAGGTCTAACACGTGTCCCCTCCAGCTGAAATGTGGGGAGAACTACCCACCCACTTGGGAGTTCTCATCACTAAGGTGGAAAAATGTGGACAGACCATCAGCATTGGCGTGCTCTGTACCAGGGCGGTGTTCCACCGTAAAGTCCATACCCTGTAGGGAAATGGACCACCTCAACAACTTTGGATTCTCTCCCCTCATCTGCATCAACCATCTGAGGGGCCTGTGGTCGGTCTGAACCTGGAAGTGAGTCCCAAACAGGTATGGCCTCAGCTTCTTCAGTGCCCAGACCACAGCAAATGCCTCACGCTCAATTGCACTCCACCTCTGTTCCCGTGGAAGTAACCTCCTACTAATGAAGGCTACAGGTTGGTCTAGGCCCTCCTCGTTGATCTGTGACAGAACGGCCCCCACACCATGCTCAGAAGCGTCTATCTGGACAACAAATTCTTTTGAAAAGTTGGGCGCCTGAAGTACAGGTGCGGTGCACATGGCAGTCTTCAGGGCATCAAAAGCGTTCTGACAGGTGTCAGTCCAGTTCACCATCTTGGGCTGCTTCTTAGAAGTCAGCTCAGTCAAGGGGGCAACAATGTTGCCATACCCCTTGACAAACCTCCTGTAATAACCCGTGAGTCCTAAAAAGGCTCTCACCTGTGTCTGGGTCTTGGGGGGCTCCCAAGCCAGGATGGTTTCAATCTTGCGCTGTAGGGGCGCCACCTGTCCGCTCCACACCTGGTGTCCCAAGTACACCACAGAACCCTGCCCAATCTTGCACATACTTGCCTTGATTGTGAGGCCTGCCCTTTGCAGTGCCATCAACACTTCACAGAGGTGGCGCAGGTGGTCCTCCCATGAGGAACTAAACACTGCAATGTCATCCAGGTAGGCGGCACTGAAATCTTCCAGCCCATCCAACACCCTGTTGACCAACCTCTGAAAGGTTGCAGGGGCATTCTTCGTCCCAAAGGGCATCACCCTGAACTGGTAGTGCCCATCTGGTGTGGAGAATGCGGACCTCTCCTTTGCCCCATCAGTTAAGGCGATCTGCCAATACCCAGACGTCAAATCAAACGTGCTGAGGTACCATGCAGCCCCTAGCCGATCTATGAGCTCATCAGCTCTGGGGATGGGGTGCGCGTCAGTCTTTGTGACTGAATTGAGACCTCAGTAGTCCATGCAGAACCGAAGTTCTGGGGTGGCACCAGGCGCTGCAGCTTTTGGTACCAAGACCACTGGGCTGGACCAAGTGCTGCTAGAGGACTCAATCACCCTAAAGCAAACATTTTGGAAACCTCTTCCTTAATGGATGCCCTAACCCGGTCAGTCACTCGGTAAGCCTTGTGCTTAACTGGAGGACTGTCCCCAGTGTCCACTTCGTGGACACACCAATCAGTGACACTAGGCACCAGGGAGAACAGATCACTGAATTGTCCCAACAGTTGGCGACAATCACTCTGTTGCTCAGGGGTCAGCGTGGCGGAGAGGACCACACCCTCCACTGACCCGTCTTGCTCCTTTGCACACAGGAGGTCAGGAAGAGGCTCACTCTCCTCCTCCATCCCAGCATCTGTGGCCAGGAGCATGCCCACTCGGACCTCTCAAAGTGGGGCTTCAGGCGGTTGACATGCAGGACCCGCAAGGGGGTTCCGGGGAGACCGCAAGTCCACCAAGTAGGTAACAGGACTCTTGCTCTCCACCACCTCAAATGGGCCAGTCCACTTACCTTGGAGCGCACAAGGCTCCACTGGGGCCATGACCCAAACCTTTTGACCAGGCTGAAACTCAATCAGAGTGGCATTCTGATCGTGCCAACGTTTCATCTCTTCCTGGCGGGCTTCCAGATTTGCCTCAGCAAGCTTTCTGAAACGCTGAGTCTGGTTCCTGAAGGCCAGCATGTAACTAAACACATCCTGGGGAGGTTTCCTGGGAAATTGCTCCCAGCCTTCCTTGACCAAACTCAGAGGCCCTCTTACCGGGTGACCATAGAGGAGTTCAAAGGGGCTGAACCCTAGGGACTTCTGTGGCACCTCACGGTAGGCAAACAACAGGCATGGCAAGAGGACGTCCCACTTACACCTCATGGTCTCTTCTAGGCCCATAATCATGCCTTTGAGGGTCCGGTTGAATCTCTCAACTAGCCCATTCCCTTGGGGTGGTAAGGGGTGGTGAACTTATAGGTTACCCCACACTCCTCCCACAGAGACTTCATATATTTGGAAATGAAGTTAGTACCCCTATCAGACACCTCTCTGGGGAACCCCACATGGGAGAAAATCCCCATCAGCGCACGTCCCACCACGGGGGCCGTCACTGTCCGGAGTGGGATGGCTTTAGGGTACCGGGGGGCATGGTCCACCAAGACCAGGATGAACCTGTTGCCCAGGGCTGTCTTGGGGTCCAGAGGCCCCACAATGTCAATGCCCATTCGCTCGAACGGGGTACTGACAACTAGAAAGGGCTGGAGTGGGGCCTTGATCTTCCCCCCACTCTTCCCACTTGCCTGGCAAGTCTCACATGTCCTGCAGTGAGCATCTGAGCTCCTGTGCATCTGGGGCCAAAAAAAGTGGGTGAACAGCCTCTCGAAGGTCTTGGTCTGCCCCAGATGTCCTGCCAATGGCACATCATGAGCCAACCCCAGTAGGAAGGCTCTGAAGCACTGGGGTACCACCAGCACACAGGCTGACTCCGGCTCAGCAACCTTAGGCTCGCTGTAAAGGAGGTCATTCTCTCAATAGATCAGATGTGACCCTGACTGATCACCTGCTGCCTGGGCTGCAGCTTGTCGCCGCAGCCCCTCGAGAGAAGGGCACGTTTTCTGCTGTTCACAAAATTCCTCCCTGGTGGGCCCTCCTTCCTGCTGCCAATGGGTCAGCTCAGGCAGGTCCCCCAGTTTGGCTACTTGTTCCCCGGTAGGCTCCAGGGCATCCCCCTCAAGGTCTGCTCCTTCCTGGACCGTGGGAACTATGGGGGCCGGTTTCCCGCGCCCCTACCCCTTCTCTGTAAGGCAGGGGCCTGGGCCATACTTTCAGGCTCCAGGTCCTTCTGAACATCCTTACTGGCTGCCATGGACCGAGTGGTCGCACACGCCCACTCAGGCAGACCCAACATTTCCAAGTGAGATTTCCTCTCCACCGTAGCCCACGGGGAGTTTTCTAAATCGTTGCCCAACAGACAGTCTACCGGCATGGCTGGCATCACAGCTACTTGAAGAGTTCCTGAGACCCCCCCCACTCAAAGGGAACCTGACCCACCTCACACTGGCTTTCAGAGTTGTCTGCTGACACTACTGGGCAGAATGCATGGGGACAACCTGCTCTTTGGACACCAACCGGGAGCTGACAGCAGTCACACTAGCTCCGGTGTCCCTCAGAGCCTCCACCCTATGGCCATTGATGGTCACCCACTGCCTGTACTTCTTAGTGTTATCAGGCAGCGTGGGGTTAGGGACCTTCTCAAAGTCTCCTAGCGAGACAAGGGTCAATTCTACTGGATCCCACCCACCTTGGGCACCCATCTCCTCCCCTCCCAGGGCTACACTAGCAAGCTGGCGGGTTGGTGCACGGGGTGGTGCATTGAGGTCCCTCTGGGGACACTGGGGATCATAATACCGGTGGCCCACTTGACCACATTTAAAACAAGTAAGTGGCCCCCTATGAACAGGCCTACCTGTCGGGGGCACTGGCTTCTTCTCAGGGGGAGACTGGCACACCACTCCTGGGTTCCCTTGGGAATTACTTTGGGGCCCTCTCTGGAACTCCCTCGGTTTACCCCTGTCCCCCCCACTTCTCTGCTGGGGACCCTGCCCACCTTTGGTGAAGTCTCCCACAGGACCCTTGCGAACCCGGGTGCTCACCCAGAGGTCCGCATCCTCAGAAAGCTTCCTAGGGTTAGTTAGCTTGCTATCAACAAGGTGCTGGCGTAGCTCTGGAAAACAGTTACTAGATAAATGCTCCCATGCGAACAAATCATACAGTTGCTCAAAAGTTTCCACTTTGCTACCCTTCACCCAGCGATCCATTGCTCTGCAAAAAAAAGACACATATTCGACCCAAGTGGTACCCTCTAACTTCTTAGAGGTTCTAAATCTCTGCCTGTACATTTCTGGGGTCAAACCATAACGCGTCATCAAGGCCTCTTTCATATGGGCATACACCAACCTGCTCTCTTCAGTCAGATCCAACAGGGTATCCCTCCCATCACTCACAAAGCGTCCCCACAACCCCGCTCCCCAATCCTTCTCAGGGACCCGGTGGGACACCATGGCTATCTCATATGCGGCAAACCATTGCCCAATATCCTCACTCTTATGGAAATCCTTGATGACATCCTTGGGTATATACACTCTACTCTCGGTAGGTACTAACGGTATGCTGCCACCAGAGGGGGAGATCTCTAAACTCTTAGCCTTGATCTCCAGCTCCCTCAATATTCTCTCATGCTCCAGTTTCATTTTCTCAAGTTCAAATGTCAACCTGTTATTCTCAATATCCAACTTTTTACTCTCTAGGTCCTTCTGACCTTCTAATTTGGCCATCTCCAAACTATGCCGCCTATCTCTCTCCCTGTCTTCCATCTCTTCTGGAGACAGGCCCTTTGAGGACACGCTAGTACCGGGACTGGAAAGGGCTTTACCTCCCCCTAAATCCACTTCGTCATCCTGCTGCCCTTCGGCATTCTCTCCCCCGTCCCCAGGCTCTCCCCCATTCCCGGGGGACTCTCTCGCCTCTCACCAGGCTTTTAGCGCCTTCTGATACTCCTCCTTCATAGAGAGACCTGCAACAGGGACGGTGAATTGCTTGCAAAAAGACTTTAGCTGTTTGGCAGTTTAGGTTTCTAAACTCTCTTCCTCAAAGGTGAGATCCTCCGAAGCATTGGATGCTGGCTTACCCATTGTAGACATAACTGGCAATTACAATCGACAATAGAACAAAATCAAACTGTACGTGGTTGCGCCTAGGCCTACACTCACTAGTAGCATACACTGGTTATTGTGTGTGGATCACAAATGCAAGTCCTGATCCTCACCGCTGACCGCCAATGTTAGAAATGGGGATCCCTAGTGGGCAGTGGCTGGCGCCAATGTCCCAGTAGGGACCCTTCTTCCTAAGTCAGAGTAAGGGGGCTACACCCTTTGATAACCCCTGCTCAACCCTGTGGTAACGTAGCACGAGCAGACAGGCCTATCTCAGAGGCAGTGTGTGAAGCATTTGTGACCATACACAATAACACAGGAGATTCGCTTAAAAAGCAATAAAGGCACTCGAAATGGGGGTGGAACGGACTTAGTTCGGGACCGGGGTCCACGGGACCCGGTGATGCACAATGTACCTGAGATGTAAAGGGGCACGGCACGCAGCCTCACAAGGAAGCCGCGGTGATGACAGGCCGACTCGCAGCTGCCACAGCTCCCGGCTGTAGCGGTCCGCGGCGTGCACTCACGATAATCCTGGGACGGGGCTTAAAGGCGGGCACCCAATGGTACCCGAAGGGGGGGAACAAGATCCTGAGAGTGGTGACTAGTGCGGGCACTCAGCGGCACAGCTCCTCAGCTGCAGCGGCCCACAATAGCGATGATTCTCGTAGGATGGCAAATGCGGGCACGCAGCGGCACAGCTCCTCAGCTGCAGCGGCCCACAATAGCGATGATTTCCGTAGGATGGCAAATGCGGGCCCTCAGCGGCACAGCTCCTCAGCTGCAGCGGCCCACAATAGCGATAGCGATGACTTCCGTAGGATGGTAAATGTGGGCACTCCGCGGCACAGCTCCTCAGCTGCAGCGGCCCACAACAGCGATAACGATGATTTCCGTAGGATGGCAAATGCGGGCACCTAGCGGCATAGCTCCTCAGCTGCAGCGGCCCACAATGGCGATAGCGACTTTCATAGGATAGCAAAGGCGGGCACTCAGCGGCAGAGCTCCTCAGCTGCAGCGGCCCACAACAGCGATAGCGACTTTCATAGGATAGCAAAGGCGGGCACTCAGCGGCACAGCTCCTCAGCTGCAGCTGCCCACAATAGCGATAGCGATGATTTCCGTAGGATGGCAAAGGCGGCCACTCAGCGGCATAGCTCCTCAGCTGCAGCGGCCCACAATGGCGATAGCGACTTTCATAGGATAGCAAAGGCGGGCACTCAGTGGCACAGCTCCTCAGCTGCAGCGGCCCACAACAGCGATAGTGACTTTCATAGGATGGCACATGCGGGCACTCAGTGGCACAGCTCCTCAGCTGCAGCGGCCCACAACAGCGATAGCGACTTTCAGCCCGCGTTCCCCACAGTAGAACCAGAGGCTCTGGAATTCTCAACAGAGGCCTCACCTGCGGGTAGGATCCCCCTCAAATAGGAATCCGGACGGCTGATGGGTGAAGTCTAATGTCCCTGAGACTTCAGCAGGAGGCGAGCTCAAATCAGGCCCTTTGGTAGTTGCTTCAGCAAGATGGATGAAAGTTTGAAAAGTCCTTTCCCTCTAGTTACGCGGACAGAGGTTTGTCTTGGCATCCAGAAGTAACACACCGTGTAGGGGTTTCGCGCCGATCTTTATACCCCACAAGTCTTTGTTCTTTCAAAAGTCACAAGTCACTGAAGCCAGTCAGAACCAGTTCGGGGAGGTCCTGGGGGCACGTTGTTTACAAGGCGGCATCCTGCCTTTGAGGAAGAGGGGGTCTGCTATCAGACGACAGTGGGGGCTGGAGCCATTATTCACCTTGCCAGGCCCAGCCCTGCTCAGACCAAAGGGTCACCCCTCCCCATACTCCAGCTGCAGATTCCTCTACTCGACCCAGGTCGGGTTCAGCCTACCCTGTCCCTCCAAAACCAGATGGCCAATTCACATAACAGCAGAGCACACGGGAAGACTTAGGCCAGAAAATACCCGCTTTCCCAAAGTGGTATTTTCAGACACAGAATATAGAAATAACCCTCACTAAAAGATGTACTTTAATATTCTGAGCTCAGGCATACCAAATTCGACTTTCCACTTTACAAGCTGCTTCTGTGGGTGGCGCAATCAGCGCTGCATGCCCACCAGCAGCATTCGGTCTACCAGCCCTGGGCACGCACAGTGCACTATACTAGAGACTAACTGGCAAACCAAATGAGCCAATTATGGGAACATTAATTCATACAGTCAATTTACCATAGGGAGCATTTGCGCTGTGGCACGGAATAGCCGTGGCACAGAGCCCAGAGCATCTAACACCAGCAAACACAGAGGAGACAAAAAGCGAGAAATGGAGGGGAGACCCACGCCAATGGTGCCAGGTCTAACAAACACATTATGCAATAACCTCATAAGCATAAACACATTACGCATTAGGTATCACCAGCATAAACACATTATGCAATAACCTCATAAGCATAAATCACATTAGAGGCATAAATCGCGGTGCATAAATCACATTAGGGCCTGGCGCCCTATCAATCTAACACCGTCCCCCTGGCCAACTTGCCTGCTCAGATGGCTCAAATGCCCTATGTCCAAAATGTCAGGGCTCGCTGCCAATGCAGCAGAATCCCAAAAGTGTGCACTTGCGCTGTCCTAAACGTTGCAGCTGCCACTAATTGCTGTGCAGCTGTGAAACAAAATGTGGGCATGGGCACTCACTATGCCCTCTGGGTGGGTCCCCACTGGGACTCTGTAAGCAAATGTACAAAACGTTGCAGCTGCCCGCGCTGGTGCGGCACAGCTGTGAAGAAGCAAAGAGGCCCTGGCACGACTGTGCCTCTCCTGTCCCACTCAGGGACTTTACAACAAAAATGCTGCCAAACGTTGCAGCTGCCCGCGCTGGTGCGGTGCAGCTGTGAATACAGTAAAGAGGCCCTGGCACGACTGTGCCCTCGGGACCTCGAAGAGAAATGCCCAACGTTGCAGCTGCCCTCTATCAGGCGGGGCAGCTGGGATCATTTCTAAAAAAAGGCACGGGCACCCCGGGGCCCACTGGACCCCCACGGGGGCCCTAAAAGCAATGTGGCCCACGGTGGAGCAGCCCGCTCTCCTGCGGGTACGCTCGGGAAATAGGCACCGTCACTGTGCCTCGATCTCGCTCTCCCCAGCCATCCCCACTCACCGGGCTCTCTGCTGGGGGGAAGTCTCCTCTGGACTCCTCTCTCTTCACTTCGGACAGGCGCCGGGGATCCTCTGCGGCGCGCACGAGGCTTCCCTCAGCTCACGGGAGCCCCGCTCACTTCCGGGGGCGCGCGGCAGGCCCCGCCCACAACCAGGCAGCTTGCCTGCCTTCCGGGCCGCGCTTGGCAGCAGCCCGGCGATTCCTCTCGGCGGTTTCCTTCCCCTTTGGCCGCAATGCGGGGGGGGCTCCCGCCTCCATCCAAGCACAAAGCGAGGTGGGCACCCGCATTAAAAATAGCATAAGAGTGGGGTGGGCACCCGCTCACCAAAATAACATCACCAATGCGGGGTGGGCACCCGCCTTAAAGGTACCGATGCGGGCTGGGCTCCCACTCGGTTTTCACGCAGGTATGCGGGGTGGGCTCCTGCTTCTCGCCCCTCAATTAGGGGGAATCCCCACGTCGGGATTCCCTCTGGCCATATCACAGCTCAGCGCTGCGGAGCCCTCGTGCTCCTTTTTCTTTGGCAAGGCTGGAGTCCCCCTCCCTGGGGCACCAGCAATAAAAGTATAGCGCTCAAGGGGCGCAAAAAGTCCTCCAGGTTTCAGGGGCATAGCTGGGCCCAGGGAGGCCAGCACACAGGGCCCTCCAGCAGAGAGGCAAGCCCCTGTGGCGGCTCCTCCTGGGCCTCCAGCAGCAGCAAGCCCCCAACAAGTCCAGGAACAGCACACTCTCCTGGGGTCACAGCCCCTATATTTATATTACTATTCTCCTTTGTCTGCAGTCCAGGGCTTGGGGGATCCAGCAAAAACTGGTTCAGGGGGGGAATTGGAGCACTCTGTTTACCAGGCTCCTCTTCCCCTTTGTCAGGTGGGGGCTCAGTGATCAGACACACCACAAGGGGCGGAGCCAGCATTGTACAGGCTAGGCACAGACCTATTCAGGGTCAGGGGATTACTCCTCCCACTACTCCCAATGCAGGTGTCCCATTCAGCCTAGTGCTGACTCACCCTGCCCCTCCTGGAGCCACACACACCTCCCAGCCCCTGTCACTCAAAAGCCAGACATGCAATTCACATCAGGCAGGCAGACACATAGCACACAGAAATGCCAACTTCTAAAAGTGGCATTTCTAAAATAGTTATAATAAATCTGCGCACACCATTGCGCAGCATTTATTATTACCATTCCAAATATACTAAACTTGACCACGCTGCTCCTCTGATATCAGGAATTACCACTGAAACACTTATCAGGGAATCCCCAATACATTCCTATGGGAGGGCAGCCCCACAGTAGTGAGAAACCAAAATGGCTGTTTGTCACTACCAGGACATGTCACACACTTATGGTACATGTCCTATCTTTTACCTACAATGCACCCTGCCCATAGGGCTAGCTAGGGCCTACCTTAGGGGTGACTGACATGCAGTAAAAGGGGGGTCACAGACATGGCACACACTTTAGGTGCCACATCACAGCGGCAGTAACATTGCGCGCACAGGCCCTGCAATGGCAGAGGCCTGAGATAGATTTGCAAGGCTACTTTGGTGGGTGGCGCAATCAGCGCTGCAAGCCCATCAGTAGCATTTAATTTGCCAGCCCTGGGTATATGAGATACCACTTGACAAGGGACTGACAGGTAAATTAAATAGGCCAAACAGGTGTAGACCAATCTTACCATATGTAACACAGAGAGCGCACACACTTTACACTGGACAGCAGTGCTAAAGTGCCCAGAGGCCTAAAACCACCAACACCATGTCAGAGAAAAGGCTAGGAGAAGGGCAAAAAGTTTAGGGATGACCCTGCAAAAAGGGCCAAGTCCAACACAAAGCAGTATGAAAACAAAGGAGTGAGGAGCCTACTCTAACCTTCTGGGTCACCCTGCAGGACAATTATGGTGATTTTATTGGGTTCCATTGCTGCTGTGGATCTTGATCTTCTTACCTATATTTCTAACTGCTTCGCCGTAGGAGGAGTTACAGTTTGATTAGGCTCAGAAGTAGACTTGGAGAAAAACTCACAGCTCGTCATAGAAGAATTAGTCGAATACAGGACAGTGAAGTAATTGATCCATTCATTCTGAGGAATTGGAATATCAGCCGGATTCATTCTACTACCCATTAACTTAGAAAAAAGCTGCCATATGATTTTACTGCTCTTTTGTTGGGCTGCTAGCTGCAGATCGACCTAGTTCTTATCCATGATGTTTTTACTAGTTTCAGAGTGGATTTTCCTTTCTTTCCTTCGTAGAGCTTGGAACTCTTTGCCCCTTTGCTAGCGAGGGGCAATTAATTGTAAACAAACAAGCTTATTCAGCATCCGGGAAAGTTCTACTTCCTTTAACTCCTTTTTGGGCATATCAGATCTGTGCGAATTGCATTCTTCCTCTGGATTTCATTAACAGCTTCTGTGATTATCTTTTCATAGATCGAAATAGGGTTACTTTCTTCAAGTAGGTGGTGAAAGCAAGGTAACATGACTACTGTGTTTAACTTGGATATATTATTGGTGTTCCAAATAATTGGACCTTCCTTACAAGCAACAAGAGAATCTCCGTTCACTTCTGTTAATGCTCAAGATGGCGTTAGTTGTATTGTAATTCAAGTGCAGAATATAATATAGCGTGGTCACTACCTAGCACAAACTCTGTTTTAAAGAACAGGTATTTCTGATATAGGTCATAACTGGTTATGATGTAATCAATAATAGAGGAGCCAGTGTCCCCTTTTCTGGTGAAGGTAGTGGGTACATCCCCATCAGTTCTTCCATTTAAAATCACAACATTTATTCAATGCAGTGATTCCAGAAGCATTCTTCCACATTTATCGGCCTTTATATTTGGGGGAAAGACAGATACAGGGATAGACCAAGCTTCTTCCAGTTCTGCATTTCTATGAGCTTTTATAGCAGCATTAGAAATGTTTGCGTTAAACTCACCCATTTTTATCATTTGGGATATTCCTCCTGATTCAAAGAAAGACTCTACAAAATCAAATGGCACATTCAGCTGTATATTGTATTCTGAGCCAGGCGGGATGTAGATGTTGAATAGATATAAAATATCAGCTGAGTGAGCACTTGATTTTGGTAAGTTTATTTTCATGCACTGTATATTGTTGCTCGGAAGTTATATTATTTCAAAATCCCATTGTATCTCAAACATAAGGAGGATAGAGAGGCAACCCTTAGCGTGGCCTTTCCTCACCCTTGTTGCAGGAACATCAATGACAAAATAATTGTCCCAGTCAAATTTAGCAATGGACCACATCTTTTGAAGACAAATAATAGCTGGTCGGAATCTCATCAAATTATAAAACTTATATGTTTCCAAACAAGCCATGTTCCAGGAGATAATCACCAACTTACTGCTAAATGGGAAGTTTTGGGTTACTGTTTAATTTATTTCCATCGGATTCCTTGAGAGCCAAGACCAAGAGTCATCAGTTTTAGAATTATCCACTTTGGACTGGCTTTGGTTCTCTATCTGTCTGCCTCCTTTATCAATGTGTACTTTAAGTGTATCCACAGATCCACAGTCAGGCTTGTGACCATTATATTTAAGTGTTGTAGTCAAATGGTTCACTCCCTTATAAAGTGTCTGCGCGTGCTGCAATGGAGACTGCGAGCCAGAAGACCTAAAGCCTATTCATATTAAGTCAAAACCATTTTTGTGGAGTATTTAACTTTCATATAGCACTATAGAGAGAATTACTTTGGAACAAAATTCTACATGTGCTGTGGAAGAGTTTAGATCATTGGGGAAGGATACCAACTTTATTTCTGAAGAAGAAAGGGACTGAAGTTGCAGAAAGTTATGGAATAGCCTTAAAATTCTTTGCCTATTTAATGGATCTCCCCATTTGCAAAGAAGTCCGATATCTTGAGGACACAATAAGGATTTAGGGGCACATGCATCAAGGTAAGGAATTGCGATTCCTTAATAGCGATTTTTAAGGAATCGCTATTAAGGACTCGCAATTCCTTATGCTTATACAAATAGCTAAACAAATTGCGATTCCTACACATTCCCTATTAGCGAATCGCAAATTGCGATTCGCTAATAGGGAATGCCTTCCCATTCATTCCTATGGGCCTAGAGGCCCATAGGAATGAATGGGAAGGCATTCGCAATTTGCAATTACCATATGGGTAATCGCAAGGGTGCTAGGAGGCCAGAAGGCCACCCTGATGCACCCCCAAAATTGGCATGTGGGCACATGTGGCACACACACATGCCCCAAGGGCATGTGTGTGTGCCACATGGCACTTAGAAAAATTGCAAATTTGTGCATTTTTCTAAGGAATTGCAAATTACCATCAAAGTTGATGGTAATTTGCGATTCCTTAATACAAAGTCGCAATCTGAGATTGCTTCTTGCATTGCATTTAGGGAATCGCAAATTGCGATTCCCTAACTGCATTCGCAAAATAGGTAATCGTAATTTTTGCGATTACCTATTTTGCGATTGGGTTTGGGCTTGATGCATCCCAAATGGCTAATTACAGGTCGCAAAGGGGCCAATTCTGCTAATCGGCCTGTTTGTGACCAGTAATTAGCTTGATGCATGTGCCCCTTAATGTTGGCTCTGCAGGGGATAACCCATGATTAGTGCTGGAGTGCCAAAACTGCATGTGAGGGAGACCTACTTTCTGATTCGACATAGTGCTTACAAATTTGGGGGGCAGTGCATTTAATTGCCAGTATCCATCCTTAGCAGGTGGAAGGAGAGACAAGTTCGTCGCCTGGGCATCCTGTAAGTTTTCCATGTCAGTTGTATTACTACTTACTCCATTTTCCTCAGCACTAGTGTGGGTGTCGGTTAGAACAATCTTAATTCTTCGAGACTTCCTCTTTGTGATTCCACCGATTGCTCTTTCTTTTTCCTCACAGACTTAGTTTTTGCCTTACTCCTCTTAGCTTTCTTAGAGTCAGGTTTTAATGTTGGTAGATGTGAAGCAGTCACAGGAGGATCTTCAAAAGAGCCTATTTTGTGAGAGCAATTAAATAGCGGATAGTAAGCAAGAGCGGCTGTCTCTTTGCTTGCCTCCTGATCTGGCGTTGGTCCTGCGAATAGCCTACGTAAAGAGTAGACTATTCCTGCTCCTTCCTTATTCTTTTCTGTTCCTTTTCGCATTTTGTTGCCTGATTGAGTTGCACTTGACTTTTTAATGGTATTCCATGGGGCTAGTACTTTTAGGCCAGCGCCTTCTTCGCAGGTTTGAGCTCCCGCTCCAATATCTGCCCTTTGGACAGAGGGCAAACCATTTTGATAGATTAGAGTGTTTAGAATTGCAGTTTGAATTTTTAGTGATTGGTCAGAATTAGTTGTAGTTTTTCCAATAATGACAATATAAACTCGAGTATGCTCTGAAGAGACAGCAGGTACTCGTAAATATTTGCATGTTTATTTGCATGCTGGGGTGATGTTAATAAAGGAAAGTCAGAAGAACAGGATACATTCACTTCTATCTTAGATAAATTACTTGGCGTACTATTGAATAGTTCTAGTGTCTCTTCCAATGGTTTACTCCCTGCTGTATAAATGAGTTGACTCAAATCAATGTCAGGTAATGTAAAGTCTGATGGTGAGATTTGAATAGATGCATCTTGTGGAGTTACTAGCTGATTACTTATTTTGATGATGGGGCAGAGCTATTTTTCTATACTCTTTGCAGCTTTAGGTGTTTGGTCTGCTGTATCAAGTGTTGTGATATCACTTTGATCTGCATTCGACATTGCATTACCTTCTTTAGATGTATTCCTGTTTTCTGATGTGGTAGGGGCTAGCATAGGAACAAATTCCAATATTGACATTAACCCTTCTGAAACACCAATGTGGGCTGACTTTTTCGTACTTCTCTTGACTGTTTGAACTGATCCTTGTCGTTTAATTATAGCGGTGCGATTTCTTAATTTTTTTAATTGTCATATTGGAAAGAGCGATTTTTTAACCCCAGAATATGGTTAATTGATCACCGCCTTCGCCCACTCCAATGAAGATATAAGGAATCTCAATTTATCAAAATAGTCTTTTGGTTGCTGGATTCCTGGTCACCGGCCTCTAAGGTGGCTTTAGGCTAGTGGCAGGCACAAGCACGATCGTGGTTAGGTGTTGCAAAAAGTTGAAAGTGTTTACATTAGCTGTAGTGGATACAATTATCGGTGACCAGTGAGTCTGGCAAGGCGGAAGCCACTTCCATTGTCACGCATTCGTAACGGCAAGGGTTCAGATGGTATCAGGAGAGCTAGAACCTCACCTCTGCAAGCCGCACGCAGTCCTAGCTGGACCACTTCCGCAGATGCTGGGACCACTTTTTTTTCAGAACTCCATGCCTGCTGCTTCTGCCACCACCCTACACTGGGCCGCCGTACCATTTCCACAGGCACGTTGCAAGTGAGAAACACAGAATAAAGAGCCCAACTAAGCATCTCTCTCCTCTATTTGGAGCACTAGATTCACAGTCATCAAGTTTGCTGGCCGCTTAGTTGCACAATTATCAGAAAGCTCAATATGCAGGCTGTAAAAGATGCAGAGAAATTCAGGTGAGGCATCAAGGTTATGGGAGTGCTTCTCCTGCCAACTCCCATCATTCTACTTCTGTCGATCTACAATGTGCAGTTGCAAGTGACAATGACCCCACACCTGAAGAGTGGGGCAGTAAGGCCAGATGGGGCGAGAGAAAGAAAAGGAGGGGGGCGCTCACGTGGGCCGCAAGGTGCACCCGGGCCTGACCGGGCCACCTCCGCAGTCACAGGGCTCAACCACTAAGCAGTAGTGACTAAACCACCACTCCCCTGTTTATGTTCCCTCCAATTGTTCTCTGAGCACCCCTAGCACCTCTTTGCCAGCTCCAAATCTTCCAAATGTTCCAGATGTCAAAAGGGATGTCAAGAGCAGAAATAAGCCTGCCAGGCTATAAGCCGGCTTTTAAAGTGACCGGAGACAAGGTTAATATCGTAGCTGAAGATGCAGGTGGCCTTGTGCTCCAATGGTGTACCTGATATCACTGTAGGTAACAATGGGGCAGAAAATGGTGCTGATGGGTTGCGGCAATTAGGGCTTCTTAAGCCTGTGGCTGAATGCAGGGGTTAGTAAGTGGGTGCAAGCTACAGGGGGCTGAGAGGTTGAAATAAGTGCTCCTGTGCCTTGTTCTTAAATTAAAAAATCAATAAAGATCCCCTTTAGATGCAGCTCAGGCTCCCTGCCTAAGCCTCCAGGGTGCCCCGCCACGACCCCGCCGGCATCTGCCTACCTCTTGCTTGACCCTATGGCAACCCCAGCAGAGCAGATTGTAATGTTGTGATATGTGCTGGGCGCTAGGACCAGCACATGTGATTGAGAGGTGGGTGGAGAGCTGGGTGGCGGAAGAGGAGGAGCGAGGGATAAAGGTAGTTTAGAGCGGGAGCAGGAACGTAGTGGATGCAAGATAATAAAGTTCCCACTACTCATCAAAGTGTCTGCGTGGTTTGTACTGGCCCAAAGACACTACAACTGGCGACGAGGGTGGCTGTAACCTCGGCCTGCCTACCTGTATCCTGACGTGCGCTCCGCTGCCTTGGAGCTGTGCTGAGTCGCGGACCGGGTGCCCACCCCGGTCGCGTTGTGTCCCGCTGTGTCTGCTGTCTGCCGCCGCGCCCTGGGAGTCCACCCCAGTCGCGTGTGTCCTTGGAAGGGATTTGGCGTTGCTGCAACCCGGGAGCCCACCCCGGTCGCGTGTGTGGAGGAGACGGCGCAGTCCGTGAATCACGACCCGGGAGCCTACCCCGGTCATGTGCTCTGGCCTGCAAGTGCACGTGCTGTCTGTGGAGGAGTGCGGGGTCCGAAGCTGTGCCCGGTAACTGAAGGCGTCATCGCTGAGGTACCGGAGTCTGTCTGTTCCCGTGCTGCTGCTCCCACTGAGTGAACTAAGCCTGAGAATCTCGCGAGGAGCGAGATTTCATCGGCAGCCATCTTGAAGTCAGGCGCCTCGACCAATCCCCTGCGAGGAATGCCCAGCGGCCATTTTGAGGTCAGGCGTCTGCTGAAAATCTCAACAAGCACTGGGAAATGACTGTCAGAGGAGCTGTCAGGTGCCTCCTCATACATTAAAAAGCTATATCAATGGACTTATGGGGCTGCGAGCTCGTCCTGTCGCCTGCCCTTGATAGTCCTTGATGCGAGTGGCAGTCCCTACACATCAGGTAGTTGGTGGTCTGCTCTTCCGTGCCATAGGCGCCCTGCTATTGACCCTACACTAACGTAATTAAAGATTGGCGCTAACGGTGGCATTTCGAACCGAGTGGCAGGCGCTGTGAGGGTTCCTGTGGGTCGACTATTCACCACACAGTGTTTGCCCCACCGTATTCCTACGCGATGTCTGGATCGCCAACGTCAAGACAGAGTCATGCCTCTGCTAGCGCCAGCACCAGGCAGGAGTCACCTACGTCCACAGCGCAAATGGGTGGACACAGAGTTGGCCTGCTCGGAGTCCCTTTTCTACGCCCGCCGGAACCCTTGGTCCTCATATCAGGGGGAGGTATGGGCCTTCGCTGGCAGGAATGGCTAGAAGACTTTGAAGACTTTATGAAAGGGTCTCATGTGACCGAGGAGGAGCAGCAACTGATTGCATTACGCAATTTAATCGGGAAAGATGTTGGTCAGATTATAAAGGAGCTTCCGGCTGACGCTGCTTCGTCCTATGCCAATGTGCGTGACGCACTAAACAGAAAATTTCTTCACAAACGGAACGTTGATTATGAAAGATATACATTCAATCTGACTTCTCAAGAAAAAGACGAGCCCATGAGTACCTTCATTACGCGACTTCGACGCTTGGCCCGATACTGTGCATTTGACTCTTTCTCGACATAAGACGCCCTTCGCCTGCGAATCATAGAAGGATGCCAGTCTGAGTCGTTGCGCAGACGTCTACTAAAGAAAAGTTACTCTCTGGATGAAATCGAAGAAATGACGCGAGTACACGATCAGGCAGAAGAACAGGCCAAGAGAATGGAAGCTGGAAGAGGTGGAAAATGTGAACAAGCATTTCGGCTCCAATCCCGCAACACCAACAGGTCTTCCCCTGCAAAGCAACGATCATCCAGATCCAAAGTTCAGTCCCAGTATACAAGTCGTCGACGTCGCAGTACTAGCCGGACTGATAAACGACAGGAGCGCCAACTTAAATGCTATCGCTGTGGATATGACTTCCCTCACACGGAGACCTGCCCTGCATTAGGACAAAAATGCAGGAAGTGTGGCCGGGACAACCACTTTGAGAACGTCTGCGGAGCTCCTCGCAAAGACACCCACAGAGACAAGTACAGACAATCCAGACAGTCTAACACTCGCCATCATGCCAAAGCAGTGTGGGACCGCAGAGATTCTTCCACTGGTTCTTCACAGTCCAGCCGTCAGTCTCATGGGACATATCGATCCCGTCGATCACAATCTCGTGAGTCGAGGTCGTTGTCACCAATATCGCAAGACAGTGATGAGTACGTCTGCATGGTTGCGGATCCGGACCGGTTGAAGAAATACCCACGACTAGATTTGAAAATGGACACACACTTGGCCAAATTTGTTCTGGATAGTGGAGCATCTCTCAACTATATTTCAGTTGCAGAATACAAGAAAATGAGTCCACCACCACACTTGCATAAAGCAGCCGTGCGGGTGTACACTTGGATGTCAAAGGAACCTCTTCCTTGCTTAGGACAATTCCCGACTAATCTCACGTACAAGGACAGAACTATTCCGGCCCGCATTCACGTCATTGATGGTCCTGAAGCAGATTGTCTTCTTAGCTTGCCCACGGCGGAACGACTTCGACTAGTGGAAATTTTGTACAAAGTTGATGATGAACCGGACATAGTTCACAAGTTTCCGAAGTTATTCACAGGACTTGGAAAGATGGCTCATTGCCAAGTTCGATTGCACATAAATGAACGTGTGACACCCATAGCCCAACATCACAGGAAAATTCCATTTCACCTTCAACAGTCTGTAGAGGAGGAACTGCAGGATCTTCTCCAGGCTGACATTATTGAGAGAACGTCAGGACCCACTCCCTGGGTCTCTCCAGTGGTCGTTGTGCCTAAAAAGGGCGCACCTGGCAACGTGCTCCTCTGTGTAGATATGAGGGCACCCAACACCGCCATTGAAAGAGAAAGTCACCCGGGGCCTCATATTAGTGACATGATTGCGTCACTCAACGGGGCACAAATATTCTCCAAACTAGACCTCAACAAGGGCTATCACCAGCTGGAACTTCACGAAAAATCGAGATATATCACCACATTCTCGACTCATCAAGGTCTGTTCAGATACAAAAGACTCAGCTTTGGGGTCTCTTCTGCCGCTGAGATTTTTCAGGAGGCCATCAGAAAGGTAATTCATCACGTTCCCAACACTTTAAACTACAGTGACGACATCCTGGTCTATGGAGCAACAATGCAAGAACACGACACAGCGCTGGACCGAGTCTGTCATGCTCTGTTGGATGCCAATCTCACTTTAAATAAAGACAAATGCGAATTCCACAAATCTACGTTAAAATTCTTCGGACACATCTTCTCAGGCTCCGGAATGAAACCTGATCCAGAAAAGATCGCCGCTCTAAATGACACCCCCAGGCCGCGAGACGCGGGGGATGTACGTTCCTTCTTAGGCATGGCGAGCTACTGTGCACGCTATATCAAGGACTATGCCACTATCAGTTACCCTCTGAGAAAGCTGACCAAACAAGGACACCCATTTCAATGGACCACGAGGTGTGATCAAGCCTTTCATGAAATCAAAGCTGCGGTTGAATGTGCCAACAATTTTGCATATTTCAATCCTAGAAGAAAAACTGAAATCACCGTGGATGCAAGTCCCGTAGGCCTGGGAGCGATATTGGCTCAATATGACAGAGAGAGTGATCAGCGGTATATTGTAGCATATGCCAGTCGGAGTCTCACGGACACAGAGAGAGCGTATTCCCAGCCTGAAAAGGAAAGCCTGGCGGTAGTCTGGGCCTGCGAACATTTTCACATCTTCATTTACGGAAAACACTTCACACTTATCACAGATCACCAGGCCCTGATAACCATCTTCGGAAACCCCCGAGCCAAAATGCCACCCAGAATAGAGCGCTGGGGCATCCGTCTTCAAGAGTATACTTATACTATCATCCATAAGCCGGGTAAAGCTGCAAATCCAGCCGACTATATGTCCCGACATCCCAAGGCAATGTCCATATCCAATCCATCATTAGCTGAGGAATACATCCATTTTGTAGTTGCTCAAGCCAAACCACCCGCAGTCCCTCTGGAGGCCATCCTTGAAGCTACTAATGAAGATGCCACGCTACAAAATGTAAAACATCGCATTCAGACGAACAGTTGGAGGCATTTGGAGGAATCCGGACAGAGTGAACAGATTGACAGTCAGGAACTGTCCTCTTTCAGACATGTGAAGGATGAACTGTCCATCACCTCAGATGGTCTTGTACTAAGGGACAAACGGATCATCATTCCGAAACAGTTGCGCCAAGGAGTCATCAACCTAGCGCATGAAGGGCATAGAGGTATTGTAGCCACGAAGAGAGCACTGCGGGAACGGGTCTGGTTCCCTATGCTTGATCAGATGGTGGAAATTACGCTGAAGGACTGCCCACAGTGTCAGCTAGTAAGTCGAGAGGATCCACCTTCGCCTCTTCAAATGTCTGAACTGCCGGATGGCGTTTGGCATCATGTCGCAGTGGACTTCTTTGGTCCACTACAATCTGGCAAGTATATCCTGGTCATAATGGTCGAATACTCACGCTTCCCAATTGCGCACCTCATAACATCAACCAAAGCTGCCACCACTATACCGGTATTTGATGAGGTTTTCGCAGCGTGGGGCATACCGAAGGTAGTGAAAACAGATAATGGCCCACCATTCAATGGGCAAGACTTCGCTGCATTTGCCAAGCACCTCAATTTCAGACACCAGAAGATTACTCCTTTGTGGCCCCAGGCCAATGGAATGGTGGAAAGATTTATGGCCACTCTAAAGAAGACCATCCAGCAGGCAGAACTTTCAAAGTGTGATGTGCAAGTGGCCCTAAATGAAGTATTACGCGCATATCGAACCACACCACATACTACCACAGGCAGATGTCCGGCAACATTAATGTTGGGTCGCACTGTGCGCACCAGAATACCAACTTGGGAAGATGCAGCTAGTGGTTTGTCTCAAGACTCTGAGCATAAAGAATTAGCAGCCAGAGACAAACTGAAAAAGGAGCAGATGAAGGAAAATGCAGACCGACGGAGAAAAGCTACACAGCCATCCATCCATGAGGGAGACTGGGTATTGGTGCGACAAGAACAACAGAGAAAAGCAGACTGTCGATATCATGCATGCCCACTGCTGGTGACAAAACAAAAAGGGACCATGATTACAGCTGCGTCAGAAGACAAGAGGATCACAAGGAATGTGACGCATTTTCAGAAATGCACGCCCAATGTCCGGGAAGCGTTGACCGCACCTCACAGTGTGGCAAAGGGAGATGCACCTGAGTCCGTAAGTGATCATCGACCTTCCACGTCTCCTGACGAAAGGGAACGGGCGGCTCAAGATGCCTATCTCTGGCCGCAACAAACTCATTGAAGACCAGTTCGCCTGATTGAAGAACTGTAACTATGTTGTTTTCTATTAATATTTAATCTGGAATGCACGGACACATCTCAGATAGTTAAAATTGTTTAAGAAGGGAGAAGATGTAATGTTGTGATAT
The DNA here is from genome assembly GCA_963921515.1 of Calotriton arnoldi. Taxonomy (NCBI): domain Eukaryota; kingdom Metazoa; phylum Chordata; class Amphibia; order Caudata; family Salamandridae; genus Calotriton; species Calotriton arnoldi. The sequence continues at coordinate 138,258 of CAWUFW010015227.1, read as the reverse complement.
GTGCTGGGCGCTAGGACCAGCACATGTGATTGAGATGTGGGAGGAGAGCTGGGTGGCGGAAGAGGAGGAGCGAGGGATAAAGGTAGTTTAGAGCGGGAGCAGGAACGTAGTGGATGCAAGATAATAAAGTTCCCACTACTCATCAATGTGTCTGCGTGGTTTGTACTGGCCCAAAGACACTACACAGATCAGGGTTGGGTGAGAGCAAGAGCCCTGGGTGTCAGGGCCGAGGCCCTTATGCTGTCGCTGGTGCTATCAGCTCCGCTACAAGGTGAGGCGTGGCGTATGAAAGGCTGTAGCTCTGGGGCTCTGTCGCAGCTCAGTGCGGCTTGGTGAGGTCAGCCGCTGAAGAGCAGAACGTGGAGCCAAAACACAGCACCAAGGTACGGAGTCGATAATGAGTGCGGCCAGCTGCCTGCCTGCTCTGCCCTGCTGCCTGCTTGCTGTCACGCCCAGTGAATTCGGCCCACACAGTTCTGCTTCTGTTGAAAGCACTGAGACCATACTTGACTTTGTCTCACAATCACTGTGTAACTATGTTGTGCTGGCAATTTCAATGTATTTTGGATGCAATTGCACACCTTGATTAGCTTTTCCTCATTAATGAAAAAACTTGTCAGGGAAAGGTAAAATAAATTATACTTCTGTTCAAAATGTTGAAAATGGAGAGTATGCTGTATTAAAGCAGTGTGAACGTCTTGAATTTCATGAAAAACACCTATTTGCTTACAACTTTGTGAATTTTATCTATTCTTTGTATATATTCTTCATAGTTTTTCATGAAATAGGTGAAAGTCATGAGAAAACCTTGAAACTCTGCACACTTCTAATATCAAAATAAATGTGCCATACTTACAGAGAAAAGGTCATTCTGTGTTCCTGAGCAGTGTTGCAAACCCTTCCTTGGTCGTCACATAACTAAAGCATCAGAGAAAAAAATATTATGATACAAGAATATTGTGTCAACATCGTCAACTCACAATATCATGGGACAGAATATAAAAGGTAAACATATTGTTTTTTTAAGTATATAATATCGTTTTTAAATATATATTGTATAATTAGCTTAACCCTTTTTTAATTTAGTTGTCATAGAAGATGCAGGAATTAATTTGAAGAGGACTGGGCTGAAAATGGTTAGAGGGTAATGAAAATGAGATGCGAGTGAGTGTTTCTTAGCCTCAGAGTCCTCGGTCGTAATGCATTTTACATAGGAGTATGGCAGAGTTGTGGTGCCTCTAAGCACAGAAATGTCATCATTGTATTGTATTGTAATTGCATTTATATAGCACTTACTACCCCTGAATAGGCGTCTATAGTGATGTGAAAATAGCTGTGAGGTGTGTGGGAACATTTTAGATATTGGTTTAGGATATGCTAGTTTCTGTTTTGGAAATCCTTTTATCAGCTGACTGCCACTTCAGCATTTGCTTGAAACCACACAGAAAAAAGGGAGGTTTCTTACTTGTTGCAAGCAGTCTTCCAGTTACATACAAGGGGAACGTTCGAAGACTTTGGGCCTCATTTATGGGTTTTTTTGCCGTAGGGCAGCGCAGCGCAGCAGGCCTTGCTGCTGCAATGCCCTATGGCAAAAGAAAAGGGCAGGAATGTGCTGTATCTATTAGATGCTGTGCATTTCTGTCCTTTTCCCCTGCGCCAGCACACAATGGGCTGCAGTGCGCCAAAGCAGTCACCTTTGCACCATGGTTCAAGGGTGCTTGCGTTGCCAGGATAATTATTTTTGCGCAAACCTTCCTGCACAAAAACAATCACTAGAAGCAGAATGCAGCACACATAGAAAGAGGAAAAACAAGGAGAAATAAAGATATTTCTCTTCGTTGAGTCTTCCTTACGCCTCCCCTAGCAGGCGTACGTTTTTGGCGCTGCCTCAGACTCACGATTTGTCGTAAATCTGGGGCAGTGTCAAAAGCCATGGATGTTGCTGGGAACGGCCCCAGCAACAGCCATGGAACGCCCCTTTCATGCAGTTTTCTGCGTGAAAGGGGCACATATTTATAATGCCATGAAAAGCCACGTAACGTGGCTTTACGTGGCCTTATAAATATGCCAGTGGCACATTGCACTACCAGAACATCAAAAAAGTGATGTTCTGGCGGCGCAAAAGTGCCGATAGGGCCTCATAAATTAGGTCCTTTGTTCCTTCTTTTGTTCAACAGCATCATCAATGGTTTCAAGCTGTAGGTTGGATAGCTAAGACCTAGAGATCCAGAATCAGTGTTACCTTCACTTGCATCCAGCATCAATGTTACCTTAATGGGTATTATCACATGTTTCAACTTACAGGTTCACAGCTGCTTTAACTCATTTCTGGTATAGATTTGACATGTCCGAACAAGAGCAGAAGCAATTGCTCGCTTGGGTCTTCCATACTTTGTGCTACTAGCGATGTCACCTTAACATATAATTTCCAACTCAGGGAACTGGGAAATGATAATATTCAAAAGACACTGCAACTCAGAAAGCACACCAAACCCCTATCTTTACCTCCTAAATATTTACATCCAAAGACATAAACATAGATGGTGAAATTTATGCCTTGATCGTCTTTGAAAATAATTAGACTTTTTTTGCCCCGTTTGTATGTATCAATAACTATATTTTATCCCAATAGCATTTATAAATCTCTTGCACAATCACTTCCATCATTTATTTGTGTCTTAATATATTTTTATGTTTTCATTTAAACATGAGGTGGACATTTAGCCTCATTGATTCGTAATTGCATTATTGTTTAGTTGTGTGGTTACACCAAAAACCTCACACATTTTTCCTAAGGATTTCCTTTCTGCTGTTCTAGCCTAACAAACTAAGGTGAGAGAAGACCGCTCTAGGGAAATTTGTTTACTTCTAAGTTCTTAACTGTAGGGTTATCCAAAAGGACCAGGTTCTCACAGCAAAGCCAGTGAATAATTTATGCTTATTAACTCCAGCCCTCTACAGATAGCTTTAGATACACTCATTGACATCACACAGTTGGATTCACCTAGCCAGCAGATGACTGAGGGAATGTACCTGGTCCCAAACCACCCACAATCAGCAGCCGGCAGACATCACTCAATGAAATGTATACTGGATGTTAGAATATAAATAAATACAATTCTAAGGTATTTGAAAACCTAAAAACACAATCACATTATTATCTCTTGCAACATTTAGGTGTAGGTCTTAATTGGGGCAGACTCTTCAGAAACATTCAAAAGGTTGAAACCCTCAATGGCTGTAACCCTAATTGGCACAATGTGTCCCCATTCCATTGCTTCAGGCAACTTACAAGTAGGAGTGGGCAATATATTCCACTCCGCCTGTGGAATTTCTGGAATTTTGGCCACTCCAGGTTATGCTTGTACTGAGGAGTTCCGGTCAAATTCTGCCAACCCCAGAGTGGTGGAGTTTTTTCTCGGGCGTGGCTCACCAACAGTAAATTGGCGAGTGCAAGAGAAATTTGGCATACCCTAGGGTGATTCTTGCAGTCACAAGGCGGGCACCCGGCGAGATTTCTCCAGTGTGGTCTGTTGCGACCCCTTATGTTTAGAAAGCTGTCACCCGAGTAGAAAATCGAGCTGCAGCAAAATCAACTTGAGAAATTGCGCCCTCTTGTGCACTGCATGGTGCCATTTCGGCTGATTTTTCAGTGTGAAACGAGCTCTCGGCGCTAAAGCACAGCGCGAGCAGCGCAACGTGCCTATTTCTGCCCATCCGCAGAATTCCACAGAATCTTGCTGACTTTTTATGTAACTCTGCGGAATTCTGCAAAGTGAAACCCAGGCCTACTTACAAGTAGCCACATGGCCTTCCTTTGTTAAAAAATTATAGAAGTTTGGATGGAGTATCTTAGTAAACCATTTTCTGATTTCTAGCATACAATTATACAGGAAGGCATAAAATTGATGATTCTATGGCAGGCTACGTTATGCAACCCACTGCGATTGTACTGACAATGCATATCTCATCTAGCTTAAAGATGTTGTTGAGGTCTGTGAGTCAAGAGAATGTTATAGCAATTACAAAAACAAGTTGATGAATAAGTGTTTTGTCAGAACCTAAATAGATCAAGTAGCAAGTAAATGTAATCCAAATTAATCTGATAGTTCGATTCAAGGAAAAGGCAAATTTGATATCAAATCTAGTTTTCAAACTAAACACAAAGAAAAACAAAGTCTTGAAAAGTACTTTCCTCCTGGAATGGCATGAAAGGAATAATATACTATGGTGTATTAAAAAGGTAGAAAATAATAATAAGAATTTAAACAAGCATTGCCAAAACCTACTCTGGCTTTCATTTATTTAAAAAAGATGTTCATGAACTTGACTAATGTTCAGGAAAGGTAGCACTTGGGTTGCAATAGTAGATGTATATTCTCCACCTACAAAAAGAATCTTGCACTGCTGCTGCACTGCTGCTACATTTTGTATTTATTTGGTGTGTGTGTGTGCAACAATGCAAAAACTGTTGCAGTTTGTCCTGGAACATTGTTTGTAGGTATGGATGCTTGTGCAGCTGACACTCCTGCCTCTGTTGCATGCTGGGATGCTTGGTGGACACCTTTTCACTCAACAAGAGCTAGAGCTTATGGCACCATCAAGGGGTAAATTCAGGCTGAAATATTAGAGCAGATGTTACAAAGAAAGAGTCAGGATGCAATGGATGAAGTAAAGGTCTGCATGTTTAAGAGGAAGCAGAGGGCGCAAGCTTCCTCTGCCCGTACAGAACTAACAAAGTACTGGCTAGGCTGCAGCAGTGCATGCTCTCTCAAAAACAGAACAAGTATGACATGGGCAGGAGCCAAAACTTCACACACACAAACACACACAAAAACACACCACACACTCACTGAGACATATCACAGATATATAGTTCCCACAGATGTATATGGATACATAGAAATTCCTTCAAATTATTCACATCACAAAACATATGATACAATGAAAAATTTGAGCACAAGCAAAAATATTTATTATTGTCCATTACTGTGGCTGTGGTTTTATATACAAATGTTGCCATATATGTAATTATATATACAAGTTATGCCATATACATACAAGCATATTTATATGTATATTACCTACTGGCAGTCGCCAGTAGGTAGTTATAGTTAGGATGCAGTTTCAATAGGAAGAGCGTTTTTGATTTGCCAATAACTTTGGTGTTTTGTGACAAATATTTGTGAAATTTTCAAAACTATCAGGGCAGTCCTTCAGCTGTTGTCTTGAAAATTTGGGGGTGATTCGTCAAGTGGGGGCTGAGAAAAAGGGGGGGGGGTTCCCAAAACGCTTTATCTCCATATTAATTTCAATAGGAATCTTTAGACATGGCTACATCCCGAACTGCTGAATGGAATTAGACCAAATTTGGCAGAAAGGTAGCTCTTGGTTCAGAAAGCACTCTTTTTTTAAATGGTGTAAATCCCTTCAGGAGTTTCTGAGAAATTTAAATATTTCTCAGATATTCAACTGTGGCCGCGGTGGAACCGCGACCCCTCCCGATCTCGAGCCTGAGATCTGATTGCCTGCCAACACTGCAAACGAGGAAGTGTTGGCAGCCATCTTGTGACTCGGTTCAACCGAGTCACAAGAAATAAAGTTAAAAAAGTAATAAGGGGGCTGGGTGGAAACACCCTAACCCCCTGGGCTTCTTGGGTGGGTCCCAGAGGGACCGCCAGGGCCCAAAAAGCATTTTTTTTAATTTTGAGCGGGAGTCGTGTTGGATCTGCGAATCCCGCTGAAAATCTAAAAAAAATGAATTGTGGGTTGCCGCGCTTTGTTTACATAGGCCCCCAGGTGAGCCAAGTCCCAGGGGCAATGACAAATAATAACAGGGGCCCGAGCGGGCCCACCACAGCCTCAGGGACTGCTACCTCCCCGGAGTTATGTTAAATATAAATGCACGCAGCCCTGGGGACTGCCACCTCCCTGGGGAGAATTGACTGAAATGCGGGGGGCCACACATCCCCCAGCAGCCCCAGGGACCGCCACCTCCCCATGGCTATATGTCAAAATTATGTGTGGGGGCTCCAGCCCCCCATGCAGCTCCAGGGACTGCCACCTCCTTGGGGCTCAAGCCCCCCCACACTTCTGCCACCTCCCCGGGGACCACCACCTCCCCAGGGCAACTCAAAATTGAATTATATATGGGGGCCATGTGGCCCCACAGCCCTGGGGACCACCTCTTCCCCAGGGCTTACATTTGTTGGAGGGGGCCGCGCAGCCTCCCTCGTGGAGCTGTAGATGGCCTTGGTGACCGCCACCCCCCAGGGCCCTCTCCAGCAATGTCACGGGGTGCCCACTCCTGGGACATTGCAGTTTGCTATAGCTAAGCTATAGCAAACTCTGGTTCTCTTCATAGAAACAAGAGCATTAAAAATGCTCTTGCTTCCATGAAGTGGAGCAGAATTGCTTTTGGACAGAGGGAGCTGCATATTTGCAGCTTCCTCTGTCCAAAAGCAATGCCGGCTTCCGCAGGAGGTGGGGAGTCGGCAGGGACCACGGGGGCCTTAAGGCTCCCCCCGCAGTCCCCAACAAGAGTCCATGCCCCGGGAGATGGGGTCCCCGGGCAATATCAGCACTGGGAGGGGGGCCGCGCTGGTCCCCCTTTTAAAAAAAAGATAAAGGCCTGGCCTAGGAGGATGGGGTTCCCGGGGCCGGTTCTATTGGTGCCCATTGCATTTTCCTTACTAGAAATCAGGTTCACACACAGCCAATATTGCACCAGGAGGTGCTTTTGCAAAGTGGTGTAGAAAGGGGGTGGGCCTCCCATGAGCTATGAGCAATCCCAGTGTGTGTGACTTACTGGAGGTAAGTGGAGGGGTTATTTGCCCCTTAGGAACCTCACTATACAAGGGGACTTTATCCCCCGAGCAGTAGTGCAGCAGGAGGCGCGTTCGAGAGTGGTGGAGAAAGGGGGCGGGCCTCGGATGAGCTCTCAGCAATCCCGCTGTGTGAGACTTACTGGAGGGAGCAGGAGGGGTTCTTGGCCCTCAAGGACCTTCAGCATCCAATGGGACTTCATCCCCCAACCAGTAATGTGCCAAGAGGCATGTTTGCTGAGTGGTGGAGAAACGGTGTGGGGCCTCCGTTGAGCTGTCCTTAATCCCGCTGTGTGGGACTTTTTGGAGTTAACAGGAGGGGTTTTGGGCCCCCAAGGACCCTCAGCATCAAAGGGGACTTCATCGCCCAACCAGTAATGCACCAGGAAGCGCATTTGCAGAGAGGTGGAGAAAGGGGGCAGGCCTCCTAAAGGCTGTTAGAAATCCCGCTGTGTGGGAGATACTGAAGGTAACAGGAGTGGTTTTTGGCCCCCAAGGACCCTCAGCATCTATGGGGAATTCATCCCCCAACCAGTCCCTGGACCCTTTGTCCCTTTTTTAAAGGACCCAGCTTCTTCACTGTCATAATACCATGCTGGTGGCTAAAGAATCATGCAATCACTTTCCTTGGTCTCTCTCTTTTATTGCTGTTACGTGCTATGATTTTGTGTGCTCTGTGTAACTCCAATGGCTGGGACAAAGTTGTTTTGGTGTATTCCAGGATGAAGCAGGTTGGGAATCCATTATATTACCTTTCTCTCGAATATCTGAGATGTCTAAAAAGTGAAGATTATCACGCTGCAGCAGGTTTAGGCACTCCTGACTCTTCTTCTTCCAAAAATCTGCTCCGTACCCCTTCCATATCAGTTCTCCTTTGCTGCTGCTGCTCTGTTCACTGTGGACTACCAGGTAGGTCCCCAAGGCTCTCTGGCAATGAAGTTCTCTTGCCGCCGGCTGTTGTTGCCATCGTAATGATGTGGCAGTGCTGGGCTTCTCAGGACTTCAGAGTCACGGGGCTGCTTCTGAAGTCGTTCATATACTGATATGGGTCTTGTACTAATCAGCTGTTTTGCTGTCAACTCCATGGCTCGGGCCTACTGCCAGGCAGCCCTAATCCAGAACCTGATGTTCCGTATGTCACAACAGAGGGCGCAGCAAATTTTCATCGATCACTTCCCACACCAGCAAAAGCCCATGGGTGTGTCCTCTTTTCTGGGCAGGAGAGATATTAAATTGTGCCCGCCTCATATTTCTCAGATACTGCATCACCACTGTCGCTATATGAATTGCCACTGGAGAGTGAACATACCTATACTCCTCACCTCCTGGCTCCTCCCCGGCTGACATATCTTCATTGTACATTCTTCAGGTTTCCTTAAATCTCTTTTACAAATATGCTGCTCATACTAAAATCTTCAGAATTGATTACTCTGACAGGGTTGTATGACATTAGAACACATTCCTTTTTAACGCATGCCTTTACCACGCATGTATTACACCGTGAATGCCATTACCATGCCTAACCTTTACCATAATTATATGCCTTTACCACACATACCTTTACAACAAATTTCATTGTAAAAGCATGCATGTTAAGGGCATATTTGTGTTAAAGGTTTTCCTTGACCCCTGCCCCAAGTCCTAAAACTGGTCCGTTGCGCCCCCCCGGCCATCAGTCTTTGTTTAAAAAAAATACCCCTGCCATATACCCGTGTGTGGCCCCCTCCACCCCCAACCCTTCTAACAAATATCCCTCCCCTGCCCTGAACCCTAGAAGCGGACCCCTACCCCTCTCTGATCCCCAGACCTTCTAAAAAAAAAAACTCCCCTGAGCCCTAAAAGGGGACCCCTGCACAACTCCCACCTCTTTAAAATAAACTTAAAAACATAATAAATATGTTTATTAAATGAAATAAATATTGACAAATTAATTTCAAATCCCCCTTACCTCTCCATGACGTCACCTCTCCAGCTCTTCTGGTGAGCGACGCCCATCACACAGAGGAAGCGGAAGGGTCTGTTTTCTCTAACGATGCCAAAAGCCTCCACCACCCTTACCAGACACATACCTTTACAATGTAATTCATAGTAAAGGCTATGCGTGATAGCGATGCAAGCGTGGTAACGATGCAAGCGTGGTAACGATGCAAGCGTGGAGCGACCCTTGACCCTTCTTAGGCAGGTCGCTCCCCACGCCGCACAGCACCGCCTGTGTGTCCTGCCCTTAGCCCCAGCTGCCGCTGCTGAGGAGAGTTCGAGGCCCTCCTCCACCCGCAGGCTGCCACCTGCGCCTCATCCCTGGTGGCCAGTGGGAGGCCGTAGGTAGGTTTTGTCTTGCTGTAATTGTACTGCTTCCCATTTGTTTTTTGTAACTGTAATTGCCTTATTTGTTTAGTGTTTCTTCCTCCTTGTTCCCTGTTTTTATTCTGTGCCCCGTGCCCCTTGACTCTGTTTCCTCATAATTGTAATTGTATTGACTTATTTGTTTTGCGTTTCTTCCTCCTTGTTCCCCGTTTTTATTCTGTGCCCTGTGCCCCTTGCCTTCTGTTTCCTTCGCCGTTCCAGCCCCCGTTTCCCGCTGCTGCATCCCCTGCAGCCCTGCCCCCCCAGTCACCCATTCGTCCGCTCCCTCCTCCCAGCTGCCTCCTCCCTCCCACCTCCCCTTCTTATGGTGGCCGCTGTGCGGCCGCGCAGCGGACGCGCCGCTGGTGCGCCAAAGGCACGCCTAAGGCAAGCCCGTCTGCACCCGTCCGCGCCTGGACCGCACCCAGTGCCAGAACCCCTGGCCCCCGCGAACGCCACAACGCCCGTCTCCGCTACGATGCCAGCACCCTCCACGCACTCAACACAGGACGCCCACACACCTGCTTCCTGGCCGCCCCGAAGCGCACCCAAGGACCCTTCTCCTGCCGGAACTGCAGCTTCACCAGCATCCGACCCGCCAACCCTCCGACCAGGAAAGAACCCAACTACCTCAGATGCATTCTTCTCAACACCCGCTCCGCCCGCAAACACGCCGTTGAACTCTGGGACCTACTCGACTCAACCTCCCCAGACGTCGCCTTCCTGACGGAGACCTGGCTGAACCCCTCCTCGGCTCCTGAAATCGCCATAGCCATCCCGGACGGCTACAAGATCTCCCGCAGGGACCGCACCAACGGAGTAGGAGGAGGAATCGCCATCGTCCACAGGAACACTGTCAGAGTCTCGACCAACACCAACGACACCCTCAGCACCGCCGAACACCTGCACTTCCAGATCCACACCGATCCCAACACCACCCTCAGAGGAACCCTCATCTACAGACCCCCCGGACCCCGACCACAGTTCAGTGACTCCATCGCCGACTTCGTCAGCACACACGCCTTCGCCTCCACAGACTACATCCTCCTCGGGGACCTGAACTTCCACCTCGAGAACAACAACGACACCAACTCCACCACCCTGATCGACAACCTCGCCAACCTCGGACTCAGACAACTCGTCACAACACCCACCCACTCCGCCGGCCACCCGCTTGACCCCATCTTCTCCGCAAGCTCCCACGTCTCCTTAAACCACACCACCGAACTCCACTGGACCGACCATCGCTGCATCCACTTCACCTTCCGAAAACCCACCACGCACCACCGCACCCAACAGTTCCCCCGCCGCTGCTGGAGCAAAGTCACCGAAGACCAGCTAACCACCACCCTCGCCCGGAGCCCACCCGCCGACCCCACCGACCCCGACACCGCCGCCCGCAACCTCAGACAGTGGATCAACGACTGCACCAACACCGTCGCCCCGATCAAGAAACCCTCCAACAGCCACACCAGCAAGAAAGCCAGCTGGTTCACTGAAGACCTCCAGGCCTCCAAGCAAACCTGCTGAAAGCTAGAGAAGAAATGGCACCGTGAACGAACATCGGACAGCTACGCAGCCCACAAGAACGCCACCCGCAGACACCATCACCTCATCAGATCCGCCAAACGGGCCTCCTTCAAAGACCGCCTAGACAACAATGCACACAACAGCAAAGAACTCTTCAACATCGTGAAGGAACTCTCCAACCCCAGCTCCAACACCAACGACATCCCTCCTTCGCAAGACCTGTGCGACTCCCTTGCCACCTTCTTCCATCGCAAGATCGCAGACATCCACGACAGCTTCACCGCCACGACCGCCCCGACAACCACTGAGACCTCCGCCCCCACAACCACCATCCGCACCAACCCCCTGCTCTCCTGGACCAACATAAACGACAACGACACCATCAAAATCATGAACACCATCCACTCCGGATCTCCATCAGACCCATGCCCACACCACATCTTCAACAAAGCCAGCACCACCATCGCACCCCATCTCCGGAAAACAATCAACATCTCCTTCGAGACTGCAACCTTCCCGGAGAGCTGGAAGCACGCCGAGATCAACGCCTTACTCAAAAAACCCAAGGCCGACCCCAAGGACCTCAAGAACTTCCGGCCCATCTCCCTGCTCCCATTCCCGGCGAAGGTCATCGAGAAGACCGTCAACAAACAACTGACCCGCTACCTCGAGGAGAACAGCATCCTGGACCCATCCCAGTCCGGGTTCCGCAGCAACGACAGCACCGAAACTGCCCTCATCGCCGCAACCGATGACATCAGGGCCCTGCTAGACAACGGAGAAACCGCGGCCCTCATCCTCCTGGACCTGTCAGCCGCCTTCGACACGGTCTGCCACCGCACCCTACGCACACGTCTCCACGATGCTGGGATCCAAGAGAAGGCCCTGGACTGGACCACCTCCTTCCTCTCCGGCAGAACCCAGAGCGTCCGCCTACCCCCTTTCTGCTCCGTAGCCACCGAGATCATCTGCGGCGTACCCCAGGGCTCATCCCTCAGCCCAACACTGTTTAACATCTACATGACACCGCTCGCCCACGTCGCCTGACTGCATGACCTCAACATCATCTCCTACGCCGACGACACCCAGCTGATCCTCTCCCTCACCAAGGACCCCCACACCTCCAAAACCAACCTCCACGAAGGAATGAAAGCCATCGCCGAGTGGATGAAGAACAGCCGACTGAAGCTAAACTCAGACAAGACGGAAGTCCTCATCCTCGGTTCCACCCCCTCGGCCTGGGACGACTCCTGGTGGCCGTCCGCACTGGGAACAGCTCCAACACCCACCGACCACGCACGCAACCTAGGGTTCATCCTCGACTCCACCCTCTCCATGACAAAGTAGATCAACGCTGTCTCATCCTCCTGCTTCAACACCCTCCGCATGCTCCGCAAGATCTACAGGTGGATCCCCACCGAAACGAGAAGAACGGTCACCCAGGCCCTCGTCAGCAGCAGGTTGGACTACGGAAACGTCCTCTACGCAGGAGCCTTGGCCAAACTCCTGAAACAACTTCAACGCATTCAGAATGCCTCTGCTCGCCTGATCCTCGACATCCCTCGCCGTAGCCACATCACACCCCACCTGAGAGACCTGCACTGGCTCCCCGTCAACAAGAGGATCACCTTCAAGCTCCTCACCCACGCGCACAAGGCACTGTACAACACCGGACCAGCATACCTCAACGGACGACTCAGCTTCTACACTCCAACCGCCAGCTTTGCTCCGCCGACCTCGCCCTCACCACAGTCCCCCGCATTCGAAGAACGACCTCCGGCGGCAGATCGGTCTCCCACCTCGCCGCCAAGACCTGGAACACCCTCCCCATCCCCCTACGGCAGACCCAAGACCTGCTGACCTTCAGAAGACTCCTCAAGACCTGGCTTTTCGAGCAGTAGCAGCATTCCCCCCCCCCCAGCGCCTTGAGACCCTCACGGGTAAGTAGTGCGCTTTACAAATGTTCTGATTGATTGATTGATTGGTAACGCTTGCGTGGTTATGGATATGCGGGAAAACAGCCACGTTGTAATGGCTTTTCCATTCTGTCAGCGGCCCCCATCCAGGATTTATTATCTTTTACGTACACTTTAGCTATGCTCTAACTTTTTGATTTATGAGACAAGGATTAACTAGGTCTGCCTTTCAAGCACTCCTGATCTTTCAGTAACATGCAAGGAGTTCTTAATACCATTATAATTAATCAGACACTTCTGATCACTTGGTGTCAACCCATGCCACCTATCATAGTGACAGGATGATGCATTGGAAGCAGATACAGGCACGATGATGTCTTTAGCATGATTTTGCTCTGGCGGAACATGTTGGCAAAGAGCCGCTGCTCTTGGCACTCAAACGGAACGTAAAAGATTAGATTTAGAGATTTTACCCATCTATAGTATTCTAGGTAATGAGCATGGACACTGCTGCCAAACATAACGCTGATTGTTTGAGCAGACTCCCAGGACTCCTTATGCCATAGATTCAACAGCAGGATCATTGTGCTGTATCAGACTAAAGATAACGTCAGAAAACAGTTTCAGGGAACAGGAAGCTAAGTCTGCACACATTAACATTCTCAAAGAGACTCTGTACCGAAATAAGGATGAGCTCATTTCAATCAAAGGCGCATCGTTTAAGATGAGGTGCAAAATGCCAGCCGAAAATAGCAGGCGAGTATCAGCATGGAAAACAAGAAAGCAGACAACTGACAATTTGAGTTCAGTTTTATGAGAAGTGTGACTAATTTAGGGCAAGCGTTGATGTATAGTATTTTGTTAGGAAAACAATATTGTGGAAATAAAAAGTAATAAATACACGAAATATCTGAATTAAAGGTATGCACTTGTATGGAATAAGCAGGTTACTTTTTAAAATATCAAATTGAAGGCAGATAACTGCATGGAGTAAGCAGTTTTAGAATGTGTAAACGGTGGAAAAAAACATTTAACTTCTTTACAGATTGAGGGTCTCATTTATGAGGTTTTGGCATAGGGCAGCGCTGCAAGGAATCTTGCTGCGCTGTCCTACGTCAAAACAAAAGGGCAGGAATGCGCCGTATCTATGTAATATGGTGCCTTCGTGTCCTTTTCCCCAGCGCCGGTGTACAATGGGCTGCCGTGCGCCAACGCAGGCACTGATTGTTTTTGTGCAGGAAGGGACACCTTCTTGCACAAAATCAATCATTTCTGGTGATTTTCTGTCTCTATGTGTTTTGCAGAATGCAGCACACATAGAAAAAGGAAAAAACGAGAAATGAAAGCATATCTCCTTGTTGCACCTCCCTAATGCCACCCCTGGGAAGGCGTTAGATTCTGGCGCACTTCCAGTTTATGATTTCTCGTAAATCTGGAAATGCTCAGATTCCATGGGTGTTGCGTGGGAACACCCACAGCAACACCCGTGGAACACCCCTTTCATGCAGTGTTCTGCGTGAAAGGGGCACATATTTTCAATGCCATGTAAAGTGGCTTTATGTGGTCTTGTAAATATGCTGGGGCACATTGTGCCACCGGAACGTCAAAAAAGTGACGTTCCGGTGCCACAAGGGGCCTCTAAAATAAGGCCCTGAATTTGTACTTTGGTAGCCACCCACCCCTGTACTCTCCCACACTGTCCTCTTTCTTCTCTCCTTCTCTCCTTCCCCTCCACTAGCTAGTCATCCAAACACTAGTCAATGCTAGTGTATTTGGTGTTTGCTTACGTGTCCATGTGCAACAATGCAATGGTCTGTGTTGGTCTGTGTGTCTCGTTCTGATCCTAGTGCATATTTCCCTCTGGAGTTCACGGCAAAGCAGGTATAGTCTCTTCTGATGAAGGACATCTCTCTCAAGACACTTTATCTTCCAGATCAGGTATTTATGCAATGCCCCTCATTTCGAGAATCAGCAGTCCCTCCCAGAGGCATATCCAGTGTTTCATGGACCCTATTCCAAGGAAGGAAATGGATACCCTGGCTGCTGTTTGAGCTGTGAAATACAGCAATAATGATGGTGGAGTGGGCTCAGATGCCACTGCACCTGCTGTACCAATGGAAGCTACGCCCCCATCCCTCCTGTATTGTACGACCTATGGTGAGTGACAGCAGGTTCTGGTGCATAAGTGAACTTATCTTAGGGGCCAATTTATATGTTGGTGGAAAGGGCACTCCGTTGCAATAGCAGCATAGTACCCTTTCCACTAACAGAACTTTGGTGTAACGCCAGCGGAGACTACTCCATCTCTGCCATGGTTTACACCCATCCAATGGGGCAAGAGCCGTTTGATGTTGACCTGTATGTTTTCCTATCTAATTTAGACGGGCAGACATACTGGTCAGTTTTCACTGTCCGTCACCACCAGGAAAACCCTGGCGATAAGGGGCGGTAAAAAGCTGCTAAATGCCTCCTTTGCCATAGGAGATAACTCCCATAGCAAGAAGGGCAGTTTTTTTTTTTCATTTTTAAAAACAATATCCCACTTTGGGGTTTTGTTTTTGAAAATAAAATACATTTGTAACTTTGCCATATGCCTACGTCATGTTTGACGGAGCAGCACAGCAAATTTACAATACACTGATAGGAACTACCTTGACAGACATTCCTGTCAATGCTTGAAATGTCCAGCAGTCCAATGGGCAATTCCAAATTTGGTCTATGGGACCTCTGCCAGGGCGACTGAGTCGTTTACTCTACCACCCTGGCAGAGGTCGGCCTGACTGCCAAATTCAAAATCAGGCCCTTAATTCCTTCATCTTTAACTGATATGAATATGGTTGGGCTTGCGTTCCAATTTTTAATCAGACTTATTGACTATGGAACAAACACATCTGCAACAGAAATCCTAGCTCGCATCCCTTATCTTCTTTAGTTTGAAGTTCAGAGAGTGCTGGAGGTGGAATCTAAAGTTAAGTTTGAGAGGAAGACTCAGCTTTCAGAGAAACACACAGGACACGAGTGATGAAGTCATGTGTTGAAAAGTACCATAAGGAGAGATAGAGCCTGAATGTCATCTATCTCCAAAAGCAAGCATATGCAGTCTCCTTTTACCCATTTTAAAGTTCCCTAAAGTAGTACTGGGTCAGAGGCTATATCCAAAATAGTTTACATTACTGTAGATCAGTTTAACAGGTGCACAGAGCTTGTCCTTTGATCATGCCTAAGAAACTAGTCTTGAGCACTGGTTTCGGATAGACGATGTGACCATTAGCCCTTCCCTACCCTCAATGTCTGCTGGGCACTTCATGATGCTATGAACAGCTGCTGAGGGGCATGGTTTTGGTCACACCAGGTATGCAGTACTGCTGTCCACAGAAATCACTTGGCACAATTTGAAGCATTAGATGATTCTCAGTGCTTAGAACCCCTCCACATGGCACTGAATGAGTAAGGACCCCAAACAGCAATTTGGGTATTCTTGCATTCCAAGAATTTCTCATAAGACGCTGATTGGGAAAAACAAAGTTGTGACACATAGTAAAGCCTCTACTAACCAACCTGCATGCAACTTTTCAATATCAAATTTGAATTACCATGTTGGGGTATGTTTAGTGCAGATTCTTCATGTGGGGACAAAATTAGCTGGAGATTACCCACCTGCAATTAGCTCCTTCAGTGTTTATTCCAGTCTACTAAATTTGAAGCTTTTGCTTGGCTGAAATAATATATGTATACCAAAATTGAAGTGTGTGCATCTTAGATTGTAATTGTAATTGCATTTATATAGCGTTCACTACCCCCTGACAAGGCATCTAAGCGCTTTTCTTGAGTAGCACGCTATTCTGGAACCCAAAAAGGATTAGTGGTGAATTAGTATAGGAAAATATGAAATTAATTTGAGCAGTGGACATGTGAGTCTGTTAGTTGGATTGAAAAGGATAGTGGAGGGATAGAAGAGGGAAGGGTCTAAACAGTGTTTATTTGGAGATTATAGCAGTAGGAGGAGGTTTGGGATGAGTAAAGAAGTGGATTAGGGAGAAAGATGAGGTATCGGATGAGTCTAGGCGGGATACATGAGGGAAGGGTTTAGAAAGGCTTGTTTTTATGGCATTAATACGTGTATAGCAGTACTTGAAAATATGCTCAGCACAACACAGTACCTGGAGATCTTGAAAAACATCGGTTTTATATTGTTGATAGACGGAGGCAAGCTCCTAACAACTTATGCCCATGTAACTCATCATGCAAATGTGCCATCCTTAACTGATAATATTCTGCCTCTCCAAAGTCCTTCAGCTTGTATGCATTCTCAGACCAATTTAGAGAACATTATATTTAAAAGTGATGGGGGATGGGAGCACACTGCTTCACCTCCCAGCATCCTGGTAAATGCAGTTCAGTTTAAATGCTTACTTGAATGTTTGTTGAAGTGTTTCACCAAAGTTGGTGCAGGTTAGTGCTGTTAATCTCTAGACACGTGTTTCTGGATATTATCCTTCATCAGTAGAGATAAAAACGACATTCATCTGGGGTTGCTGAGAAAGCTGCCACAATCCTCTCAGGTTTCTGTACCTCTCCCTGGCACACAGGTGCATCTCCAAGAGCTTGTCAGCTCGGTGGCTCAAGGGAGCCTTTTTAAACAGAAGGGGGATGGGAGCACACTGCTTCTCAGCAACCCCAGATGAATTTCGTTTTTATCTCTACTGATGAAGGAACACGTGTCTAGAGATTAACACTACTAACCTGCATCAACTTTGGTGAAACACTTCAACAAAAATTCAAGTAAGCATTTAAACGGGGGGCGGAGCTTGCCTGTCGTCAAGATGGCCGCGATCTAGGAGAGCTCTCCCGATCGCCACCAGTTATCCTGCATAATCCTACTGCAAATCCTTCAAATTTTGTTGATGTGTGGGGGAATGTCGTGATTGCTGCTCCGCGCTTTCCGACGATCTAGACGCCATCTGAATCGCGGCGGCCAAACCGGAGCTGAGACCTGTGACGCATCGCAGGCGTCGGATTGGAGGAGGTTCCCCGGCTGTCCCGGGGCCTGCCGCGGGCCCGTCGGGTGTGCGCTCTTGAATCCAGTGGCGAGTGGGGGTTCGACGGAGGCTGGTGGTGATACCTCTGGCACAATATATGTTAGTGTTGAATTATTGTTATATGTAAATGATATGGGGTTGATGAATGTATTTTTTAATAATTGTTTTAATAATTGTAGATACCCCTGAGGAAGGTCAACAAGACCGAAATGCCTTGGGTGATATAAAATAACGGATGAATGAAGTTTCTACATGTGCCTATGAATAGGCCCGGATGGGCAATTCGAGAGCAATTAGTATGCGTGAAAATTTGGAATTTTATTTCTGTGACGTGACGGATTAACATGAATAGAACATTGAATAAAAATTGGATGAACCTGAGTTTACTACTGAGTACGAGTCTAAATTGGATTCAAATGTGCATGGAGCTGTGCAACTCCTGTGACACGCAAGTCTCGTGTCACAACTTTGTGAATGAAATTGTCAGAATCGTGCACTAAAAGGAACGGAGTGCACTTGGAGTGTATGCACGCTAAATTTGAGTAAAACGATAAGATTAACATTAAGGAGTAAACACAGGGTGTGCTGCAGACTTTTTGCAATGGGTGATACCTCTGGTGCCATACAGTCACACGCAGCCGACCAGCGAGTGACGCATCTCACCGAGCGGGTTGCAGACGGCGATCGAGAATTGGCAAAGGGGGCTCCCGCTGCATCGCTGGAGATAGCGGTAAGAGGTGCGGTGGGGCAAAGGCACTAACTCCCTGCAAGCGGCCTGCTGCCAGCAATACAGGACCGCGGGGGGCAGGATCATTGGCTAAATTTGCCTATCAAGCGGCAAGTTTAAAACATTGACTGTTGCACCACGAGTCGGTGAATAAGCCAGCTGGACGGGAGCCTGCATTAGAGTACGAATTGGGACTGGTAACACCCTAATTATTGGACTACCCAAAGTGCACTTCCGGAGGGAGCGACGGAGTGCGACTACCACAAGCACTGCTAACCAAGTCTAGCCATTAGCCCTATAAGCGCCTGAGGAGGTTGCAATTGGGTGTTAATCACTTCCCCCTCCACGCCATTATCCAGAGAGCGACAATCACGGAGTTCTAGTGGCCGCCTGTGATATCTGTCCTGCACTTGGACCCTGACCTGTACTGGATCTTCGTGTGTACTTTGATCTGCACAAGTGTTGCGCCCCACCAGGCACAGTTACGCCACCAAAGAGTCGCCATTATGGGCAAGACGGATAAGCTTCAGCCCAAGCTGAATTTCAACCTTCGCAAAACTCCTAGAATAAAAGAGGCCACATCTGTTGAACATGATCCTGCCCCGGACGACCCAGATGCGAATGCAGACATAGATATGAAGCAAGCGTTTCACACTATTCAGCAAAGTCTCTCTAAGATAGACAGTAAAATAGATGCGCTCTCATTCCACATGGACAGGATGTCGGAGAGACTGGATAAACATGGCGGCAGACTCGACGCGGTGGAGCAACGCATCTCGGATGTTGAGGATATAATGCATGCAGACACAGAAACGGATAAAGAAAGGGATAAGATCCTGCGAGCTCTACAATCCAAAGCAGAAGACCTCGAAGCGAGATCAAGACGAAATAACATTCGTATTTTAGGGGTCGCTGAGTCGTCCAACATTGGAAATATGGAGCAGTACGTTGAGAAGCTCCTTGTAGACCTGTTGGGCCGGGATAGTTTTTCGGACATATTGGTTGTTGAACGTGCACATTGATCCTTGGCGCCCAAGCCGATACCGGGAGCTGCCCCACGACCCATAATAGCACGATTGCTAAATTATAGAGACCGTGATGCGGCCTTGCGTAAGGCCCGGGAGCTGGGAGCACTTCGCCACGAAGGAATGGAATGATCCCTGTTCCCCGGCTTCACCGTGCAAGTACAAGAAGCGCGATGACTCTTCATCCCGGCGAAAAAGAAGCTTCGGGATCTAAACTTAGAGTACAGCATGCTGTACCCGGCAAAGTTGAGGGTCAAAATAGACGGTAAAATGCAGTTCTTCACGGACCCTAAATCTGTGCTTCGATTCATCAAAGATAAGGAACAACGCCTGAAGCGCCAGAATTCGCCAAGCTCTTCTCAAACACACGAGGAGGGCTCCCCGAGGGCTCTGGAAGAAATTGACTCTGAAGAGTAACTATCGTGATGGACCGTTGATGGCTCACAGTTGGGTTGACCACAGACTTTGAAGGTAACACTGGTGCATAATAAGATGCTTGGAGGCGGTTCCTGAGAGTTTTGCTGCAACTCGCACACATAGGCTGGGACTGCCCAGGAAACTGACATTGTGCAGTATGTCGGACTGATTTACCTGCATGTGGGCCTACAGGCTGCATGGGGTACAACCCCACACAGTGACACTTCGTTAAAGTTAAATATGACTATCAGTATTATAAGGGTGGCATAGAGAGTAGGATAGGATGGCAACATCTGCCCCCAAGTGTATCACACCATTTATATTGTTCGTTGTGGGGTTGTTTCTTTTTGTTTCCAGGGATAGGGGAGGGGGGGGATGGCTCAGACTGCCACGACTGTTGGGGTTTCTCATGGCGTGGGAGGGAAAAGCAGTTACAACAGCAGGGAGGTGCACATTGAGGTAAAGATGTATCAGCAGTCACACGCAGTACAAATTATAGGGAAGGAGATTGTGTCCATTGAAGTGTACGAGTATCACCAATGGTTACGCTATGTGAGTCAGCGCAGGTCCTTCAGCTCATGACCTGGAATGTTCGGGGATTAAACGATAATAGGAAAATTAGACAGGTGGGCGCGTATTTAAAGAGACCCTTGGTAGCAATCGCAATTCTACAGGAGACGCATCTTATCCCAGAGTGCAGTAGGGAAGCACATCGCAAGTTACAGGGGATTTGTTATTCTGCGGATTACACATCACACGCTAGAGGGGTGTTGATTTGGGTGGATAGAAAAGCGGGAGTGGAGATGACAGGCTTACTACAGGATCCGCAGGGCAGGTATGTGGTGGCCCTTTGCACGCGGGGAGACCTGAGGTTTCTACTAGTGGGATTATATGGGCCCAACTACGATGATCCCCATTTTTACACTTCATTAGTGGCCAGACTGACACCGTGGAGGAGTGTTACACAGATTTGGGGAGGCAAATTCAACTGTATTCTAGACCCTAGCATAGATAGATCCCGGGGCCCACCCAGGCGTCCCGCGGCTGCCGCTGCAGTGCTACAAGACATAATGAACACAGAAGGGCTCATAGATATTTGGAGACATAGGTCACCTGGTCAGAAGGGTTACACGCATTATTCCTCTGTCTATGACACTCACACTCGAATAGATTACTGGCTGGTGTCAGGAGGACTGGAATCTAGAGTAATGGCATGTGCGCACCTCCCGCATACATATTCTGACCACTCCCCTGCCCGGCTTGGTTTACAATACAAGGCACCACGAATCCCGCCGTTCATATGGCGATTTCCGCCTTACTCCCTCTTGGACCCTGTGTTCAAGGAAGGGATAACGTCAGCGATAGAACATTTCTTTACTGATAACATAGGCACGGTGTCCTCATTTGTCACGGTATGGGAAACTTTTAAAGTCTACATCAGAGGGGTGGCAATTTCCACGCATGCAGGTGTTTTGCGCTCCATTCACAGCCGACTAGGAACGCTGGAAAGGGAAATAGGTCAACTAGAACAGGACATGACGGGAGTTGGGTCCGCTCAAGCTACCATTGAACTTAAGCAGAAATTGGCTGAGTTCATTGATGAAGCCAACGACGAAGTCAAACACATGGGGAAATATGCTACAGCCCGCCGCTATGGGGAACAAGACCGACCTGGCGCCACTCTGGCAGGCTTATTGCGACCCCAGAGGGAACTAGATAAAATGGTGGGTATGACAAACGATAACGGGGACCCGATATGCACTCCAGAAGATATAGCTGCTCATTTTCGAACATATTACCAAACATTATACACTTCCGGTGTCTCTACAGAAAAGTCAGCATTAGAAGAGTATTTATCATACATCAAAATGCCATGGCTAGTTACTGAACACAGGGAACACTTAATGGCACCCTTAACATCAGATGAGATACTTGATGCTCTGCGGGCAATGGCAACCGGGAATGCTCCGGGAGCGGATGGTCTCACGGTAGCTTTTTATAAGGAGTTCCAAGATTTGTTGATCCCCCTTCTTAAAATGCTATATGAAGAAATGGCGGAGTCAGGCGCCATGCCGCCTTCTATGCGCGAAGAGATAATAGTCGCCCTGTTGAAACCAGGTAAACCACCTAACACTTGCTCTGCTTACAGACCCCTATCTCTGCTTAATGTCGATGCCAAGCTCTATGCAAAGATACTGGCTAACAGGCTTGTGCTCCTGCTGCCGGGTATCGTTCGACCAGAACAGGCGGGGTTCGTCCCCGGGCGTAATCTATCTCAAAATCTTAGGACGTTGTTTGGCACTGTACAGAATTTAAATCCTGACATGAAGGCAGTGGCAGTTTTTCTCGATGCCGAGAAGGCATTTGACTCCGTGGAGTGGAGCTTTATGTTTGCAGTGCTACAAAAAATAGGTGTTGGAGATATATTCCTTCGTTTAGTGGCAATACTGTACACTTCACCCACAGCTAGAGTGAGGATAGGTGATGAAGTTTCACAATCATTTGCAATTACCCGGGGAATGCGACAGGGTTGCCCTTTATCCCCTTTATTATATGCAATAGTAGCCGAACCATTGGCCTGTGCCATTCGTGAACATCACGCACACAGAGGGCTGAGTTTCCCCGAGCACACGTTAAATATATCAGCATATGCAGATGACACCTTATTATATGTTCACAACCCCGAGGTTCATCTTTCCCCTATATTGCGAGAGGTGATACAATTTGGTGGCTACTCTGGTCTGTGGATAAATTGGGATAAGTCCATCATTTTCCCTCTCACTCCGGCCACCACAAAACCGACTATGGAGTTCCCATTACATTGGACCACGGAAGCGGTGCGGTATTTGGGTATACAATTTCACACAGACCCTGCAGTGGTGATGCAGGAAAACTATGGGAGAGCTACTCAGCGGCTGACCAAAAACATAGATAAGTGGGTTAAACTACCGCTCTCCTTGATGGGAAGAATCTCTCTAATGAAAATGGTGGTTCAACCGAGATTTCTTTTCCTATTTCAAAATATACCTATTCCCCTCCCAAAATCCATCTTCAAGGGCTGGCGTACGCAGCTGATACGGCTGGCCTGGGCTGGCAAACAGTCCTGTGTCCGGTGGGAATCACTTACTTTGCCCTATGAGTTAGGAGGGCTGGGAGCGCCGGATTTGGAGAAATATTATAGGGCAGCGAATAGTACATTTGCTCACTACTGGATACACGGCCCAAAAGATATACCCTTCTTATATTTGGAGAGGAACGCAGTGGCACCATTCTCACTGCCCCAAATGCTTACACAACCTGCACCTCGGAGACAGCAGGCCTTTGATTCTATAGCGGTTACTACACAAGCCTGGCAGAAGCTGCTATACACGCAGGCGGGAGCCTTCATATACACTCCGGAAATGCCTCTCCAGTGGTATTTGTGGTTCCCGTTAGGTCAAGACGCAGGAGCGAGACAGCCATTGCACACCATAGGTATTAAAGTGATGGGGGATTTTTTCAAAGACGGTGAGTTGGCAACCTGGGAGGAGCTACAGCGGCAGGACAGGCAACCGGCAAGCGCAGCATTATTTCATTACTTCAGAGCTAGGCACACATGGCGTGCCCTTATAGGTGAAGACCTGCTAGAACCGCAGATAATTGGGGCACTTACCTCACTGATAAAGACCGAGGAGCCCTCTAAGCTGATCACAAAATTTTACACTAATTTGCAAGACACACGTCGACCTGAAGTCTTACGGGTCCAACTGGAATGGCAACGTGATCTGGGTGCCCCTCTTAGTGACAGGGAATGGCAATATTGTTGTACCCGCACCCGCTCGGTGTAGCTAAATGGAAGGCACAGACTTATCCATTTTAAGTTTTTGCACAGAGCTTACTGTACCCCTGAGCGTCAGTTTCGGTATGGATTAGCAGAGAACTCCAGCTGTTTTAGATGCGGGGTGGAGGGCGCGGGGTTCTGGCATTTAGCCTTGCAATGCCCGGGGATCTACCTGTACTGGGGTAAAGTGTTCCAGGTGCTGGGGACCATCATTAGCGCAGATTTAGAACCAGACCCCAAGATGGCGCTAATCGGGTGGGATCTTTCCATTGACAAGCAGGTTCGCCCATTGTTAGCAATTGGACTCTTATTAGCTAAGCGTCGGGTGGCAATCCATTGGATGAGAGGCCCATTGCCACGACTTAAAGACTGGCACGCAGACATGCTGTACTGTAACACACGTATAGCGAGCTGCTTCCTCCCAGAAGCCGTCCCAAGAATTACTGGGAGCCATATAAAACATACCTTTTAAATAGATCTGGTGCAGCAGATTCAAGCTCACAAATTGCGGCCACTTAGGCCTTGTCGCAGGATGCAGGAATTCAGACAGTAGAAGGGGTAGGGTGAGGAGGCAGGACTACATTAGCGTTATTCCCGAGCAGGGAGTTGAACTTATATGAGACACTGTTCTATAACGGGACATAATAACACCATGTGGAATACTGTACCATTCAAAGACAATATTGTATTACTGACACTCCCTGAAGGCCTGATTCATATTGTTTGAGGATTTCTTGACTTGTTGTTCTGATGTGATTTATTGTACTGAGGCACCTATTCATATTCTAAGGTGCATGTTGCTGTATTTTTGTTCGTTGATAAAACCATGCAAAATAAAATAATAAAAAAAAAAAGTAAGCATTTAAACTGAACTGCATTTACCAGGAGGCTAAGGGGCGAACTGTGCTGGGAGGTGAAGCAGTGTGCTCCCATCCCCCTTACATTTAAAACTGATATTTAAGTGAAAAATCATGTGACAATGGAGATTTATTACTAATATTACCTTGGTGCCAGAGGCATTGCAGCTATGGCTTTTATGTATTACACATGTAAAGGCATTCCAAATTGACAAAGCCATTTTTACATTGGTTCTTGCATCCCTGCTTAATACATTGATGTGATCACTGCTGGAAACCCTGCAACGAGGGGGCTACTGCTGGTAATCCTGCACAGGGTGCGACTAATGTAATCTTGTCTGATGTGGTCATTATTATTACAAATCTAACAATATTAGTAGCTCGGTATAGTTTTCATTGAACATAAGTAGCTCTCATTACAGAAAACGTTGGAGACCCCTGGTCTACAGAAACACTTTTGTGTAGGACTGAGAACAGGTTCATACTTCAGGTTTGGGTTATGAGAAAGAGAGTGGTCTCAATGTCAGATCATCATATGTTTGATGGAATGAAAACGTTTGCATATCGTTTCCTGAACTCAAAGCTGAGTATGTAAACCCTGTGGCAGAATTTAGCATTTTTCTTCTGGCTAAAGGCCATTTTTTACCTTAGTCTTCCAAATGAGTGGTGCAACCAACCCACCCTGCCCTCACATGGCACTTCAGATTTTAACTTCACAATACCCTGTGGATCGCGAAACCTAAATTAATACAGGGCTAAAATTCTAAGCTCTTCAGAGCCTGTAAGATTCCAACCTTGATTGAGCATTTATTTTATAGATAGATCTGTTCACAGATATAGTTAAGAATACAGCTATGAATTTGTATTTTAGTTTTCCCAAAACCAAAAAGGAATGTACATCAAACAAGTCAAAGGCCTAAGTTGGACAAAGCGCCGTCTTCTGATATAGGTTTTGTGCCAGTAAGTCGAGAAGATTTGCTGCAGAAGAGCAAAAATTGCTGCTTGAATGTTGATCAGAAATGCAATGTTTGGCATTCACTCCATATAACTTCTGACTCATTCAACCAACCTGAACACATTTTACCAGGACATATTAACATAGGTACATGTACATCTTTATGAAATTTGTGTGCAGATTTGTCAATAATCTCCAAAGTTAATTGCAAAAAAATAAGTTTCCTTTTTACTAAGCATCATATTTATGACTACAGAGGTGCTATCACCTAAATCCGGATTAAATCTTTCATAATTTCCAGCATTTTGCATTATGAATTTTACTCAAAATGCTTGCAGTTACACGGTCAGGTAAAAATTCTACTTTGGAAGTACATGAACATCACTACAAACCACACTCAAGTGACTGTTGGTCACCTCATGAGCAATTTTGCACTATTTTTTGTGTGAAATGCATCATTGTTTCGAAAATGTGTGTAAGAATACATTTCGCACTAAAAAATAGCTCAGACATTTTGCCTAACAACATGTCATTTTGCATAAGTTTTGGCTATTTTTCATTGGTGAAAATCACACAAGTTTTTCCCAGGCTTTATCTCCAACTCCCTAATATATTCCTGGAGCATTTTCCTAAATTGGTTCCAGTTTTAAAATCCATTTTATAGTTATGGTGCAGAAAAGCACTAAAGAATGTGAGAAAACCCTAAAAATCAGAAGTACTATAGGCACATCACATGCTCAGGGTCCATATCATGGGCCATATTTTATCAAGCAGTTGTGTCGCCCTTGTGCCACTGAGAACACTCTGGACCGCTTCTTCCAATTCAAATCTGGTCAATAGACCTTTGTAGTATCCTGAGAGGAAGAGGGGTTAATGATAATGTAAATCTCAAATTACAGTGTGATTATTAGGACCACACGATATAAGTCCGAATCAATAGCTTGAAGTTCAAAGGGGTTTATTACAAACTCAAAGCCAGACCGATATAGTGCAATCTCAAAAACATAGTATAAAAGTATAAAGTACCCAAAGGAAGACCCAAATGTCTTACAATATTGGTCCACAACAGCAAAGAGCATATAAGGATCTCAGTAGCAGCAATACAAAAAATAAGGAAAAGGATTTGATGAGTTGTCGGATGGTTTTGATCCTTCTTTCCATACTTGGAGAAGCTTTGCAACATCTACTAAATCCTACACTAAACTAAGAGTAAGGAAAACCCTATTGATTCAAGTTAGCAAGAAAGGTGTCAGCATCAGAACATCTGTAGAAGTTCCATAAGTAAGGAGTCATATATAGCATGAAGCCACACAATCAGAGATGTCAAGAGAGGTCTGTACCTCTCCAGGTCTAAAGGGAATGTGACTAAACCCAAGGTGGGTTCTCTAATTAAAATTCAAAAAGAACATTCAATAAAACATGACCTCATACACATCATAATATGCTTTCCAGTCCCCAGAAAAGAACTTGACGGCTTGAACACTACTCCCATATTCCAGTCTCTGCTTCCGAAGCGTCCTTGGTCCCTCCCTTTGTCTGATAGTACCAACTGGTAAAACTCCCTTTGTTCTCCATCAAATTCATTTGACCATGCCAGCTCTTCCTCGCCTCACTATCTCTGAAATACAATGTGCCTTTCGCTAACTAACAAATGCCTTTGAGCTGCAACTGCAGAGCAGAAAAATATTTAGCAAAACAACTTTCACATTAGCATTAACTGTGTCGATTGTAAGCTTAGGGTGCACAATCACGCTAACTTAACATTTCTCTTTAAAACACATTAGTTCTACAACCTACATATAATCCAATAAATGAAATCTTTAATAATGAATCAAGCTATATCATGCTGTACTCTTATTTGTGTCACAATATACCCATACATTTTATTAAGCAAAAAGGACAACTTGTTACAATATTTAGAGAAAGCATTAACACACATATGGTTCATGCTCATTAATCCTCGGTGAATGCACTGCATTAAATTCATTTTAGCACTCCACCTTACAATCTGAACCTATGGAAGATTAATATCAGCAGCCCAGATGTTTTTGGAAAAAAAATTTAATATGCACACATACATATATGTCAAAACACACAATAGATGCACTTCTTTGCCTTTGGTGAACCTTATCTCATTAGTATTATTGTGTCAAAAGAGTACATAAGGCCAGGTATAAACATATATATGGCCTATATACCCCCCCCCAGCGCCTTGAGACCCTTACGGGTGAGTAGTCGCGCTTAACAAACACCTGATTGATTGATAGTAAAACATAATGGGATGGAGCCGAACTATGCTGCTCCACCACGCAATGGAGCAAAAGGGAGACACAACTACTAATTAAGATTTATCAAGCCACTCTAGGCTGCCTTGCGTGGCACTGTTTGACTTGAAAAATCTAGAGTAATGCAAAGCAGTGCAAATCACTGCGTTGCAGTACTCTGTCCCAGGGAGGTGTTCCTTGGATGGAGCGTGGGTGTTCCACCCATGGATTTTGGTGTATTCCCAAATTTACCATTACTGGTAGACCTGGGAATGTGTCAAAATGCTATGCCTCCCCATGTGAGGCGTAACAAGGAGAAATATCTTTATTTCTCCTCGTTTTCCCCTTTCTATGTGTACTGCATTCTGCAGTAAACATAGAAAGAGAAACTTGTTTCAGATTGTTTTTGTGGAGGAAGATGCCCCTTCTAGAATGCAAGGCATTGCAGCAGGTGATAGCCAGTAGGTACAGGAACAGGGATGTAACCAAATTCTGTGCACTTGTCAAAGCATATCATTACAAAGTCCACAAGATAAACTAAAAACAAAAGAAATTAATAATAGACGCTTTGGTTGTCTACCATTATGAGCTAAATTTTCCCCAAACCTAAAGCAATCAGGACAGGGCTCCAGGCTCTGAAATGGTGGATGTGGACCTCTTCAAAGCAAATTTAGCTTGTGATGGCAGAACGATTAAAGTAAAATTGCATTTTACTCTGCATTACAGGTCATAATGCACTATCCCTTGTAGGATACCGTGAAATTTACATTAACTTTCATTGTGGCCTCTAGTAATAGTGCCTGTGTCACTAGGCAGCTCATATACTACCCTCATTTGCATATAAGCCCACACTCTTGGCATTAATCCATGCATCTAATACATAGCTTTCTTTTCTAATGCATACTGTCAGCTGTGCCACTATGTTGTAAAATCATCAGTAGCATTCCTTTAAGACAAACAATATATGGAAACTCCCACATTGTTTCTTGTCACTAATTTAAAAAATAAAATATGCTTAGAAAAAAGATTCTGTCAGCTATGTCTGATCAGATACGATAATTAGCAAGAGAGAAGATTGGTTCTTTTATATCATTCACAGCGAGTTAGATGTTATCTGCTTTATACAGTAACTAGCAATATTGTAGAACACCACAGGCAATTTGTCATTTATTGCCATAGGGATTGGAAGTGAGACTATCTATTTCGCATCCCTGCTGTAATTCACTATCATCGCCGAGCATCAATTACCGTATCTATCAGTCATTGTTACATTGCAGCAGCCAAGAGTTATTCTAATTCACGAACACTTCTAGCAGGGGGAATGGGGGCTGCTGGGATGCTATTATAATCTATTTATCAGCTAGCTGTATTAGCAACCAAGCTCCTCTTAGTCTTCACAGGAGCGTGCTAAGAACTTAGCATGTGGGGATTTCACTGAGAGAAGAAGCTAGCAGAGATGTGAGGGCAGTGCATAATGAAGTCACATTTACATAGGAATAAAAAGAGCTGGCATGTGTGAAGCTGCTCACAACTTTGGCCTCATATATGAGGTCCCTAGGGGCACTTTTGCGCCGCGGGAGCATCACTTTTTTTACATTAAATATACGCCCCTTTCACGCAGAACATTTTGTGAAAGGGGCGCTCCATGGGTGTTGCTGTTGGTGTTCCCACGCAACACCTATGGAATCTGGAGCAGTCCCAGATTTACGAGGAATCTTAAACCTGGGAATGCGTCAGATTAGGGGTGCCGTTAGGGAGGCGCAATGAGGAAAAATATCCTTATTTTTCCTAGTGTTTTTCTCTTTTTATGTATGCTGCATCCTGCACCCTGCCCTTAGGGTTACTTAGGGCCTACCTTAGGGGTGACTGATATGTAATAGAAGGGGAGTTTGAGGCTTTTCAAGTAGTTTTAAATGCCACGTCGAATAGGCAGTAATCTGCACACACAGGCACTGCAGTTGCATGCCTGAGACAGGTTTGAAAGTTTACTTATGTGGGTGGAAGAATTAGTACTGCAGGCACACTAGTAGCATTTGAAGTGCAGGCCCTGTGTATATGTTATACCACTTTGCAAGGGACATATCAGTAAATCAAATATGCCAGCCAGGTATATACCAATGTCACCATGAATAGGGGAGAAGCACATGCACTTTAGCACTGGTTAACAGTGCTAAAGTGCTCAGAGTCCTAAGGTCAACAAAAAAAATCGGCAAAAACAGGAGGTAAAAGGCAAAATAGACCACCCCAAGGGTGACAGGTCTAACACGTGTACACCCTGCTGAAAGTGGGGAGATCTACCTAACCTCTAGGGAGTTCTCATCACTAAGGCGGAAAAACCTAGAAAGGCCACCAGCATTTGAGTGGTCTACTCCAGGTCTGTGTTCCACCCTGGAGTCCATACCCTGTAGGAAAATTGATACCTCAACAGTTTTGGATTCTCACTCCTCATTCGCATGAGCCACCTGAGGGGCCTGTGGTCAGTCTAAATCAGGATGAGTGCCAAAGAGGTATGGCCTCAACTGCTTTAGTGACCAGACCACAGCAACACCTTTCTCTCAATAGCACTCCACATCTGTTCCCTGGGGAGTAACCTCCAGGAGTTGAAGGCTACAGGTTGGTCTAGGCCCTCCTCATTAAGTTGGGACAGTATTGCCTCTATGCCATGCTCTGAGGCATCTGTCTGAATGATAAACCCTTGAAGAAGTGAGGGGCCTTGGGCACAGGGGTTGTGCACATGACCTGCTTATGGGAGTCAAATGCTTTTTTGGCATGCCTCTGTCCAAATCACATTTCTGGACTGCTTCTTAGAGGTCAATATCCCTTGACAAACCTCCTATAACCATAACGTAACATAATAAACCTCTAGCAGTTCTGCTGCAGAATGTTCGTTCTATCCACTTTAAGGCACATTAAAGTACAAACCATCTCTTCACACATCCAGCCCCCTCAGAGCCTATGGAGTTGACCAAATTGAAGTGAAAAGTGTGCTCTAAAATGCATCATTTGACCCGATGCTTTCAAAGTTTCTTCGTGGAAGAATCCCAGAAACTATCCTTGAATGCAGTCTTGCTCCCCTTGCTGGATAGCATTATTCCCACCGCTTCCAAAGATTTCAAGCCATCACTAATTTACAGATCTTACAGAGTTTACTTGACTGGAACGCCATTTTAGTACATGGTTGTCAGCTATGTAAGAGGTCAATCTTTTGTGTGATCTCATTGAGCAGCGCATTTAAAACTTACTCAAATATTGAAACGCCCTTCCCTGCTCTTTCTCTCTCTCTCTCGATTCTCTCTCTCTCCCACTCTATCTCCCTCGCTCTTCTCCACTCTCTCACATTTTTAATTACTTGATGGAGGGGTAGAGAGAACACCAAAGGCTTTGAAATGTGGCGATACACCAATGGATGCTACCAGTGGTGGAAGTGGGCTTATCAGTATTGGAAATGAGCGGCAAATTCCTAAGAAAATTTGTGTCCGTCGCACTTACTTTTTAACAAGGGAAGCACTAGCTTTACTGTCCTATGCCCACTTGGCTTTTAACTTTTAACCACAACCATATACATGTCTATGTGGAAGTCCGATTGAATAATGAATGACCTGTAGACTCAAACAGGAAAACACCTCCATGAAGCTTTTTAGGACAAACATAGATATGTCAGATTCATCAGTTACAGGCCCAGGATGCATCTGGACACTGTTATATTCCCGGGTCAGGCCCACATAGCAAAGCAGCTAATTTCTTACATTGCCTTCACAAATAACATTTCCATGATGGGACCTTTTGCATACATGGGCGAGAAAGCAAAAGACACACAATTGATGGACGGAATGCAGAACAAATCAAAACATTCACCCCCAGTCAAGAGATCTGGGTTAAATCCATCATTCTTTTGCTCACCATGCTACCCCAGTTAAGACCTGGCCATATGCAAATCAGTCTTGACCCTGTGCCTCATGGGAACAGTCCAGCCCGAACTGCCAAGCCAGGTCCTCCCTGGACCGGAAACAAGCATCCTAGGACCGGTTTCGGGGTTTCACCCCTCTTCAGCCAGGATAGCTTGATTCCAGTGGCACAGTGAGCCCAGGACCCACGTCTGGGCATACCTGGCGCACTTAGGCGAGAAAGCAAAAGACACACAATTGATGGACGGAATGCAGAACAAATCAAAACATTCACCCCCAGTCAAGAGATCTGGGTTAAATCCATCATTCTTTTGCTCACCATGCCACCCCAGTTTAGACCTGGCCATATGCAAATCATGGGTCCCTTGCTCTCCATGCCACTGGAATCAAGCTATCCTGGCTGAAGAGGGGTGAAACCCCGAAACCCGTCCTAGGATGCTTGTTTCCAGTCCAGGGAGGACCTGGCTTGGCAGTTCGGGCTGGACTGTTCCCATGAGGCACAGGGTCAAGACTGATTTGCATATGGCTGGGTTCAAACTGGAATGGCATGGTGAGCAAAAAAACGATGAATTTAGGCCCAGATCTCTGTACTGGGGTGAATGTATGACATTGTTCTGCATTCTGTCCATCAACTGTTGTTTTTGCTTTTGTATACATGTACACGCACGACAATGTTGGATTAGTTTCTCTGAAACTAAACTTGTTTTGCATCTAGCTTCGCACAACATTATCACAACGCCCTGAACATCATGCACAAGGTCTCGTTCCTTACAACATACAAATGTCATCACTATCTTCATCCACGGGGCGACAGGGCTATCTACATATTCACAACATCAATAATCTATGCGTAAATCGCAAGGCTGCTTTTTATTATAAAAGATGAGCATCCCAATAGATTAGTAGAAGAGGTACTTCCACTGACACTGAGGGTCCTTGCATGCTGAGAAATCACCACACAGCAACTTGACATCTTGTGAGGGGTGTACAGTTCATGACCAAGACAGGGTCGTTCACTCTATCCCATCAGGTAATGGGGTTGAATCGTCCCTTGGGGGATTCTTGGCTCTATACCTAATGTTGTGTAGTTCCTACAGATCTATATAGGATCTGCGCGTTTAGACAACACAAACTAAGGGATTGGTGTCCAGACTGATTCCAGGCACCCCCAAAGGATATGTTAGTCTGTAGACCAGCTAGCTCACAGTGACACTAGGAGCCCCTCTTACCAAGGAGCGAATAGTTTCTGGCAACTATTGAACATGACAGCCCTGACCCCTCAGGGATCATGGAAACAGCACAGTACTTTTCGCCTAGTCACTCATGCTTACTTTGTCTCAGAGAGATATACAGAATAAATGGTGGGGACGTTTTCAATAAGCATTTATTGAACCAACGTCATTCTAGAATAAAAATATGTGTGCTGCAACAACCATTAGACAGAAACAGATATACACGATTATCAGCACCAGCAGAGTAAAAAAATGTTGAATTCTACCATAGTGCTAAAACAATGAATATATGCAGGCATATAGATACATGACAATAAAATGTGTACTCCTATGATGCAAACCCTAACTAGATGTACCTAAATGTACCTAGCATGTATGTAGGTGTATAGCCAAGAATCCCCTTAGGATAGAGCCAACCCCATTACCTGATGTGGGAGTGCGAAGGACCCCGTTTTGGTTTCGAGATAGACACCCCGCAAGGGATGTCAGACCACAGCGTGCTGGAATGTCTGCATGCAGGGACCTCAGCATCTCGAATCAGCATGTCAGCATGGAAGTCTTTCTCCTCTAACTTGCTTAGCCAAGATGTAGTGCTTATATACCCGAAAGGTATCCTCAGGGGTTCTACCTAGAAGTGTACTATGGGCATGTCGGGCAAGGATGATGATAGAGGTGACCCTTATACAGAGTTATTATGCAGAAGATAGTAATCCTACTGTGATACTGAGAATCCTCATGCATAATAAATAAAGCTAGTTTTTCAGAGAAAACCACACAACATTTATTCAGCACCTAACTAGGTAAAAGGTCAGCATCAGACCCGTTATGTAGAACAATGGTAGGACAGATGTAGGTAAAGGGTTGTGTTACTGCCTAGGGCTATATTGTGGTACATTGGGGTTCATAACACTACACACACTCTAGGTACAATTAGAGCTGGGTTTAGTAGGAGTATGCTCGATTACTACCTTGTGTATATGCCTACATATATACAATTGTTTTGCACCATGGTAGAACAATTAGGTATATCTAGTATTTATGCTTTTGGCGCTTGTAATCATGTTTATCTGCTTCTGTCTACCAATCATTGCAGCACACGTATTTTATGCAAGAATAACGTTGGTTCAATAAATATTATTGAAAACATCCCACTGTGTATTCTCTGTATATTTCTCTGAGAATAAGTGAGCATGAGTGACTGAGCGAAAGGTTCTGTATTGTTTCCACGATCCCTGAGGAATCATAGATGTCATGTTCAGTGGTTGCCAGAAACCTTTCGCTCCCTGGTAGGTTAGGGGGGCTTACGGTAGCACTGTGAGCTAGCTGGTCTATATGCTAACATATCCTGTGGGGGTGTCTGGAATCAGTCTTGACACCAAGCCCTTAGTTTATGTTGTCCGAACAATGGGCAGGTCTTACGAATTGGTAGGAACTACACGAGATGGCGCCACCAACATTGGTTAGACTCCTATTTAATGGTCAAATCTGAGTAGTTCAGTTGTGCTTTCTCAAAAGACCCCTACTCACATTTTAACCGGAGAAGTCCATAGTGGGAAGGGAAACCAATCAACCTCAGCTTAGTAGGCATAACCTATGTATTGGCTGTTGGTTAACCAAGCTTGGAGGATTAGATGTTCCCACACTGAGCACACCATATCTCTATAACAAATAGGCTAAGTACTACTGCTCTAACAATGACCAACAGGATGAAAACATTGAAAAACAGATAGATGGATTAAATATTTCAGAAAATTGCAGACAGGCAGTTACCATGAAATTATTACAACATGGCCTCACAGCAACGGGTGGAGATGTTACATTCGTGGTTGAGGTACACAAAGCATTCAGAAACAGAGGTATTCTATTCGTGGGTTAAATTCCCACCTGCAGATGCACACACAAGGTTATTTCATGAATACATTGAAGATGAAACACCTAATGAGTACTTTCCATGCGTGGACTTAGAAGTCCCATTAACATACCAAGAGCACATTAATTGGTTTAAAGGCCCCCTACCCCATACAACAGAACATGTGAGACTTTTCCGTTCAGTAGAGAAGGAGAGACTTGGCAGTCTTAGCATCATACACACCGCATCCAGACATTACTGCCCTAACACCAGCAGTAATGCTCAAACTTTACAGAGATTTAGTAAAGATTTACAGGAATCTAACACAATATGTAATGAGAACATTAACAGTCCAACCTGTGGGGGCTGCTCATGCTCAGGCTACACAACCACACATGGCTACTTCAGGTATTAGCCCGCAAACACTAAATGCGATAATGGGAAAGGTTCCCACCAGCTAGGAGCAAATCCAGTTCTGGATAGCACAAAAAACAGCAGAGCTTGAAGCAGTCTTTCCCCATACGGGCCCACAGGAAAACACAGGATACTGACAATTTGCTTGCCGATGGGGACGGCTCACCAGTTAGAGGATTGCGCCACTTGGGGTACAGGCATCACTGCCGTATACACCAGAACACATGGTATAATTGCAGTCATACCAGATGTACTGAAACAGATTCAGAATGAGTACGGGGCAGAGCCTGCTTTAGATCTGGGAATGAAACTGATAGGCAATTTTGCCCCGGTATCTACCATTATGTTGAGTAACATAAAAGGGGAGGCAGCAGCGGTGGATATACGCCAACGCCTGAGGGAATTCGCTCCTGCTTAGCAGGAGCATGAATTACCTAAGATAATAGAATATACATATGCCTCTCTAGGTAGAGATAATCTGGCAGCCAAACCTGGTAAACCAATAGTAAAGAGTAGCTCTGAAAGAGATAACTCTAAGCAAGCACCTGATTCTTCAAAGAAGAAATGGGATAATAAACAAAAAAATAAACAAAACAAAACACAGTAATGGGGTGGGTCTCCTCAACAGGAACACACCAACCGGAGACATAATTTGCAAAACCGTGACAAAATTAGAAAGCCTGATAGGCATCAGGATACTGATACATGTTCATCTTGTTCCTTTCAGGAAACATTTATAATGCATTCGGAGAGAGACGGGCGGTCAGAGAACAGATCGGAAGAGCGACTCAAGTCGAAAAGGGAGAAACATCGCACTTCGGATTACATCATTAAACAGAAAGCAAAACAAAAGACTTCAAAACCCCAATTTAAAACGAAGAAGGTAACTGGGATTAAAATTAGAAATGCACAGGTTACTGAGGACTCTGCTTCTGAACAGGAAATGGGCAGTGACGATACTGGACAGCGCGGCCGAAGTCACCATAGCTCGCCAGAACCTGATGGACCTTCTGGGGGTAGTAGAGCTGAGTGACCATATCATGGTGGAACACCTGATATAGGGGTAAGTGTCCCACATCGTTTATACAAAAAAACGCTCCAAATGGAGGGAGACGTACCCAGGAAAGTGAAAGGTCTCTTTTGGGAGAACCTGACCTATGGTTATGACATTCTTTTGCCGAAAAGGATTGGACCCCTGAGTTCGTAATGGCTTGCCCATTGGGAGAAGAAGTCATTTTACCTGGTTTTTCCGACCTCTTACCAGAATCAGTTAAAAATTCATACGTGCAGGAGTGGGCGTCAGCGTTAGCTCCTGCACTTTACCGCAACTATGTTGGGTGGGATGATGAGTCACCTCAACACGAAATCCCATTAAAATCAATTCCTCTACCGCAGAGACAATACCCAATTGAACATGAGGCAAAGAAACAAGTCAGGGAGATCCTATATCAACTTGAATACCAGGGTGTGATTGAGAATTGCACCTCACCTATGAATAATCCTTTGTTTCCCTTAATGAAACCCGATAATTCATATTGTCTAGTATTAGATTATAGACATTTAAACGCATCCACATGCACATTTGCAGTACAGAATGCACACAGTGCTGCACTAATTAATAACATCGTGCGGAAGAAATACAAAACAACACTAGACATCTCAAATGGATTTTTCTGCCAAAATATAGCGCCTGGAAGCAGTTATTTTACAGCATTCTCGGCACTAGGCTCTCAACGGTAATTATGTTGATTACCCCAGCGGTATAATAAGAACCCCCGGCTGTTTTCAGCCAGGGTAACAGAGTTACTTCAAATTTTTAATGAGGAGCCATTGTCCTATGTAGATGATATCTATCTGATGGACGATGAATTAATGGAACACTTGGCCAGAGAGAACCATACAATCCTTGGGTTTGCTCACCTGGGTTACAAATTCAACTTAAAAAAATCAAAAATTGGCCACCTCAGTATCCTATTTCTAGGGAAGGAGTTATCAAGTAAAGGCAAAAGCATGGCAGCACAGTTGTTAGGAAAATGTGCACATCTCCAACATCTGAATCACAATCCATTTTAGGATTCTTGAATTTTGGCAGGACATACATTTTGGATTATGCAGAAAGGGTAAACACATTAATATCCTACATTCTGTACAAGCTGACTTCATAGCTTCCAAATAATTTACACACATGGGTCAACACGACTAGCCTGGTGATCCGCGTAGTCGCTGGACCAATCGGGTACACCATCATTACTTTTAATGTAGGCGATACAGTACCTATAGCATACAAGTCACATTTGAACAAGAACGCTGAAATGCATTTTGCACCAACAGAATAAATACCCACAGCAGTACAGACTGCTGTAGTGAGAGAGAGAGAGCACTAGCACAGGGGAAACACATAATTGTCTTAACCCCGGTACCGACCTTACAGGAAGCATTCCGAATGCTAAAGCACTGCATCCATGATGGATTTAATGAGCGAACTCTCTTACTGCAACAGATGTAGAGTACAGATTTGATTCTACATTACAAACACAAGCATTCCAGCAGTATGGACAAGAATATCCTCTACCGTATGAACGAATGCCTCGAGATCGATATGAATGTATCATTTATACCGATGGCTCTGCCCAGCCAGCCAAAGGAATGAAACAGCAATATTCCGCGGCATGAGCAATTGCAAAAGGGCGCAAGCAGGACAGAAAATTTCTTCCTGGACAAACACGCACACAGTCTCTAGGCGACTGTATGGCGTAGCTGGCTGAACTAAAAGCCCTGATACTGGCACTTCAAAATACGGATCATGAATTCCCCACACTCATAGTGTGTGATTCATTTTACTGTGTCCATTTCTATAATGAATATTTACATTATTGGGGCCAGATTGGATTTAGGGATTCCAAAGTTTGCACAGTTAAGCACAAGATGCTCTGGGAACAAGTGGTGAAACTGAAAGAAGGCCTGTCACAGGCTCATGTTATTTATACATTGAGTCATCAACGTGTTGGCGTTCACGTTGAAGAGAATTCAATGGCGGATGAGGCCGCCAAGGCAACAGTGCATACTGCTGTGGTTCCTGCAATAACTCCCTCTAGCACAAGAATTGACGGAACAAGTATGATAGCTGTCAATCTCACGCGCAACAGCTAAGCCCTGCCGAAAGGCTTTCCACTCAAGTACTCCTACAAATTAGATGCGCAAAACGTTCCATATGCTCAAATTCCAGGAGTGGGGGATAGAGTAATAACAAACACTGATCGCAGAATGGGATTAATACTAGCTGCACACAAGGGTCTGAGTTCAGCTCATGCAAGGATTACTGCTACTGTTTCACTACTAAAGCAGCGCAATTGATGGCCAGGTCTTACGAAGCAGACCAAGGACTTTTTCCTCAAATGTGACATCTGACAGCAGATGAAGGGCTCCACTGTAGCACGTCCACCACTAACACCTTTATTTATCTCAGACAAACCTCTTGTTTGTGTATATTTAGATCACTGCAGTCCCTTACACTCTGCCGGGCTTGCAAGTACATCTTCATGGCAGTGGATTTGTGCTCTACATTCCTGTGGGTTTGGCCTCAGCGCTCGGCTGAGACTCTAACTGTTATAAAGGATTTGCGAGTCTTTATCGGGAAATACGCAATAGGCACACTACATTCCGACCAGGGCCCGGCATTTAGCTCTCAGTCCCGCAAAAAAGCCATGGGAAGTTTCGGTGTGGCCTTGCAGTACTCCTCCCCCTATCATCCTGAGGGAAATTCGGTAGTCGAGAGGTAAAACAGGGACTTAAAGCAGTCCTTAACAGCAAGGGTATTAGGCTCGGGTGGCAGTTGGGTCAATCACCTATATGGAGTCCAGAGGGCACTTAATAACATGCCAAGAATATCCCTGGGGGCTGTACACCTTATGAGCTCCTGTTTGGGGTAAGAATGTGGGTACCCGACCTCAATAGTGTCAGCATAGTGGTGAGTTAAGTGTCAGCACAGTGGCGGATAAAACACCATTTGACCTCAATAATTTTTGGGAGGTTTTACAGTACATAAAAGAATTTGCAGCTTCGGGAAGTGACATCTAGGTGAAACCCACTGCCACTGGGGAAGTGAAAACGGTAACAGCAAGACCTGCCTAGGTCCGGAGATTGGGGACCAGGTCAGAGAGAAAATTGTGGACAAGAAAGAATTTTGGGCCATCTTACAGAGCGCCTGAACCTGTCCTAGCTGTCGAAGAAACCAGAACTGTCCTTCTTCCGCTTCTTGCTGGCCATCAAAACAAAAGTTTTGTCTCAATTGATGTGATAAAACCACACTATGAGGCCAATTCTCAACACTAGGGCACGTGGTCTCCTGGGTAGCCGCTGCACTCCTCTCGCTACCATACAGAAAGTTCAGATGGAAGCTTTAATAATGACTGAAGACTCCACTTTCCAAAAAGAAGCAGTAAACGACAATTAAAATGATGCTCCTCCCTATTGAAACAACTTCAACTGTACAGTCAACAAGTACAGAAATTTCAATTCGAAAAATTGACGACGTCTATGTCAACATGCCACAGATCGAGTCATCTAATAGTTCTACAAAACCTTCTAAGCTGCCAAGAATAGACCGGACGGTGTCTGGCTACTTCGTGCATATGATGATTTTTCATCAGATCCAAGTGAACCTGAGCTGCCGACACCACCTCTTCCTTTCGAGGTTTGAATTTATGCTTTCTATATTTGGCTGAAAAAGACTTACTTCATTGTTCCCTGGATACATCTATGGATTGCAATTGGCTAACTTTTCCGGGTACTTTGGATTGGCATAGTAACTGTCTTCTTCCTACTTCTGAATGGACGCTTTCTCGCAGAACACTCTGCAGTGCAACTTGTGAACTTGGTTACTAAATCACAAGCACCATCACATTATGAAGTAAGAGACCTGTCCCTGGTGAACATTACAGCGGTTCCAGTTCCTGAAGGAAATGTATGGTACAGGGTATCGTATGATGTATATGGCCTGCTGAAATTTCAAAAATTCCTTATTTGTTCAAAATTTCTTTAAATTACATTATCACCTCTAGTACTTTCTCCGATGATTGGGACATTGAAACTGCAATAGCCTTTGCGTTGTCTTAATTAGCTAGCTCTGTCACACCCACCTAGCGCCGGGACACTCTTTCGAGTAGCTGCACGCTCTACAAATACCCTGGTAACATAACATAACATAACATAATTTGTTTTCAGAATTAGAGCAATCAGCTGCATTTTCAAATTATGAATTATATTATGGTCCAAGTAATTTTGGAGACATGTTCTGTTACCAGCTTTATGGTCACCATTTTTTACATAAAGCCAGTATCCTACGCGCTGTTTATAATTACACACAATGGGAACACTGTCCAACACTGCCAAAAGGTAGTTGAAAGACTTTTGCACAGAAGTTTGCTAATTTTTCTGGTTTTGACACATCATACCCAGCCTACTACTATAGGCTTGCACTTACACTTGCAAAGGAAAATTTGCTAACAAACACCAAGTTGATATACTCTGAGGGCCAGATGTACGATGCGCAAAATAGCACCTCGCAAATTGCGAGTTTTTTGCGACTCGCAATTTGCGAGGCGCTATTTTGGATGTACAACAGTGTGTATCACACTGTTTGCGATTTGCAATGGGGTCGCAAATTGAGAGGCTCATGAATATTAACGAGCCTCTCGCAATTTGCGACCCCATTGGGAATGGCAGGCCCTCCCAGGTATGGTGGCCTGCTGGGCTCTGCAGACCACCATGTCTGGGACTGCTTTTAAATAAAGCATTTTTTTTTAAATGCAGCCCGTTTTCCTTAAAGGAAAACGGGATGCATTTAAAAGAAACAAATTAAACGTTTTCGTTTAATTTTTTAAGGGCAGGTAGTGGTCGACTGCTAGTTAAAAAAACCATAGACATTCACTGAAAAAAATACAGGTTTCAGGGCTGTTATAGTTAGAAATTGGCAGTTAAAAAACCTTAGAAATTAACTGAAAAAAACCACAGGTTTCAGGGACGTTATAGTTAGGAATTAGCATTTAAAAAACGTTATAAATTCATGGAACAAAAACAAATGTTACAGGGACGTTATAGTTAGGCTGACATTTCACTCGTACAAACCAGAGAAATTCAGCCGTTATAGTAAGCTGAGCTAACAATAACTCGCGCCCCCCAATGCACTGCTTTTGACCTCACATATTACATCCCTCATGACATGGTCAGTGACAACACTGATGTCATCACTGATGACATCAGTGATGACATCATCCACAGCATCTTTGATGCACCCACTCGCGCCCTATAGAATCTTTTACACAGCCATTGCCACTCCCACACAACCATTCATGGTCAGTGACATCACTGATAACATCACTGATGACATCTCAAATTACATCACTGATGACATCAGCGATGACATCATCCAGTGACTGTGAGTGTTTTTTAAAAGTTTATGAGTGTTAAATGTATGTAGCAAGGTGTATTGTTGAATCAATGGATGCATGAGTGACTGTATGGGTGACTCAGTGGGTGCGTGACTGACTGTATAAGTGAGTGATTAGGTGTCTCAGTGAATGTATGGGTGAGTGACTGGTTGTGTGAATGTGTGTATTGAAGAATTGAAAATGTTTTAGCTATTTTGTTCGTGCATTGTTTCATGTAAGTTAACATTCGTGGCACCATTTTATGTTTAGCCGCAATTTTGAATCATGCCATCAACTGAGTATTCCCTCCTTGAGAAGCAGGCTATGGAAAGTTTCATTTTTCCAAGGTTAGGCCTTGCTCTGCTAATGAATACACTGTTCTTTTCAGCGCATACCTTTCCCACTAGATAGAGGCCTTCCCCCACTAGTCTAGCGGTAGGCACTGACAGAATGACCTTGGCATAGAGATAATGTGTGCCCTGCCTCAGAGTCGAAGCTCATCCTACTGTACTTCTTTGTTTCAGCTGCACCTGCTAGTAAAATTCCATTAGGGGCGGGTCTTCCTTGGTTCTGAAATGTACATAATGTTTCTCTATGTTTGCTGAAGTAAGTCCTCTCTGCAGCACCCCTAAGCGACTGGGCAGATGGGGCTCCGCTCGAGTGTATCTGAATAAACATATACTTGGTTTGTATTCTCTACTGTCTGACCGACTCTTCATTTGTATGGAAGGCTGAGAGGTGGTCGCGAGTGACCCGGGTGACCCTAATCGGGTCACTTCCTTCAGTTGGTGCCCAACAGGGACTCCATCGGGCGAGTGGCCCTTCCTGGGTGGGGAGGTCGAGGCTGCCTTCGGGTTGGACGGACCAGGGATCCCTGCACGAGAGAGTTCCTGAACTCGCAGCTGCCCCTTCTGTCCCGCCAGATGGTGCCTCCCCAGCAGTCATCCCGACTGGGGTCCTGAACAGTGAAACCCTTGGATCTGACTGTTTGGTCCGAAGAGTCGGCAGTGGAGAATGAATTTGTTTGACCTGTGTGCACCAGGTGAGTTTCTTTTAGTTATTTTTGGACATGGTACCATTTTGGTTTGCATTTGTCACGGTCTGAGGATCGATTTTGGTACGAACACTTCGCCAGGCAACATAACAAATTTGGCTCACTTTTGAAAATGCCTGGGTTCAGTAAGTTCTTGATATCTTGTTGTCGTTGTTGTTCTGCAGATACAGATGCTCGATTGGAAGAAAGTCAGCCGGCGCCTCCAGAAGGCACTCCGAACTTTGATATGTATGTGAAGCATGGCCTTGGCCCTATTATGTTTAGTACACTATGGCACAAATATACGAGGGACAATGGCGAGTTGCAGTGGCCGTTGACAGGCACTTTTGATGAACAAAAAATTGGGTTTTTACAGGAGAAGTTGTTTGCGAAAAGAAGTAGGCAATCTATGTTTGATTCTCTTCGAATGTGGCAAAAGGAAGTCAAACAGAGGCGAATGAAAGCAGAGAAGGAGGCACGAAAGATGAGAATGCAAACATTGACTCAGAAAGCTATAGCACATGATAAAGAGAAGCAAGAGATAGGAATAGAACGTGCAGATAGGATGTTTTGATTGAATATTGA
Organism: Calotriton arnoldi; assembly: GCA_963921515.1. Lineage (NCBI taxonomy): Eukaryota > Metazoa > Chordata > Amphibia > Caudata > Salamandridae > Calotriton > Calotriton arnoldi. The sequence continues at coordinate 95,095 of CAWUFW010015227.1, read as the reverse complement.
TAAATCGTATGTAGCCCGAGAAGAAAATGAAACTTTAGTGAAAGAGCTGTTAGATACTCGACCCCCACCCCCAGAAGCCCCGCAGAGGATCTATCCCGCTCTCCCCTCACAGGCCCAGCTACCCAGTTCTTCTGTCTCTGCTGTTTCTGCTTCTGCTACTGTCGATCAGACTGCCTTGGCCACGGCACCTCCTGTCCTTTCTTTGTCTTCGCCGTCTGTGGCAACTATGACCGTTAGTACTCCTGTGACACCTATTGCTTCGGCGTCTCTTTCGCCAGCTCTTACACCTGTGACACAGCCAGCAGCGACGTTGGTGCCTGCTCCTTCTGTTTTTACCCCCACTGTGTTCTTCCATCCCTCAACATTACTGAGTAGTGGGACACCAGCACGTGGATTTGAGGATAGAGACTGGACGAAGTTTAAGGAACGTATGGGGTGGACGTTAGTCTGATCTGATATGGGAGATGAGGAGAAAAAGGTAGTAGCTAATCAGGCTGCGCAGTGGGCCCGAAACCCCATTTATGGTGTGGAAGATGTGTGGAATGTGATGAAAGATTATGAGCCTTTTGTACAACAGCATGCCCTCAAGCATATGTCTGCTACTCTGATTGGTCTTTGGCAGCAGTGTTTCAAAGATGTAGCACCACAGATTTTATATGATAATAAAGATCATGTATATGTCACTAATATGGAGCCTGGTCAACTGTTTAGCATTGTTGCAACATTGGTTGCTTATCAGGGTAGACTGCTTGAAAAGAGCCCCACCCCGGTATCTCCGATGCGGGAGGTTCATCCTATATATCACCCTGAAATACCAGAGCTAAAGGATCAGCACGATAATGTTATTAGACAAGGTGCAGCGGCCCGTTTCCAGGAACAATGGGTTTATACTCCGTGGAAAAGGAGTGAGGTTTTGTCACTTAAGACTCAACTACCTGACCCTAGGAAAGATCCTACTGCTTATTATAAAGAATTGACTGAAGCTGCTTCTTCTACAGTGATGACACTTGCTGATATTGAAATGTTTTTTGGTTTACTAGTTCCGGTTGATATTTGGAGACAGGTACACACACAGGATCACGTTGCGGAATTAGGTGGTACCTGGGACCAAATTAAGGCATGGGATCAGGAACGGAAGCCAGGTGATAAACCTAGACCAGAGATGCTTGCTTTGCCCGGCCGTATTATTACGTATATGCATTCTCTTATTCCCCCGAGAAAGGTTGATTGGGACAAGTTATCGGCTTGCCGTCAAAAGAAACATGAGAGTGTGTCTGATTTTTTTCACTCCGTTTGAAGGTGTGTTCCTAGATTATAGTGGACAGGATTTGTCGATCGAATGTGGTGTTCGATTGTTTGTTAATAGATTTGTTTCCAATTTGCTTCCTGAGATTGCGTTCCGATTACGGGCTTCTGAGAGCACCGGGTCCACCTCTTCTCCTTCTGGTATTCTGAATATGGCACAGTATTAGGAGCACAGGAAAAATGAGGAAAAGGAGAGAACGGAGAAGAAGCACAAGGATTTGTAGAAGAAGGTGTTGCTGCAGCAGGCTTCTAGGGGGAATGGTAGAGGACGTGGTGGTTTGGCCTGGCAGCTCCCATGTACTAGCAGGAATACTACGCCTGTAGGGCCGAATCAGTGTGCATATTGCAAAGAGGAGCGACACTGGCATAGCGAGTGTCCTGTGCTTTTGCAGAAGGTGGCGGTCCCAAGAGGACGAGGTTCTCCTGGACTGGGTCGTGGAGCTGGAGGCGCGGACAGGGTTCAGAATGCTGCAGCCACGCAGGGTCATGCCGATCAAAATTATTTTGATGACCCTCGGGGAGGCCAGTATTATCATGATGATTATGATACGGATGAGGTGACGGGGATGTCCTACAGCTAGGACAGCCAGGGACAGAGTGAGGGACCAGTTCCGATACCTGTAGATCAACATGGTCCGTACGTTAGTGCGGATGTGCATGGTTCGACTAAGGAGTTTTTGGTGGATACAGGTGCAACGAACAGTTCTGTTTTTTGTTCCTTGGCCCCTGGAGCAGCTCTGTCTGGCCATAATAATGTTTCGGTAGGTTTTTCTGGTGTACCGGTTAAAAGCCCCATTTCAAAACCCCTTGCATTGACTATTGGTCCTTTCACTGTGGCTTCACCATTTTTGTTGATGTCTAATTGTGGAGAAAATTTGATGGGTTGGGATTAGTTGAAGAAATTTCATTGAGCAATTTACTGCTCCCCGGCAGGTGTTTACATGACACTGGGTCCAAACGTCGTGCGTCCTACGCAGTGCCTATCCAAAGATGCGCCTCTTCCTGCTGGCAACTCTTTGGGCGACAGGTGACACTGATGTGGGACTGTTATAGATACCGCCAGTTTTGATCCAAGTTAGAGAGCTATTTTGCATTGCATACCTCAGTACAAAATACCACAGGCAGATGAGGGAGCTTTATTGCAAATTGTACAGGATTTGATTGAGAAAGGAGTGGTTGAGGAGACAACTGCTAATGTTTGTAAAGCCCAATTCTTCCCATTCTTAAACGGACACCTACGGGTTCCTCTGATGATCATGCAGACATTTATCGCTTTGTGATTGACTTGCAGGAAGGTAATAAAATAGTGATTCCTCAGTTCCAGGTGGTCCCTGACATTACGACTCTTTTGACAATGATTCCTTCTTCTGCTATATACTTTTCTGTCATTGATTTGAAAAACGCGTTCTTCAGTATTCCCATTCATCCTGACAGCAGGTATTTGTTTGGGTTCACCCTAGCTGGTAGAAGCTTTAGATTCTGTTGCGCTCCTCAAGGCTATACAGAGAGCCTGAGTATCTATAGTGAGGCATTGAAAGGTCAGCTGGATTCCTTGTCGCTCCCTACAGTTAATGTATTGCTTCAGTATGTCGATGACTTGCTCATCGCCTCGGATACAGAACAAGGTTGCAGAGACACTACGGTTAAATTGCTGTTACATTTAGCTCAACATGGCCATAAAGTATCCCTTTCCAAATTTCATTATTGTCAACAGGAGGTCACCTACTTAGGTCACCTACTGTCGAAGGAGGGTAGGAGACTGACCCCTGAGCACATCAGTACCATTGTTAAAATGCCCATTCCGCAAACCCAAAAAGATGCGCGTGCTTTTATTGGCATTACTTCCTACTCTCGCCAGTGGATTCCAAATTATTCCCTTCTAGCCAAACCCCTGCTTGCTTTGACTACTAAAGATGTGCATGAACCCTTGCCTTGGACGCCTGAATGTCAGCAGTCTTTTGAGCAATTAAAAACGGCGCTTTGTTCGGCTCTAGTGTTTGGCATGCCTAACTATAGCAAGCCATTTGTATTATATGTCCATGAGACGGCTGGTTGTGCGCTTTCTGTTCTAACACAAAAATTTGGAGATAAGCAACGGTGGTGTGCTTATTTCTCTGCTGTGCTTGACCCAGTCGCATGAGCCCTCCCGAGCTGTCGAAGAGCGGTCATGGCTGTGGCTGTCTCGATAAGGCAATCGGCTGGACTCGTACTTGATACTGATCTCACAGTCATGGTACCCCATGCTGTAGATACACTTTCGAATGAGACAAAGACGCAGCACCTCACCAGTGCACATCTGACAGGTTATGAGCTAACGCTGTTTCGCAAACATATTACTATTAAACGATGTGCCACTCTGAACCCAGCCACGTTACTACCCCTCCCATTTGAGAATGAGGAGATTGATATACATGATTGTATCTTCCGGATGGAAGAAGAGACGAAAGGACGGGTAGACCTTACTGATGTTCCCTTATCTGACCCCAAAGGGGAACTATATGTCGATGGCTCTTGTTTTAAATTACTAGATGGCACTACAACCGCTGCATATGCTATTACTATGCTGCGCACGGTGGTTGAGACATCACAAGTTACCTATCAGTCGGCCCAAGCTGCAAAGCCCATTGCCCTAATACGAGCCTGCGAATTGAGTGAGGGACTGGTTGTTAATATTTATACTGACAGCCAGTATGCCTTTGGAGTCGCCCATAATTTTGGGCGACTCTGGGCAGAGAGAGGGTTCCTTACTTCCCATGGGACAAAGATTCAGCACGGTCATCTTATATACAGGCTTCTGTCTGCTTTGACACTCCCCAAGAAGTTGGCAATAGTTAAGTGTAGCGCCCACAGGAAAGTTACTGACAATGTAGGTAAAGGGAGCGCTTTTGCAGATCAGACAGCTAAGGAAACAACCCGGACTAGAATGAAAAGAATGTCCGTAGCAGGTCCCGCTAGGTGGGTGCCCGAGGTCACCATGTTTGAGGATACACTTGAGAATGTGAAGGAAATACAGAGTGAGGCCACAGTGGAGGAATTGGCAGTGTGGCAAGAAAGTACAGCACAATTGAACGATGAGGGATGTTGGATTGACAAGTCGGGGAAGCAGATATGGATGTTGCCAGATGCATATGTTCTTCCTGTAGTCACGATGGCTCATGGTCCAGCCCATATCAGTGCTAAGGGTATTCGCAAGTTGCTAGACCCCGTATGGCAAAATGACAACTTTTCGAAGACAGCTGCACATTTAGTGAAGTTCTGTATGGTGTGCATGATGCACAATCTGGGGAAGGGTACCCCCACACCACCCGGTAATTTCGCACCACCCACTTTCCCTTTTGAGGTCCTTCAGCTAGATTACATCGAGTTAGAAATGGTCAATAATCTGAAGTATGTGTTGGTGGTTGTTTGTGCATTCAGTAAATGGGTTGAAGCCTACCCCACCAAAGACAATACGGCCATGGCGACTGAAAAGGTACTCCTGAAGGAGTTCTTTCTTCGCTTCGGCTTGCTCCGTTTGATCTGGAGTGATAACAGAAGTCACTTTAATGCCAAAGTTATACAGCTAATTTGTGACGGTCTGCACATAAAACAGAAATTCCATGCTGCAAATCACCCCCAGTCAGCAGGTTTGGTTGAGAAGTACAGTGGTACTCTCAAACTGAAATTGGCAAAGATTCAGGAGACAACAGGGTTGCAGTGGCCAGATGCTTTACCATTATCTCTTTTGTCGACAAGAACAACAGCACCTTCTAGAACAGGATTGTCACCTTATGAGGTCGTGTTTGGATGCCCAGCAAATGTCTGGGGCGATCCGCGCCCTCGTACGTTCTCTGATATTGAGTATCCGCTATTGACAGATTTCCTGTGCCAGTTAACTGAAAATTTGCGTTCTATTCACCAACAGGTCCAGGACACTCTCCCAGTTATATCAGAGGGCCCCGGACACAACATCCAGCCTGGTGATTGGATTCCAGTGCAGAGTTTTCAGCGGAAGAAGAGTTTGGAGCCCCGCTGGAAGGGACCTGAACTGGTCCTTCTAGCCACTAGAAGCGCAGTCAAGGTTGCTGGCCGAAAAAACTGGATCCAAGGCGCTCACTGTAAACAAGTGCCTCTACCTTTGCCCTAACACCAATGGGTCGCTGATGGAGTTGGGGATACTGAGTGTGAAAAGGTGCCTCAGTTCATCCCTTTTAGCGACGCAAAATTAACGTGGACCCAAACAGATGCAGAGAATGATGACGTGCTAAATGCAGTGGTCCCTCCAGAAATCCGAGCCATTGAAGAGCCGCTATTTGCTGACCCCTCTGTGCCTGGAGTCACCAGGTACAATTTGCGCCTTCGGCTGAGGAATAGTACACCAAAGGAGAAGTCAGATTAGTGAGGGATGGACTCTGTAAGTTAGGGTTACTTTGCTATAGTACCAACGGTGTTAGTTTAGGGTGTTGTGAGGTTGGTGCACTGTTCTGACATTGGACAGGATAAATCGAACGTGCTCCCTAGGAGGGGGGTACCTTATCCTGAGCGACGTGGGATTCATCGTGAGCTTAGGACTGAGCAAGCTCCACCGCCGGTGCTCAAGAGCGCCAACGTTGATGAACAATAGGAGCCTACCAGTGAGGCTCTGACGGACACTGGGAACACTTACCTTTGCTATCAGTTTTATTGCATTTCTCTTCTTGCTTCACAATGCATCCTTTTGGTTGCCCTATTGAGGAGGAGGAACAGCCATTTGAACCACCGCGTTTAGCGCGGGGGTGGTTAACAAAGAGTAAAATAGTTTGCATACTAATTGTTTTGATTTCGCTGATAATAATACTTGGAATATCCTGGTTTCTAGAGGAAAAGTATCCTGTACACACTTTGGTTGGTATGACGCCCACTTTCCCTGAGCACATTTTTGTTACTTTGGCCCATCACAAAGAAGAGCATAGAAAGTTGTACACAGATAATGTTTTTATACAAACGTTGAACTAAGCCCATGAAGTCTTCAATACAACTAATTGTTGGGTTTGTGGATTGCTCCCCTCAGTTACTCATAAGAGCGATAATTTGTTGTCCATGCCATTGTCATATGTTGGTAGCTGTGAAGATTGGTTTGAACTGTTCGTTATGGTGCACTACCACTTCCAACTCTCTACTCAGGATATGACACCTGCTGGTTCTCGCACTGTGGTAGAGTATATAAGTTTTCATTATGGGTTTACTTCCATAGGAACGGCAGGACAAGGGACTTCTGGTACATTGTCCCCAAACTCCTGTATGAACAAGTATGACAAAATGAAGAACGAAACATGGCTTCGCATGGAAATGGCTGATATCCAAAGGTTCAACACCTCTGAGTATTTCAATCTTTCCAAGCTCGCAATATTACTAAGGACAAACCGATGCCGGTGTCCGTGGTCAACACAGCAGCTAGTTTCTGTGTCCAAGGGACCGGGGAGGTAAAGGTGGGGGAGAGTAGATGCAATTTCACCTACAGACTGAGAATGATTAATAGTCCGCCATTGATCTTAGCCCCAATGTCTATTTTGTCTGTGATCCCAAGCTCATGTCTGGCTTCGAAGGGGATGCTCAGGCAGATGTTACCTCTCTTTCCTCCTTCCCCCAGTGTATGTTGCCCCGTCCAATTATCATAAAGATCATCGGCTGCAGCGTAGGAGTTCATACTTGTCCCGAATCAGAAGGGTCGTTGACACAAAGGATATAGATCAGACAGACACCACTGCACAACAGTTCGAGGATGCCCTAAAGGTCCTCCTACCTTTTTGGGGCCCAATGTCCAATAGTCTTCAACTTCATCGGTTAACAAGGGTTGTTGAAGGGGTTATCAATACAACTGCTGGAATAATGACAAATATCACTGCTGAGCTTCAGGCTACGAGATTAGTCACTTTGCAGAACCGGATGGTGTTAGACGTCATCCATGCCAATCGGGGAGGGGCCTGTCACGTCTTTGGCAGCAGCTGTTGCGTTTACATACCTGACCATGCCCCCAATGTGTATGCAGCTATACAAAAATTGCATAGACTTTCGTCTGACATACATCAAGAGACAGGTACTGGGACACTATCAGGGTGGTTCTGGAACAAACTCATCTCTTGGGGTTGGAAGATCCTCACTTTTCTGGCTGTAGTTGCCGGTATATTCTTCACGTGCTGCCTCTGCATACAATGTCTCCCAGCTTGTTGTTCCTATTGTGCCACTATCCTCATTCCCAAGCCGAAAATGTCAGTTCACTATACTAATGCAGCAATTATGTTGCAAAAAGAAATTGATGAAATGATGCAGATTGACGAGGACATCTTTGGTTCTACATCATCCCTTGCAACTTCCATTCCTGATACATAGTATATAGATTGTCCTGAGTATTGATGTATTTTTGCTTATTCGAATGTTATGTGTGTTCTGCCCATCATGTAAAATTGTTAGCAAATGCTAAAAGGAGGGTCTGATGAAATGAAAATGTTTTAGCTATTTTGTTTGTGCATTGTTCATGTAAGTTAGCATTCGCTGCACCATTTTATGTTTAGCCGCCATTTTGAATCATGCCATCAACTTCGTATTCCCTCCTTCAGAAGCAGGCTATGGAAAGTTTCATTTTTACAAGGTTAGGCCTTGCTCTGCTAATGAATACACTGTTCTTATTAGCACATACCTTTCCCACTAGATAGAGGCCTTCTCCCACTTGTCTAGCGGTAGGCACGGACAGAACGACCTTGGCATAGAGATAATGTGTGCCCTGCCTCAGAGTCGAAGCTCATCCTACTGCACTTCTTTGTTTCAGCTGCACCTGCTAGTAAAATTTCATTAGGAGCGGGTCTTCCTTGGTTCTGAAATGTACATAATGTTTCTCTATGTTTGCTGAAGTCAGTCCTCTCTGCAGCACCCCTAAGCGACTGGGCAGATGGGCTCCGCTCGAGTGTATCTGAATAAACATATACTTGGTTTGTATTGTCTACTGTCTGACTGACTCTTCATTTGTATGGAAGGCTGAGAGGTGGTTGCGAGTGACCCGGGTGACCCTAATCGGGTCACTTCCTTCAGTATCTGTCTGTCAGTTAATGTCTAAGTGGGTGCATGAGTATGTTAGTGGGTATGTGAATGGCTATATGGGTGATTGATTGGTTGTCTGACTGTGTCTATGGTTGTCTGGGTGTCTGTGTTTGTGGGTGAGGAGGTATGTGACTGCCTGTATGGATCAGTGAGTGGGTGAGTCAGTGGCTGTATGGGATACTGTTGCTTGTGTGAGAAGATGTATGAGTGAATGAGTGTCTGTATGACTGTGTCGGTGATTGAGTGCATGTGTCAGTATGGGTGAGTAACTGAGTATGTGAAAGGCAGTATATGTGAGTGATGGGGTATATGAGTGACTGTATGCATGAGTGAGTGAATGTGAGAGTGGCTACATGGGTGAGTGCACATGCTTCTGTCAGTGACTGTATAGCTGAGTGAGTATGTGTTACTATTTGTATGAGTAAGAAGGTGGGTGGGTGTGTAATTGTTTGGGTGAGTAAGTGGCTGTATGATTGACTGTATGGATGAGTGTCTAGGTGTGTGAGTAGTTCTATGGGTGACTCAATCAGTGTGTGAGCGCCTGTATGGCTGTATGAGTGGATGTCAATGGTATTAGTGAGTGAGTGGGTCTATGAGTGGCAGTATGGGTGAGCGAGTGGATGTGTGTGTAGATCAATGAATCAGTGAGTGGGTGTGTAAGTACTGATATGTCTCTGTGAATGGGTTTGTGAATGGTTGTGTGGGAGTGGCAATGGCTGTATAAAAGATTCTATAGGGTGCGAGTGGGTGCATCAGAGATGCTGTGGATGATGTCATCACTGATGTCATCAGTGATGACATCAGTGTTGTCACTGACCATGTCATGAGTGATGTAATATGTGAGGTCATAAGCAGTGCATTGCAGGGGCGCGAGTTATAGTTAGCTTAGCTAACTATAACGGCTGAATTTCTCTGGTTTTGTACGAGTGAACTATCAGCCTAACTATAACGTCCCTGAAACCTGTGGTTTTTTCAGTGAATTTCTACGTTTTTTAAATGCTAATTTCTAACTATAATGTCCCTGAAACCTGTGGTTTTTTCAGTGAATAAATATATATATACAGCATGCGTTGTAATAATTTTGTTGTAATGACTGTTTCCCAAAAGCAGCCCTGGCAAAAATGCTAAAACCAGCACTGTCCCCTTCCTCTCCTCACTCTAACTCTCTTTTTCCGTTAATCTGTTAATTTCCTCTCCTTCTCCCTCTCTTCCGCCTCTCTATGGGGCTTATTTACAAGCTCCTATTGCCACAACAATATCACTTCCAGTGACATTGTGATGGCGATAGGGACTTCGCCTTATTTACAAGGCAGCATTAGGCCACTTAACGTGGCTTAACGCTGCCTTTTAAATAAAGCACGCTTTCACGCTATGGTTAGCGTGAAAGGGGAGGGCAATGGGTGATGCTGTGGGCGTTCCACTGCAACACCCATTGATTCTGACGTTGCCCCCTATTTACATGGGAGGCGTAAATAGGAGGCAGAGCCAGAATTAAGACCAGGGAAAACCTGGTCTTACTCTGGCGCAACAAGGAGAAATGTTTCATTTCTCCTCGTTTTTGCTGTTTTCGTGTGTGCTGCGTTGTGCAGCATACACGAAAATAGCAAAAGGCCAATGATTGTTTATGTACAGGAAGGTCCCCCTTCCTGCACATAAACAATAATTTTTTAAAATGCTGTTTTGCAACTTCTACTTGTGCAGCATTCAGCAGCACACATAGATGTTACAAAACGGCATTTAAAGATTGTTTTTGTGCAGGATGATGGACCTTCCTGCACATAAACAACCTTCCCCTGCATGCAGACATCCTTGCACTATGGTGCAAGGGTGCCTGTGTTGGCGCTAGGCTGCTAAGTGTAGCGCCAGCGCAGGGGGAAACGCAGGGCTGCACCATATTCTTGTAAATATGGTGCAGCCCTGCGTTTCTGAAGTGGCGGAGTGAGGCGTTAAGCCAGTTAGGCTAATGCCTCATTCCACCACTTCCCTTGTAAATATGTCCCATAGAAGTTACAAAACGGCATTGTTTCAGTGACATTGTGATGGCGATAGGAGCCTCGCCTTATTTACAAGGCAGCGTTAAGCCACTTAATGTGGCTTAACGCTGCCTTGTAAATAAGGCACCCTTTCACGCTATGCTTAGCGTGAAAGGGGAGGGCAACGGGTGTTGCTGTGGGTGTTCCACTGCAACACCCATTGATTCTGACGTTGCCTCCTATTTACAAGGGAGTTGTAAATAGGAGGCAGCGCCAGAATTAAGACCAGGGAAAACCTGGTCTTACCCTGGCGCAACGAGGAGAAATGTTTCATTTCTCATCGTTTTTGCTCTTTTCTTGTGTGCTGCACAATGCAGCACACATGAAAACAGCAAAAACGATGACAAATGAAACATTTCTACTCATTGAGCCAAGGTAAGACTAGGTTTTCCCTGGTCTTAATTCTGGTGTTGCCTCCTATTTACGTTTCCCTTGTAAAGCACACACGAAAACAGCAAAAGTCCAATGATTGTTTATGTAAAGGAAGGTCCCCCTTCCTGCACATAAACAATCATTTTTAAAAAATGCTGTTTTGCAACTTCTGTGTGTGCTGCCTCAAGCAGCACACATAGAAGTTATATCTAAGGAGATGCATCACGTTGTAAATGGGCCGCAACGTGGCACATTGTTTGCGCTGCCGCTGCGTCACAAAAAGTGACTCAACGGCAGTGCTAAAGTGTAGCAAGGGGCTTGTAAATCTGCCCCCTTAGGTTTCAGACAGGGCAGGTTTTTTATGTGAGAGAAGTTCACTCCTGTATAAATGCCCTTGGTTACGAAATGACAACATTTGCCTTTCTAAAAAGTAAAGAGATTTAGCAACCCATCTGTAAATGTGATTCACTCTATCGGGCTCTGAGGATTAAGATTAGACTACCGAGTCTCCTGGTGATCAGGGCTTTTCAATGTCGATGTTAAATGAAACGTAAATGTCTCTTCAGAAATCCCCAGTGACAGACACATATGTCCACGTCGGTGCAACCCATAAAGAAACTGCTTGTGGTCACTGAGCAGTTGAAAAGCTGCACTGACATTGATGGATGACATCCCAGCTTGCTCAGCTACATCAAAGATCCAAGTAGAAATGGAGAATGCCCTTCACGTCCCTCTAAGCAAATCATTTTATGAGAGAGATATTCTCTGAGCTATAGACAGCCCTTGTATGAGGTGTCGGAGACAATGTTACTTTCCTCAATATTTAAACTTTGTCGGCATAGACTGGAAGCATGACCTTTTATAAAGTTGGAGAGCCAACCTCATTCTTAGGCAGTGACAATCATTCCAAGATTATGGTAATTCTCATGAGGCATTAACATCAGGAACTAGCGCAGGGGGAAACGCCATTATAGAGGCGCAGGTTTAAAGTCATGAAGTTTCAAGTCTGGTGATTTCACAACCTAAAATCAACAGCCTTTTTAACCGTTCTATTTAACAGTTTTATTTTTGCCCCTTCCCAGACTTCATGTTTCTCCTGCCCTCTGCCAAGTCTGTAGTGCAATAGCTTTCTGTACCTTGTTGATATTGCAGGACCTTGTTCACAAGAAAAGTCATACATGTACTCACAATAGTTCTGAAAAGATTGAACCACACCAGCAGATCTAGTAAGCGAGAGATGTAAGCATTTACTGCCTTCTCAGCCCCTTCTCAGTTCCAACTGCCCCATCATCTAAAGAGCTCCCAACATTATAGAATATAGGGGCATATTATCAAGGGCTTTATCGCCGCTTTAGCGGCACTTTTTGCCGCTAAAGCGGCGATAATTTTATCACCCTATTAGCAAGCTGTCGCTAACAGGCGTTAGCGACAGCTTTCAGGAGTTAGAGGCCGCGTTAACCATCGCCTAGCATGTCAGCGATAATTATCGCTAATGACATGCAAGGAAGGCGTTCCCTACTAAAAGCGACTGAAAACAGTCGCTAATCCCACTACCCCCTATTAGCAAGGCAGGCGAAGCGATATAATAATTTGCGCTAAGCGCGTTTATCACTATATTTTATCTCCTGCTAGTGAGGATGACTTACCTGTTTAAGGTATAGGAGGTGGATTCTAATGCTGAATCCACCTTAGCGATAATGCGAGAATAACGCTGCTTTTCCAGCGATATTCTCACATTTTACCGCTATCGCTGGAAATAATATCGCTATGGAGATAAACCTTACTAATAGGGTGTTATCTCAGCGATATTTTCCAGCAATAGGCGGCGTTAACCAAAGTCGCGCTAAGCGCGGTTAGCGATAAATATCGCTATTCCTTGCTAATATGCCCCATATATTTATGAGGTAATCAATGTTCTTATTACAACCGGTGATGTAAACATCTTTCTAATACCAACCTAAGAAGCTCCACACATCTTCCCCCTTAAAACAAAAGGAAAAAATCACTTTCTAGTAATGTATTAACATTGAAAATGACTAAAATAAAGTTACTAAGAAACATAAAATAACTCATCAAGGTGACTTTACAGTTTTAAATAATCTTTGAAATACCCTAGTACTTTTCAAAATCTCACAAGTTTTGCAAAACAAGATCTGTCTTTTTACGGGAGTAACCATTGTGAGTATATGTTTTTCAGTTTGTTTTCTTTCCTCCATATCACGGTTATTGGAATCAACACTAGTGTTATTGTATAGAACGACTCTATTTAGGTTCCAAATCCTGTCATCTTCCATTTTGAGTGCATTTCTTAACAATTTAATGCCTTTTCTTGGTTCAGTTGACTCAGGGCCTAATAAAGAGTTTGGCGGTCCATAGGACTGCCAAACCCAAGGTTCTTTGTGGCTACCCCCACACCGGTGGTCCAACCACCGTAAAACAACTTCGGTGGTCAGACTGCCATGGGACCACCGCAACTGCCGGGGATTCGCAATCCCTTTGTGTTGGCGTGCTGGTCTGGGGCAGCAATATGCTGGAGGTGCCGCTGAGGCACCAGCAAGCATATTATGACTTTCCTGACCAACACACTTTTCATGGCGGTGATCGTCTTGCTGCCCGCCAGACCACGAAATGACTCGTAATCTGGCGGGCGGCAGTTGATTTTGGTGGTGTGGGAGCGGGGCGCTGGTGTGGCGGCCCACTCCTGCACTGCCAAAGTCATTATCAGGCCTTTAGAATCACCTGAGATCGAAATGGAGTTCGAATCTTAATCTAGTCCCCAACTCTGACATTCAACTCTCTTACTGTCCAGTATCAAATGCTTTTTTCCTCTCCAACATCTTCATTTGTTTTCTTATCCTCCAGTCACTCTTAACTGAAACATGCACCCAACCTTTATTCCAATCCATCTACCCTGGGACTAGCACAGAATTCATTTTTCTTCCTCTGAATAGTTGAAAAGGGAGATTTCCCAATAGTTCCATGTGGGGTAAGATGATAAGATACTAAACCTTTCTGCAACTCTCTCTTCCAATTTAAGCCACTATTCCTTGCTGTGAGAAAGTCATCCTTTTTGCCTTGATCACCCCATTTTCTGACTGATACTGGTGGGTACTGACTCTGAATGTGCCCTGGGCTCTGCTAACCAGACCCAGGGCCAGTACTTGGCTTAAAAGGTATATGGTAATTACGTGAAATTACAATTGATTCAGACAACATACCTGTAAGTCCTTATTATATGATAGGACATGTAGGTTTAGTGACCCCAGCGGATTTAATGCACTTAAGTGTGCACTGCTATGGTGTCTGCTGTCATTTTAAAGCCAGCCCTGACTTACAGGCTGGGATTAAAAATAAAACTATGTACAAATTTGACTTTGGAATTAAAAGTACTTCCAAAGTCTAAAACTAACTCTTTATTACATATAGGTCACTCTAAGGTCAGCCCTAGGTGCCCCAAGAGTAGGTTGCCTTGTAATTAAAAGCAGGAAAATTATAAAATATATTTTGCATGCTGTGGTGAGGGAAGAACTGCTTGTTCCGTATTCCCCCATTGTAGTGTTGTTAGCTCCACAGGCTAACATGGGAAGGCTTCATTAAACTTTAATAAAGTCTAACTTTTGACAGGAGTGAGCTAGAACATTACTTCAATGTATCAAAATAATAGTTACAATACATCCAACAACCTGCCAAGGTTGGATTTATTTAAACTATTGCAGGAAAGTAGTTTTAGAGCTTGCTTTCTTAAAGTTACCTAAAGCAGCCCTGTAGCAGCCTCTTCCGGTTGGCCAGCCTTTGACAGGCTGAGCCAAGCAGCTCCTGATTAGGTGTAAATTACCCTGGGGTGAAACAATGCAACCATCTGGTGGGAGGAGATCTGCTGCCTGCAGATGCCAGGACAAGAAGGGGACTGGGTAGCCAAACTGGTCTTCAAAGGGAGAAGCACAGATAACACAGGAACCAGGCCCAAGCCCCACTTCTTGTACCCCCAGTCAGATGGGAGCCCCTTTAATTAGATTAGGAGGGAGAGGGGCTGGCTGGGGAGTGTAGCGAAAAGTTAGCCACACCTGTGGGCTGGGTTAGCCAAGCCTCAGCTCCAGGAGAGATTTTCTCCATTTTGATTGAGACTGAGATGTGCATTCTGGGACAAAAATATGCAACGCTTCCAAGGAAGGGGTCATCACAGAGGGTGGCAACTCGAACCCCATTGATTGGGGGTGCCCCCCTGCCAGCCCAGAATCTGGAACACATTTTACAGAGCAGCACAGCACCTGATTTTCCTGCTTGGAAACATCTGGAGACAAAGGACTGCCATGTTTGACCCTTGGATTGCACAAACAGAGGACTGTCCTCATAAAGACTGCATCTGCTACACTCTTAAGGACTTTTCCTGTCTTAAAGGATCAAGGAGTGGACTCCTTGCTCAGCAACAGGAAGAAAAGTGCTGGAAAAAGTCACCTGCATTATCTCCAACAAGGACAAGCCCAGCGACCAACTTCACCTGGATTTTACTGGATTTGACCAGGTGCATTGTCGGAATTGTAGTTCCAAACCCCCAAGAGGCAAATCAGAGCTTCTGGTGCCTTGGCTGGTGTTGGGGACCCTCAAAGGACCTTTCAAAAGAAATTCTGAAAGTTTAGGAACTTTTTCACAACTTTTGGTAAAAAGCTCCATGAAAAGACTGACCTCAACCATGAGAGTGAAGTTGGCAACTTCAAACCGCGACTCCGCCTGACCATGCATGTGTGCCCCATAGAAAGCTCTGGAGCTCTTCAACGTTGACGATGAAGACAAAGACCTCCAGGACTCACCCAGGCATCAGGCCACTGTTGTTGAACTGAAACCAGCTTGATGAAGCAGATCACTTGATGTCGAGAGAATACGCTCCAAAAAAGTGACTAAGTCAGAAGATAAAAACTTGACCGGACCCTACTGCTCATCATAGCCGACATGCGGTCCATCGTGGGCGACCTGAAACTTTAACTTTGTCCCAGTCCAGTGTGACTAGAAAGCTGCAGTTTGCGCTTTTCACTTTTAGGGGCTCGAAAGCACCATGTGTTTATTTACATTTCAAAACTTCATATATCTGGTTTCCTACATTGTATTTTTTGTCATTTTGGTGTCATTTTAAAGATAAAAATATTCTCTATTTTATAAGGTGGTGTTGGATCTTTATTGTGTTTTTATGTCTTACTTATTTACTGTTTAGGTGCTATATTAAATGCCTTACACACCTGTCTCTTAAGTTAACCTTGACTGCTTATCAGCCAAGCTACCAAGGGTTGAGCAAGGATCAATTTATTGAGACTTGACTGGACCTTATTTTTGATTGTGGTGTTATTAGTAGGTGTAGGTACCTACCCACACCTACTAATAGACCACATTCCAACACTTGCAAGTTGATAACCCTCATTGAAAATCCTATTGAACCTCTCCACCATACCATTGGATCCTGAATTGTATAAAGTAGACTTCCTAAGTTTTATTTCCAATGTGAAAATAAATTCCTCAAACTCTTTGGAGCAAAGTTGCACCCCATTGTCAGTTAAAATGCTTCCAGGGATACCTTCTCTTCTGAATAGGTTCTCCAAAAATCGAATAACTGCTCCTGTTGTTGTTTCTCCTGCACATACACCTTTAGGCCATCTAAAGAATAAATCCATCACCACCAATAAATGAGGAGTTGCTCTTTCTCCTTTTAATAGACCAACCAAATTGAGGGCAATTTCCTTCCAAGGCCCATTAGGAAGTTCTCTGCATAACATCAGTACACGCCTCAACTTATTTATTTTATCACTTTCTTTGCACTCACAACATTCACATATCTTCCTCTCTATGTCTAGATCCAAACCTGGCCACCAAAATCAGCTCTTATTTTTGTCTTGACAATGCTTAAATGTCCTTCATGAGACATATCCATAATCCTGTCCCTTACACTGTTGGAAACTAATAATCGGTCTCCTCTAAGCAATAACTCTTCATGAAATGATAATTCTTCCCTAAACATCCAAAATGGCCAGAAACTCTCTTTCAATCTATGGTTTACTGGCCAACCATTCAAAATGAAGGGGGTGAGGTTTCTAAGTGCATCATTAAGCTTCACCTCTGATTTCTACTCCTCTTCAGTCACCACACACACACAATTTCATCTGACCATTCAATACCATCAGTCACCTTATCCTCTGTTCCATTCACAGAGACTAAGCCTGATAAACAATCTACAGTTTAATTGTGAACTCCTGGAATGTAATTAACAGTAGGTGAGAACTCTTGCAATTCAACTACCTATTTGCAAATTCTTGCTAAAATATTGTCTAATGCTTTCTCCATGAATATCTCCCTTACGAGCTTATGATTAGTATCCACCGAAAACGTTCTTTCCAATAAAAATATTTTGCATAACATTTCTTGATAGCCCAGCAAACCACCAAAGACTCTTTTTCAATTACAGAATAATTATACTCTGCATCTCCAAGAGCCCATGAGGCACAGGCAATGATATCTTCTGCCCTATCGCTGATTTGTAGCAACACAGCTCTTAACCCTTTGCTGCTAGCATCCGTGGCTGCTTTAGTCTGCCTGCCAGCAACAAAAGCCATACGATCCAGTGCTTTTTCAAATCTTATTTCACTAGTTCATATTCCTTTTGACATTCTATGGTCCACAAAAAGTCTACATTTCTTTTACATAAATTGTGTATTTCTTTGGTTTTACTTAAAAAATTGGCTACAAATTTACTATAAAATTTAACCATGACTAGAAATGACACTACTGCTTCCTTGTTCCCAGGATAATGTAACTCGCAAATAGAGTCAATTAAATCATTTGTTGGTTTAACATCTGAACTAGTCAACTTATGTCCCAAATATGAGATCTTACTCTTGCCAAATTTACATTTCTCCAGATTTAAAGTGAGACCAGCATCTTTGAAACTTTCTAGAACTTTAACTATTCTTCTATTATGCTCCTGCCAAGTTTCACCATATTTTAAAACATAGGGGCATATTAGCAAGGCCCACGTTAAAATTATCGCCGTTTTAGCGGCAGGAAACTGCCGCTAAAACGGCGATAATGGGCTTGCTAATATGCGTTATAGAATTCCAATAGAAGCCCAGGTTAGATGTGCAGGACATCTAACCTGGGCTTCTATTGGAATACCATAACGCATATTAGCAAGCCCATTATCGCCGTTTTAGCAGCAGTTTCCTGCCGCTAAAACGGCGATAATTTTAACATGGGTCTTGCTAATATGCCCCATAGTCTTGAAAACAGCGTACTCCCTCCAAAGTTCCCAAAATGGAATTCATAACTCTCTGGAAAATGGAGGCTTCTTAAGCCTGGCCAAAAGGCATTCCCAGAACTTTGTATACGCCCACAAATAATGTTAAAACCTGTGATGAGGGATGTAAACCAATTTGATGGTAGGCAGATACAAGATCGATTGTAGTGCACCCACCAAAGAAGACATAATTTCTGAAATATTAGGTAGGGGAGCTTGTCTACTATTTTTTTCTAGTTCAAACCTCTAAGATGAATACATAAACAAATAGCTTCTGTAGATTTACGAGCCACCGCCATTGGTGCCAACCATTCTGTAGGCTCAACTGGTTAATTACTCCAGAAGTTCTCAATCTGACAAATTCCTTGCAAACATCTTCTTGCAAACTCAAAGGAGTTGCGCCTGGCTTAAGCTTTATTCAATGGATATACTTTTTAACATAGCCCAGTAAATTGGTAAAAACGTCAGGGAAAAGATTCACAAAATCATCACAAGACTCCTTGACCTGCCTTACAATGACTTGTGATTATTCATTGGGATCAAGATAGATATCCATCTCTTTTTGATGCAGCTAAAATAATATATTGTCCCATTTTACAGCCACGCAAACCTTTCCAGGAATGGTACATTAACAGTACTCTGTACTGCCCATAAAATATCCTCTCATGTTAATCTCTTGTCCCACATACCCACCTGACCTGATGTCCATGCGATGTAAAGAAACATTTTTCCCAAACAGATTTTCCTAAACAGATTCCAAATTAATAAAGAGTTTAAAACGGGAATCAAATAATATTTTAATTTCCACATCATTCACAAAAACCTTGCCTTCTTGATAAATTGAAACTTTGTCTTCTACCTGTAAAACAAATGTATCCCCTTTACTCTCTACAGCATCATTTACCTGAGAACAAAATGCTACAGAATTTACTTCACATCACTACGTTTACTAGTTTTCACATCAGGTATTGCAAATTTGTCAAGAGTGCAACAGCAAGTGGAGAAGTGTCCCTTGTGACCACACTGATTACAAACAGCTTTTATTGCTGGACAAACATTACTGTTAGCCATGTGTCCAAATTGACCACACCTGAAGCACTTCCCTTTGAATTTCCCCATACTCCTATTAACATTTCTAGTATCTACAACTAAATTCTTCACCACATTTCCTCTGTATAATTTCTCTGTATAATTCATCAGCACAGTTTAACCTCTGTTCAATTCTTTTAGCATTGGCAAGCACATCCTCCAAAGGTGGTTTGTCCTCCTCTCCTCTCTTATCCTATCACTTTTACAGTACAATGGGAACTGATCTCTTATGCTTTCTTCAAAAAGAGCTCCAACTTTAAAGGATGATTATGATGCCAATTTTCTTAAATCAGTCACTTTCTCCTCAATTGACTCATTGTCTTTTTGTATCACCCTGCTAAAATGGTAATGTTTTAAAATGGTACTTGTATGCGGTAGATAATGCAGTTCTAGTTTCTTTACAACCACTTCAAACCTCACACAGCCTCGTGTCCTCTACCAAATCTTGACCTTCCACTCCTAGCGCCAATTTGCACTCAGCACCTAAACTTGCGCCACACACTCAGGCATAGTTCTAGAAAACTTTCCTCCACCTCATCCATTTCATGGGTGGTTTCCCTGGACGATTCAGAAAGAAATTGAAAGGTGTGGCGTTCTGCATAGATGTCACAACTCTACACTTCTCCTTGAATGAACACTGGGAAACACTATTCTCTTCAATATTAGATGTAAGTTGACTAAAGTTAATTTTTCAAATAAAATGGGAGATAAACAAAATCACCTGTAGTCTTAAAATGTAGATCTCAACATGATGACACTCTTGCCAACAGATATGTTCAAATGATGACACCAACAAATATGTACAAAGCGTTCTCTATGTATGCTTGTTATATATATGTTTTCCTAAACATGAAAGTATCGGATTGCCTATTTTCCTTATACACATGTCCACTGAAATATGTTGAATTCATCCCAACTCCATAAAACGGCCGTCAACATGTGCTCGCACTGATTGAGCTTGTTTTGTATCCCTTTCCCAATCTGCTACAATTCGTCCCACCATGGCGTGATGTGGGACGTGCAATCCAATCATCTAACTCCATCGATTGAGCACAATACTCAAAAACACCCACAGTAAAAGTCCACTGAAAATAATCTTTATCTTGCATCGATGTAGTGAATGACACGCCCTTCTTTAATGACATGCATCATCTTCTGTAGACTGATAGTAACATCTGCCAACTGCTGTTAAGCATTAATGTTCACCATGCGCTTTCTTGCCCAACTTACTGCTGAGCAGGTTGAAGCAGGCAGATCCATCTGCTTTCCAGAGAATAGCTCATCACCAGTAAAAGACCAGGAGCAGATAAAATGAGCGAGTGATGTAAGCATTCATTTCCGCCTCAGTCACCTCTTAGTTTCTACTGTCTCCCCAGCATCCAAATTGCTCCCCTCATTCTAGAATATATATTTTAATGAGGTAATCAACGTTCGTAGTACAGCCTATGATGTAAATATCTTTGCAATACCAACCTGTAAAACACCACAAGTTCATGGATATGTTTTGAACAGTTGTCTGGTGTTTTTGGAATGCCCACGGAATTTGAAGAGTACTCATGAGAACCTGTGAATGTTGCAGATTCTTAAAATTACTCAATGCATAAATGTTTACGTATAAGAAAATGTATGTGTACGTTCCCTCATGAGGGAATTTTGGCCAACGTGCATTTGCACTAGAAAATTTTACTTTTTTTTCTCTTGAATGGAGAAAATATTGTTTCCTACTTAGTTTGGGCTCACCCTTACCCACTCAGAAAAAAGGACGCACCTTTGCTCTCGACAGGACAAAATATATGATCATCGTAACAGTAGGAAAGTGTCTATAAAACATAAACAAAAACAAACTTGCAAGTCATTCTCCACAGCTATAGCTGACTCTTTTCTCACTTCTGATGTCCAATTGCACCTGATAATTCTAAAAAGCATGTTATAACCAACTAAATAAGACTGCTGACGTATTGTTCTATCTTCGCTCTTGTACTCACACTTTTCCCCTCCTCCACCTTCTTCTCTAGCAATATATGTATAAACTAATGGGCATCTACCATTGTCAATCGCTTCTGTACTCTCTCAATGTCTATTTTCCTCTCTGATTGGCATCCACTCCAACATGGTCATAGGAAACCTCATCTGCTTTTTCCAATTGAGTCCTAAGGTTCATTGCTTCCTCTCTTACAGTTGATTAGCTTACAATGTTATCCACTTTAACACTAATACACTTTTAGGCACCCTTTATTTAATTTCTGCTGCATTACCTGAGACCTTTCCAAACTAGTATCTAAGGGCCAGATGTACATACCTTTGCGTTTGCGATTACCTAATAATTTTTGAGATTCGCTATTATGTAATCGCAAACAGCGATGTACTACAATGTGTTTTACACTGTTTGTGATTCCAAGTGGGTCACAATTAGACATACTTCATCAATATTCATGAGGTAGGACGCAATATGTCTGACCCATTGTGAGTCGCTAAATTCATAGGGATGGTGGGCTGCTGGGTTCAGCAGACCACCATGTCTGTGATTGCTTTTAAATAAAACAATGTTTTTTTAAAATTTTAAATGCAGCATGTTTTCCTAAAAGGAAAACGGGGTGCATTTTTTAAAGAGTAGGCAGTGGTCCGTGAGAACACTGCCTGCTCTTTCAAATCGTTTTAAAAACATTCACAATGTGGAAAGGGTCTCCTCGGAGCCCCTTCGCATTTGCAAATGGGTTACCATCTACTTGAAGTAGGTGGTAAAATGCAAATGTTTTGTGGCTGTATTTCGGTCGTAAAACATTCACACATTGCACAGAGAGTTGCTATTAGGAAGGGATGCCCTAAGCACGCCCATCCTAATACAGAATCGCTAACCCATTTTGATTCGGTATTAGGTTCCCAAATCACAAAATAGAGTTCTGTGCATATAAAAATTATTTTTTGCAGTCGCAAACAGCCTGATTCTATGAATCAGGCTGTTTGCGGGCTCATAAAAGCTACGTACATCTGGCCCTAAGTTCTGCCCCTATGCAATTATATTTCCAAACCTCCCTCTCCCATCCCATCCTGTCCCCACATTCCTCCTTTCTTCCCTCCCTCAATCCCTTGCCCTCCATTCTTGTCCATGCCACTCCCTCACCTCCTCCTTCCGCCCTCTTTCTCATTCTCCACTCTCGATGCCCTACTTTTCTCCAGTCATCTCATTTCACTCTAATCTTTTCCGAGTTCTTTGTTCATTGTAAGACCCTTCTGTCACTGTTGCTGTTGCTATGTGAAGTGCACCTATAATTCTTGGTACACATGTGCTATATAAAACTGTTAAAAAAATGAATAAATAACTTTTTCATAAGGAGCACTTCTCATCCTACAGATATAAAATATATTATAAAATGCAAACCCCAAACTCCTTTGTAAAGTTATATTGCCATCTGCTGTGTCCCCTGCCACTGCCTCCGTTCACCTTGTTAGAAATATACATTCTACATATATTTTGAACTTTACAGGTCTTTAATGCCCATTCAGACTATTTCTCGAACCCATAGCCCCACAAACCGCCCCAGTGAACAGATTTACCCACAAAGAAAATTATACTTACCGGCTTAATTTTTAACATCAAGATATCCATTTATGAGATTATATTCACAATATGAATGAAGGTATATGCATACCCAAGTGCCTCTTCCATGTACAAATACCTTTCATTATCAAAATTAGTTTATTACTCATTATACATGTTCGATAAAACGTTATGAGCATCATATACACATTTGACAAAATAAGACATGAATAGAAGAAACATACAGATAGCATTTGCTAAGAGATTTCATTTCAAAAGGTTCATGTTTCAAGTAGTTAGATCTTCTTGTCCAGGGATTTCCAATATATGTGGATATGGCTACCACCACTATTCTAAAGAGAGAGTATCACAGTTTGCTTGTGTAGACACAAAATTCGTTAGGTTAAGGTTTTGCAACATGGGCAACAACCAGTATTTGTGATATTTGCAATACAGAATCATGACATCACCTGCCTCAGCTTTCCTAACCTATGCTGTGTAGCCTTGTGTCCTGCTATACTCCCCATCACCCTCTGGTCTTCGTTCCCCTTCTCCACTGAACTGGAAAAAATATACCTGGTATCATGTCACTCCTTAACACCAACTTCAACCTTACTTCCTCCTTCACATTTTAAATATTACAAAATAAACTACCTCATGCACTGCCATCAAACTAGACCGCCCTCAGTATTTTTGTTCCATACCCCACTTAAATATTATTTTAAGTGATGTCCCACCACCCACACTACCCACTGTGCATTACCCTTCCCCCTGTCCAAATATGACAAAAATATTGCCAAGTGTCCTTCCAACTACCTCTACCACACTCAGTGCCTCCCCCTTCACGTCTCACCTGAAGCTGCACCCTGATTCGCTGCACCACTAACTTCAGAATTCTGAAAGCTGCTTCAACATGGCCCAGAATTTCCTTTTCAGATGCCAGTCTCTGAATATGTGCGACTTACAGAGAAGATGGTGGTTGGCATCAGCAAATTTCAATCAACATTCTTCTGTCTTCTCTTGGTTTCAGGACACCTGAAAGGTGGGGGATGGTGTGTGAGAAAAAAGACTGTCATTTGCCATCTGTTACTTCATTTGAGTCTCCAAATAACTAGGAAAGACTCAGAAACACAGGCGTAACAAGCGCTTCTCTTGGTGAAATAACACCAGTGAGGTAACAAGCTTTGTTACTATAAAAACTCTGCGATGAATCTTCCCCCATTTGGGATTTCCACACAGGTCCAAGCTACCATCTCCCTTGTTCGGCCCAAACTCTATTATGCCACTAGTCTCTACCACAGATCAGCTTTAACGACCATGAAAAGACTACAATGGATTCAGAGCTCGGCTGCCAGACTACTATTGCATATCAAACCGAGAGACCACATCTCCCCTGCCTTGAAAGCCCTGCATTGGTTACCGGTTGCCAGAAGATCCACGTTCAAGCTGCTTTGAATCACCCACAAAGCAATACATGGAATGGGACCACTCTTCATCAGGAATAAAATCACCAAACACATTCTACAAAGGAGCCTCTGCTCTAGGGTGGCACCTCGCCTCAAAATCCCAAGATACAAGAAAAAAGCCATGGATGGCACATCCTTCTCTGTTCAAGCAGCCAAACTATGGAACTCTTTACCCCCAACATAAGATCCACGGACAACCACCTTATCTTCAGAAAACTACTCAAGAATTGGCTGTTCCCCACATAAGCACCATAGGCAAACAGTAATATACAGCATATCCATCTGTGTATTGCTTTGTAAAAACATGTAGAATAATTATGTTTAAAAACCAAATAAAAAAAATGTAAGTACAACAACACATGAAAACCAGAGTTCATCTAATGCGTCTATAATCTACATATACTTACTTCCTTTATGTATCTATATGCCTTCCATATACTTGGATCTATATATTTATTACTTTTCTCCTAAAAAAGCATATTCAATGCACTACCCTATTTATCACCCTGTACCTCTATCAATATCTTTTATCAACATAAACTTACTTCATTTATGCATCTATATACTTTCCATGTACTTATGGATCTGTATATTTATCACTTTCTTCTAATTCAGCTTATCCGATGCACTACCCTATTTCTCACCCTGTGCCTCTCTCAATATATCTTCTACCTCAACTCTCTGACTTATCTTAAACCTCCTTCTACTACTCTTTCCAATGCACTACCCTATTTCTCACCCTAAACCTTGATCAATATATCCTCTATATCCACTCTCTCATTCATCCCAAACCCCATACCACTACTATGAACCCCAAAATAACCCTTTCTAGACTCTCCCCTACTCTACCCATCCTTGCATTATCTGACACCTCTTTTACTATACCGATCCCCCAAAACAAGCCTTTCTAAACTCTTCCCCCTGACTCTTCCACTACACATCCCTTTCTACTCATCCCAAGCCTCCTCCTACTGCTATGACCTCAAAAAAAAGTCTGAAATTCTTCACTCTTCTATCCCTCCACTATCCTTTTCAATCAAAATAACAGACTAACATGTCCACTTCTCAAATTTCATATTTCACTATACTAATTCACCACTAATCCTTTATGGGTTCCAGAGTAGCGTGCTTCTCGCTGAAAAAGCGCTTTAACACCTCACCTCATCAGGAGTAGCAAGCACTATATGAATGCAAACCTTTTTCACTCTTCTATCCCTCTTCTATCCCTCAGCTACCCTTCTCTATCCAAATAACTGAATAACATATCCACCACTCAAATTACTTTCATATTTAACTATACTAATTCAACACTAATCCTTTATGGGTTCCGGAGTAGCGTGCTACTCCCCAAAAAATCGCTTCAACACACAATCAGGGGTAACAAGCACTATATAAATTCAAACCTTTTTCCCTCTTCTAATTCCTCCGATATCCTTCTCAATCCAAATAACTGACTAATATCCACCACTCAAATTACTTTCATATTTCACTATACTAATTCACCATTAATCCATTATGGCTTCTGGAGTAGCGTCCTACTCGCCATAAAAGTGCTTCAACGCCCCATCAGGGGTAACAAGTTCTATATAAATGCAAACCTTTTTCCCTCTTCTATCCCTCCGCTATCCTTCTGAATCCAAATAACTAACTAACCTACCCACCACTCAAATTATTTTCATATTTCACTATACTAATTCAACACTAATCCTTTATGGGTTCTGGAGTAGCGTGCTACTCGCCGAAAAAGCGCTTCGACGCCTCGTTAGGGGTAGTTAGCGCTATATAAATGCAATTACAATACAATACAATATAGTTATGTAATAGCACTGAATACCCAAATTCAGATTCCAGTATTGATTTTAATGGCTCTAAATAACAGTCATAAATAACATGAAAGTTGGGGTCAATCGATAGTCTGAACCCAAAACTGGCCAGGGTCAACACTATAAATCAGTTGACTGTGTCTAAGCTAAAATTGACCAGCTACCACTTGAGGTTCAAAAGGCCATCATACCCAGACTTAGGTAAAGGCAAATTGTGATCTATTTCTCTGTCCATTGATGTTTTTTTTGTTGTAATTTTGAATTCTGGCTATACAAGTGTATCTATTTTATGCTGTGTAAGAAATCCAGTTCTGCGGGTCCCATTGCAATCAGAAGTTACTGGGCTCCAGTTGTATCAAATGGGGTTGATTGCCTTGCATGTCCTGGGTCTTCCATACTGTGGGGCCTCGAACTAGGACCAAGTGCCTATTTTAGCAACTGACTTTCAGGACAATGAGGCAGAGAGTTCTAAAGATAACTCAGAACGGTGAATTGGTCTAGAAACTCAGAACTCAGCACCAAAATAATAACACTCATTAAATCAGTATCCAACATGTGCTTTTGCTTTTAAGAAAAACAATATTTTAAGGCATATGTAACTGAATACTACACATGAACCTACAAATATATGCAGAATTTCACTACAAATAACTGTTTGCAATCCATCACTAAACAACTAGGTTGCAAATCACCTACCCTAAATATTTACTATTGAGAGCAACTGCACCTTTAATTATTGTCTGCTTCATTATATTTGAGATTACATGTGACAATTTGTATGCCTGTAAGTTCCAACATAGAAAACAACAATTTCCCTCATGTAGTCCAATTATAGTAACATGGGACTTGTCACAATCAAATAGATTAGGCCTACAGAAGGTCAGAATACAAAAATAAGGGCCTGCTGCCTCTGAAGACAATCGAAAAAACAAGCATACACTTTTTTAATGTAAACCTACAGTCACTTCCTAGAGACACCAATAAGCAATTACTCAGAACCAACTAGCATTCTCAGGAAACATTTATTTTAGGCTGATATACAAATGCCTCAAACATTAAAGGGCAAACCCTTCATCCAGGGTCAACTCTGCTGCCTGGGCTTGTCGGCTCCGAATTGAAAGCTTATTTGTGTGCTCCTGGTTGCCTCGCATGTAGAGCGTTTCTATTCTAGTGTGTGCACCACTGATCTTTGATACATCTGATCATCTTTTAATTTCTTTTTACAAGTAACAGCTACTGTGGTGGCTTTCCTTTTACAGTAAAAGTGTCCCTGCCTCTTTATTGGGCATCTGACACACATTATTCCTGAATGCGTGGTGGGCTCAAGGAAACACATGGTCTTCCAGCTTCTGTGATATTTGTTCCCTTTTGTCCTTTGATAGATCCAGCTTTTCCTGCTTTTCACTCGGCCTACTTTCTCTCTCTTTGGGTGAGGTGAGAGGAAAGACATGGCCTCTTCTGGTGGCCAAATGAGATCCACACAGCAGTGCCGCAAGATGAGGCCTTGGAGCACTTATGCAGTGGGGAGCAACTTCTTTAACCCTTGTTCCCCCACTTCCATCACAAAGGTGGAAAATAAATGAATCACAGAATAGCACAACAGAACAGTGGGGAGACCTAAAACAAAAAGAGCGATTTTGCTCTGGCTTGAACTCTTTTGTTTCAAATCTGTAAAAAGCTAAACTAGTGGGCAGTAGAGACAGGCGTTTGCCTTTTGTGATTTCTCTGAGAGAGCAAACCTGACTGTCAGCAGCATTCACTCAGGTGATGTAGTGCCTTGAGCTTGCAATGCCCACTGGCTCACTTGTCTGGCAGAGAAATTGTTCAGCTCCGAAGAGTTTACTGGAATCACTCGGGGCAGTTGCCTCTCTAGCTTGCTTCCTGTGGCCAATCTGAGCTGATACTTCCTGTTGCTGTGGTGTCGCAACCTTCTGCTCCTTCTCCATCACTCCTCTTGGATGGGGTGAGGCAGCATTATAAATTTCCCTAGGGCTTCAGTGGTTTACGGAGGTATGTGGAAAATAGATGGGTCAAGTTTCCAGGGTCTGAAGAAGCTGCTGAGAGCCACGAAAAAGAGCATTTAAAGTCTTTATTATTATCAGTCACAATATTCTGGACCAGTATGTCCTTGCTACTAAGCCCAATCAAAGATGGGCCCCCAAGACATTTTAGAATAGAGAACATCCATTTGCAAGAAAACTTCTGCTCTCAATGTAATAAGCTGTCTCTTCCTGCAAGGCGGGGAGTCTGACCAGGAATGGAAGCATAGCAACAGAGCCATAGAATTTTCCGGTAGATTCGTTACCCCATCTCAGTATTTTTGTCCCTTGTTAGACCTGTGATCCTCAGGGTGGTCATCCCCCAACATTTTGCCTTCCTAGCTCCACTTTTTGCTGTATCTTTGTGTTGGCCTTAGGACTCTGAGCACATTACCACTGCTAAAGTGAATGTGCTTCTCCCCTAAAACATGGTGACATTGGGATATACCTGATTGGCATATTAAGTTTACTTGTAAGTCCCTTGTAAAGTGGTGTACCATATACCCAGGGCCTGTAAACTAAATTCTACTAGTGGCCCTGCAGCACTGATTGTGCCACCCACACAAGTAGCCTTTCAAACCTGTCTCAGGCCTGCAATTGCAAGGCCTGAAGGTGCAGTTTACTGCCACATCAACTAGCATTCAAAACCACTTGCCAAGCCTTAAACTCCCCTTTTTATTCCACATAGGTCACCCCTAAGGTAGACCCTAGGTAGCCCTATGGGCAGGGTTCTGTGTAACTAAGAGGTAGGACTTGCACTTTTATGTTTTACATGCCCTGGTAGTGACAAACAGCTAAATTCATTTTCCACTGCTGTGAGGCCTACTCCTCTCAAAGGATATCATTGGGAAATCCTTAAAACACTTTTAGACTGTAATTCCTGATTAAAAAGGAGTAGCTAAATCATGTTTCATATAGTTGGAATGGCAATGATAAATACTCTTTAGTGGTAAAGTTGGATTTGACATTACTGTATTAGGAATGACACTTCTAGAATGTGGACACTTCTCTGCTCTATGCTTTGCTCTGTGTGCCTACAGTGTCTAATACACATCTGGGCTGGGTGACAGCTACACTTTGTGCATTCCCTCTAGAGAGCCACAAACACTGGCAGGTGAGGCTCATCTGCATTCTGAGCACTCGTCTGCCTTCATCTGCATTCTGAGCGGTCTTCCTGGGAAGGGAGGAATGTCTAGTCCACACACAAATCACAGATTTACCCCCCACAGATAGACTGTCAGGCAGAACTGGGACAAAAGGGATCTTTGAGCACTTCAGAGAGCTCCTTTGAAATCACCCCCTTCATCAAAGACACTTTTGGGTATTCGTGCTAGGCCTCTAACCCTACCAAATCAGTACACTACTGGACCTGGGACCTGCTGTGCTGTAATGATTGCCACTTTGCCTTGCCTGACTTTTCTGAGGAACTGCTTCTCTGCTTTGCTGAGCTGCCCTGCTGCCTGCTGGTCTCTGCCCTGCTGAGGACAAGGACTTGACTCATCTCACTTGAACCCAGGGTGCCTCTAACCGCTTGCTAGCCTGCCTCCTGTTATCTGAAGTCGCAGGGACACAAAAGACTTCCTGCAATCCTGCTGGTGCTGCTGGACTCTGCCATCCGTGAGGCCTACCGTTTCTGAGGTGCCCCCTCCAGTCCTGGGACTCAGAAGTGGATTCTGCCGCTAATTTGTGTAAAAATCAACGCATTGCCTTGACTGCATGAGAAATTCTGACGCATCGCACTATAATGCCTACGCAGAGGCTGCTTGATGATAGCCGATCCACAGCCTGCACGGCTGATGATGATGCTCTGTGTGGCTCAACGATGACACATTCATTCACTTCAACAGACCTTGACGATGATGCAGAATCCCCTTTGCATGGTTCAACAACAGCGCAGTAGGCTCTCAACGTCGACACTTGCTCCAGCCAAGGTATTTCTTCAGCCGGACCTGTCTGAGTCCTGGAGCCAGCCTGTCCTCCTTCGCAGGCAGCCTGAACTTTGGATTTGTACTGGCCCCTCATGGCATCAAGTAGCTTTTTGACCGCTTGTGAATTTTAAGCACTATTTTTGCATTTATTCTTTATAAATTCATATGTTGACTTCTACTGATTGTATTTTTGCCATTTTGGTCCTGGTTTACCCAGATAAATATTCTCTATTTTTCTAAATCTGTGTGGAGTCTTTTTGTGGTGCTTTTATTGTGTTACTGTGTGTGTGTTACACAAATACTTTGCACACTGCCTCTTAAGTTAAGCCTGCCTACTGAAAAGAAGACGGAAGGTATGTGTATAATCTTCTTTATTGCCAACAAGACAGGAGCAGCGATGTACAGTACCATCCAGTATAAACACCAACAGTCATCTCCTCCTTTTCATTCCAGAACTCCCAAAGGTGGAAGTTCTGAGAAGGCACGAGGAACACAAAGAAGATGGTTGGCATGGATACAACCCAACACATCTTCCCCTATACAAATGAAAATACTGGAGAAACAAAATAAATACAAAGGTTCATAACAAGAGAACAACATCATGGAACAAATAAAGTGCAAGAAAATGAATGTAACGAGCCAGTGGAAAAAGAACACTAATACATAATATAGTCATGAAACTTACTGGGTGACCTTGTAGATCTGGTGGAAGGTTCATGGATGTAAGGACCATGACGTGTGCTACTTTGGTTAGAACGGATTACATGGGGAGGTTTAGAAACGGAGATCTTACTTTTATTCCACCATCTTCCGTCTTCCAATTGTACAGCACTTTTGTTAACCCTTACCACAAGCTTGGAATTAGAGAATTTGGATGAGCCCTTGGACAAAATTCGGGAACATTTGACTCTGACAAAATCACCTACATTTACCTTAAGTTCTCTAGTACTAGGTTGAATGTACTTCCTTTGAGCTTCAGCTCTTTTCTTGTTTACATCTTGTATTTTGGCTGTTGGTAAATCAAACGCACCCATCCATCCCCTTAACAACTTTGAAGATGGAATACGGCCCCTAAGTAAGATAAATGGGGAAACTTCTGTGTCAGAGTTGGGGGTAGTGCAACCAGCCCACAACAGGTTTTTAAGTTCATTTTTGCAGTTTAAGTTACTAGCCTTGGATAGTTGTATATTGTCCTTGATCACCCTATTGAATCTCTCAACGAGACCATTACTCCTAGGGTGATAAAGGGAGGTTTTAGTGTGTTTAATGTCCATAAAAATTAAAAAATTCTCAAACTCTGAAGAAGTAAATTGGCAGCCGTTGTCTGACACAATTTCATCAGGGATGCCATCCCTAGCAAAAAGAAACTCCAGGAATTCTATGATACAATAAGTTGTGGGAACTTTAACAAATTTCAACTCCGGCCAGCGGCTGTAGTAATCTATAAGGACAATACCATATTCTGAAACGCCACTGTCAGATAATGTCAGGGGGCCAATGATGTCAATGTCCAATTTAGACCAGGGTTTGGAGGGAACACTAACAGCTTGAACTGGGCTGGGAACTGTTACTTGAGACTTGTCGCTTACAGCACAGTGGAAACAATCTCTAACAAAATGTTCTACTTGTTTGTCAAGACCAGGCCACCAGAACTGCTCCCTAACTCTTCTCTTCATTGCACGCATGCCTATGTGGCCTTCATGAGCTAGGGTAAGTACTTTATCTCTCATGCTTGCAGGAACCACAAGTGAAGCAGAACGATACAAAAGATCATTGATTATAGAAAGCTCGTCAAAAACATGTTTAAATTTTCCAATGGATTCATCAAGGGAACACTCTCTAGTCCACCCTGTGTGAATCATATTCATAAGTTTCATGATATCCAAATCTGTGGAATAAGCATCTCTCCACTCACTCTCTAAGATGGCTCCACTGGATTCGGATATGGCGTAACAAAACACATCATCACATTTTATATCCTCACAATCATCCGTGTCATAGACGCTTGGTAATCTGGATAAACAATCTGCCAAAACGTTCCATATGCCAGGAACATACTCAACAACAAAATTATGTTCCAACAACCTATATTGCCATTTGGCAATTCGGGGAGTAGCCTTGTCCCCCCCTTTTGTGGTGAAAAGCTGGACTAAGGGTTTATGATCTACTCTTACAGTGAATTTTGAGCCCCATAGGTAGTGTTTAAAATGAACGATGCCCCACCAACAAGCTAAGGCTTCGCGTTCTATTACAGAATATGTGGCTTCGGCACCCTTGAGACCCCTGGACGCAAACGCTACTACCTCATCTCTACCATTCCTATGCTGCATTAGTACAGCACCAAGACCTTTCTGACTGGCGTAAGTCATGATTATAGTGTGGTCGTTGATGTCAAAAGGTTTAAGGGGAATGGCATGTGCAATTTCATTCTTGATTAGTTGGAATTCCTTGGTGCATTCTTTACACCAGTTAAAAATGACATTTTTCTTAAGGAGATTTCTCATGTGGAATGTTTTGGAGGAGCAATTGGGTACAAATCTGGCATAGAACTCGATGAGTCCCATGAAAGATCTCAACTGTTCTTTGTCATTAGGAACACAAAAATGTTCTATGGCTTTAACTAGGCTGGCTTTAGGTTCAACACCCTCGGCAGATATTTTGTACCCCAAATAATCTACAGAAGTTACGTTTATCTTACACTTTTCAAGACTCAAAGTAACACCTTTTTCTTTTAAGATAGAGAAAACAGTACGTAATGTTACATCATGTTGAATTTGATCCGAGCCATAAACTAGAACATCATCTTGAAATGCCATCACCCCAGGGATGTTCTTGAACATGCTTTCCACGATCCTCTGAAAAACTGCAGAAGCGGAAGCAAGACCAAATGGCATGCGCTTGTATTGGAACAATCCTTCTGGAGTGATGAATGCAGTGTAATGTCGCGAATCGGGGTGTAAATCGACTTGATGGTAAGCCGATGTCATGTCGAGTAAACTAAACCTTTTACCATTCTTAAGGGTGGTGGTCATCTCAGTGATGTTGGGCAATGGATGTTGATCAATCCAGATGTGGCGATTTAAATTGCGAAGATCAACACACATGCGCAGGGTTCCGTTGGCTTTCCGAGCTAGAACAATGGGAGAAACCCAATCGGATGATTCGATGGGTTCTATGACATCACTGGCACAAAGTTTTTCTAATTCTTTTTTAAGTCCATCACGTAAAGCCAAAGGTACTCTGCGGACCTTGTGTACTACAGGTTGAGCACCATCAAGTAATTTAATTTTGTGTTTGAAATCTTTAAATAAACCTAGTTTGTCATTAAAGATCTCAGGATGGGCAGATTCCCACGTTTCTTCTTTAATTAAGGGTTTGCACATAGACTAAATCTTTTTTTAGTATGACTTGATGGGGATCATTAGGATCTAAAATGATTCCTAGGTTACCTTGGTCGTGCCAACCCAAAAGATAGGTATCATCTTTGGCAACATAGACAATACCCTGAGCATTATTGCCTTTAAAACATAAATTGGCATGAAATTCACCTAGGACATCGATGTTTTTACCACCATAGGCAATAGGACGAACCAGTGAATGATTTAAAACGAGACCTTGGGATTGAAACAAGTCTTCCCATATTTTGTCACTTATGAGAGTAAATGGAGACCCTGAGTCAGCCAACATCTTGATGTCTCTTCCATTGACAGTCAAAGTACATAAGGGTCGTTTTGATTCTTGTAGAACCGTGGAAACAACGTCTGCACAGTGAGATTCTGAAAATAAGCAAATTTGATCTTCTTCACTTGAAGATGATACATCCGAAAGTTGTTCAAGGTTGAGGATTTTCTTGGTGGAAGAAGCGCTAGGGTTGACGGATGACTTGCCACTGGATCTACAAACATTGGCAAAATGGCCTCTCTTAAAGCATTTGCTACAAGTTTTGTTAAGGGCAGGACAGAATCTGGCATTACTGAGGTGAGAACTGCTACCACAACGGTAACACTCCCAACGTCTATTAGAAGGTCTGGAATTGGTGTTAGATTTGGAATATCCCTCTGTTTTTCCTTGGCGTGGATTGTCCTTCGAAGTTTTGGATTTACCCTTGCCAGCTGAAACACTTTGTGCTGGAGGAGCAGAACTGGAAATTGACATTTGATCCAAGTAGGATGTAGTGCTTTCGATCTTAATAGCAATTTCCAATGCTTTTTGTAGAGATAAATCAGGCTTGGATAAAAGAGCCTCCTGGACTTTTTTGTTATTAGTCTTTTCTACAAGCTGGTCCCTAATCATTTCTTCCTCAAATGTTTTTTAATCGCAGGAAACTGCCAGGATACGTAAAGCACCAAAATAGGTGGAGGCGGACTCCCCGGGAAGCTGCGCTCTTTTGCGGAATTTATGTCTTTCTAACGTGATATTTTTACAAGCTTTGAACCTAGTGTCAAGAGACTTAATTGCTGTAGCATATTCATCTTCAACTCCGTCGCCTTCGCCTTCAATAAATAAAACTAACACTTTGGGAGTGTGCTTAAGAATAGTACGACCCTCTGAACCAAGACAGTGTCTTAGAATTGCGAATTTCTTTTTATGCGTAAATAAGTCGCCTTCAAGAGCATATAGGTATGCTTCGAAACTTTCTTTCCATTTCTCCCAATCCAACTCAGGAGAAGCGGGATTAGGTGAAAGCGCCGGAGGAGCTGATAAGGATTGTTGCATGATGAAGAAAACAACCAATACTGAGTATCACCGCCGTCGACTGAAATGAATTGAGTGATACACTAGAAGGGTGTGTGTGTCACCGCAGAGTTGGCTCGAAAAATGCCTGTAATATATTGACACACTTTGGAAAGGTGTGTGTGTCACCGCAGAGTTGGGCATGAAATGCCTACACATGCATATTTGTAGAGGTGTAATAGATGACGTCGTCGAAATAGTTGTTGTAAATATGCTGGAGGAAACTGAGGAGAACGGAGTTTAAATTGACGTGCGTGTCGTCAACTGAGGAGTGAACAACACGCTGTGGTTAGTTGAGTACAACTTTGAATGGTAGCGTGATGATGATTCCTTTTAGAATTGTGTGCATCAAGGAGTGCTCAAAGTGCGCATCAAACTGTGCTCAAAAGATCTGCTGAGTAATTTTTAATAGTGGTGTGCAGATCACCGTGAAACTTGTATTGTATAAGTAACCTGTTGTGCATATCACCGTAGGAGTGTGCTGCACGTAAACCGGCACAGGACGAACAAAAACAAAATTACAGTCGGAGATTAGCAGGCGATACGAGGCTGAAGATGGCGGCACACTGCGTGAAATGGTTGGCAACAGGACGTGGTTGGCAGGTTGAAGACTTGAAGGTAGTTGCTAAGTAACGGTAAACAATGGCCATGGCGCGGCACACAATGGCAGTACGTTGCGTGCAATACGTAGGCGTTGATTGGCAACGCGTTGGTTGGCAAGAGGAGAACACTGATGGCGCGTAGAGGTTGCTAGGTAACGAAAGACCGTAACGGTGATGGTGCGCGCGAGCACGTCGGGAATAGTGCAGACGATAAGATAAGGAAAATAGACAGTACCTCGTGTCCTTAGGATAGGGACAAATGATGCCACATCCGTTAGAGAAAGTCCAGGAAAGAAAGGTTGAATTTGGATAGCTGCTCCGGGTCGTCAGCTGGATGCAGGAGATGAAGGAGACAGGCACGCGTGGTCGTCTTGAAGGCAGATCGTCGCCAGTGAAAAGAAGACGGAAGGTATGTGTATAATCTTCTTTATTGCCAACAAGACAGGAGCAGCGATGTACAGTACCATCCAGTATAAACACCAACAGTCATCTCCTCCCTTTTCATTCCAGAACTCCCAAAGGTGGAAGTTCTGAGAAGGCACGAGGAACACAAAGAAGATGGTTGGCATGGAAACAACCCAACACCTACTCTGTGCCAAGCTACCAGAGGGTGAGCACAGGTTAATTTAAAATGTGTATCTAGCTTACCCTGACTAGGATTATGGTCCCTACTTGGATAGGGTGCAAACCTCTGCCAACTAGAGACCCAGGGGGATACGTACAATGAAGTGGTGGAGTGAGGCGTTAGCCGTCATGTCTTAACGCCTCACTCTGCCACTTCTGAAACTCAAGGTTGCACCATATTTACAATGATATGGTGCAGCCTTGCGTTTCCCCCTGTGATGGCGCTACACTTAGCAGTGTAGCGCCAACGCAGGCACCCTTGCACCATTGTGCAAGGGTGTCTGTGTGCAGGGGAGGATTGTTTATGTGTAGGAAGGTGTCCCTTCCTGCACATAAACAATCCTGAAATGCCATTTTGTCACTTTCAGAAAGTCACAAAATGGCATTTTGTTTTTTAGATTGTTTATGTACAGGAAGGGTGACCTTCCTGTACATCAACAATCCATGGCATTTTGCTTTTTCCATGTGTGCTGCACAAGGCAGCACACATGGAAAAAGCAAAAACAAGGAGAAATAATGCATTTCTCCTCGTTTCGCCAACTTAAAACCAGGTTTTTCCTGGTCTTAATTTTGGCACTGCCTTCTATGTACGCTGCCCTTGTACAAGGGGGCAGCGTAAAAATCAATAGGTGTTGCGGTGTAATGCCCACTGCAACACCCAATGCCCACCCCTTTCATGCTAGCCATAGCATGAAAGGGAGCCTTATTTACAAGGCAGCGTTAAGCCGCGTTAAGTGGCTTAACGCTGCCTTGTAAATATGGCTAAATCCCTATCGCCACCACAACGTCGATAAAAGTGACGTTGTGGTGGCGATAGGGGCTTGTACATATGCCCCCCAATTTCTAACATCCCTTTTTTCCTCTTTTCAGTTTTGAGCTTGATCTTGTACTGTGAGTCCCATTCGGTGCCGTGAGTTGTTTACAATGCTGTACTATGGCTACTCTTCTTTGAACACATGCTTTTGCCTTAGATTACTTCTTAATCTGATTCCTCATCCCTGAAGAGGTTCCTCTAAGCTTCTGGGTCTTTTTTTTTTGCAATTTTGGCTTTTTTCTCCCATCCTTCATACAGCTGCCTTTCACATATTAGTGATATATTCCTATGGAAGAACTGTGGCGTCCAGAAGGTGTTACCCTTACCCTGGGCAAACTAAATTCAGGACCAAGGAGATACTATTCCATCTGATCCATGACACCGTCTCTTCTCCAAAGCTATAACTTGGAGCTTCTCCTACCCTAATTCACAGGTTGTTGCTGGTGATCAGTTCTGGAAGTTCCAACTCCACCTTTTTCCTGCAAGTGAAGAATCTTAGGGGCTGAGTATGAGTCCGGTGTTCCTGGGACCACCGTCACCTCGGCGGCGGGAACACCACTGCCAATTAGGCAGTCCAACTTCCCAATTACAAACATGGCGGTCGGACCACCACAAGACCACTGCCAGGATCCTGGATCCTGTGTCAGTGGCAGAGGGGAAGGTGGGGGGAATGGAGGCGGTGCCGATGCCAGCGCCGTTTGCCAATTAGGAGTTGGATATCCGCTGACCTTTTCAGGGCGGGCCTGCCATGAAAAGGTCGATAGAAAGGCAGGGAAGGGGCCCCAAATAGTGCCCCCCGGTGCTTTTGCCTTCTGGGCATTGTGGCTGGGGTCACATGTTGTGCCCTCTTATGCCTGCACTGTTGTGTGCGCAGTGTGTGCCATGCATGAAATGGTGCCTGGCAACAGTGTGTGCACGACAGTGCAGGTGCTGCAGTGTGGCGGCATTGCCTTCAAGCTTGCTCTGAAGGCATTCAGCAGCACACATAGAAAGAAGAAATCACCTCCATGTCTTGCTTTTGTGCAGGAAGGTGTCCTTTCCTGCACAAAAACAATCACCCCTAAAATGCAGACACCCTTTCACGATGGCGCAAGGGTGCCTACGTTGGCGCATGGTAGCCAGGTGTGCGCCAGTGCAGGGGGAAAGAACAGGAATGCACAGTATCTGACAGATTCGGCACATTCCTGCCCTTTTCTTTTGTCGTAGGGCAGCACAGCAGGATGGCTTGCGGTGATGCCCTATGCCAAAAGATTGCAATTGAGACCCTTACATTCCTTACATGCTGAATTTGTTTTCTATCTTCCATGGTTACTATTCATCTGGCAAGCCTAAAAATTCCCTAAAACCTTTGTTATAAATCATGGCAGTCTCTTTTATGTGAAGAATAAATACAGCAATGCAAAGGTATATCTTTGTGGTGATTGCTCAAGGTGCCAGTCTCTCAACGGTTCACTGACATAATATCCATATCACAAATATTGAGATACAGAATTTTGGTTAACAAAAATTGCGATACCCTATACTCAATTAAAAAAAACTAATATCATACAAAAAAATATCAATATCTAAACTAACATATATCGAAAACAAAAATATCGTCATTTATAACTAAACATATACTATGTCAAGAATATCAAAATTGAGAATATCGACTAAATACATATTGTTAAAACAAGTTATAAATAGCATTATAAAATATGTAAAACACATTATTTAAACAAACAAATATCAAAAAATATATCCCATATTAATAACTACAATTTATAAGTAAAATATATTTTACTTCACCAAAATAATACATTTAAAATATATCTACATAAAACTCCTCTAAATTATATATTGCATATACACAACAATGTTCCAAAAAGTAATAAAAAGATTGCATGTATTAAATAAAGACCCTAGTACGATCCTGCCCCTGGTGCCAAGCGACAGGAGGACCCCTGTTTCCAGCTCACATGATAACAGAGAAAGGACCTCAACAGCTGTGTGTATGCGCCAGCCTTGATTTCGGAAGTCTGCAAGACAGGAGGTGTGCAATGGTGATTATTGATGATTATTCCAAATACCCGGAAGCTGAAATCATTACATCTCAAGTAGCCCAGGTGGTACTACCTACATTAGAGAAAACCATGACAAATCTTGGCCTGCTCAGAGAACTGACAACTGATAATAGCCCTCCATTTCTTGGACAAGAAGTAACATAGTACCTCAGGTGTTTAAACATCTCCCACAAAAAGGTCACACCTCATTGAAGTCCACTTTAGTCCTGAGGTCCTCAGGACACAAGGGGACCTCATTGCCCCACCAGCAGTGCGCCAGGAGGCGCGTTTGCAGAGTGGTGTAAAAAGGGGGCATGGCCTCAGACCACTCTCAGCAATCCAGCTGTGTTGGGCTTACTGGAGGTACCTGGTGGGCTAGTTGGCCCCTAGGGACCCTCAGGATTCATGGGGACTTAATCCCCTAACCCAGAACACATCAGGAGGCGCATTTGCAGAGTGGTGGAGAAAGGGGGCATGGCCTGTGTCCACCTTTCAGCAATCCCACTATCTGGGGCATACTGGAGGTATCAGGTAGGCTAGTTGGCTCCTAAGGACCCCCAGCAGTGAAGGGGACTTTAATCCTCATCCAAGAGCGCGCCAGGAAGTGCGTTTGCAGAGTGGTGGGTAAAGGGGGCGTGGCCTGCTATGAGAACTTAGCAATCCTGCTGTGTGGGACTTACTGGAGGTAATAGGAGGGGACGTTTGCCCCCAAGGTTCACCTTGGGGGCCAACTACCCCTCCTGTTACCTCCAGTAAGTCTCACACAGTGGGATTGCTGAGAGGTCTTCGGAGGCCACGCTCACCTTTCTCCACCACTCTGCAAATGCAACTCCTGGCACAGTACTGGTTGGGGGATGAAGTCCACTTTACTCCTGAGGGACTTTGGTGGCCAAGTAGCACTCCTGGTACCTCCTGTAAGTCCTACACAGCGGAATTCCTGAGCGCTGGTTGGAGGCCCAGCCCCTTTCTTCACCACTCTGCAAACCTGACTACCAGTTAAAGAAGCATTTGTAATGTAATAGGTCTCGCATTTGCAAGAGTTAGAGCTATTGTCGTTGTAAATCTAAAAGTTTTTTACTAATGTTTTTTGGAGTGGAGTGGATGTACTTTGTGTGTAGTGGAATTATGTGGTATGTTGTGCAGTGAAATTATGTGGCTTGAAAGTATGTGGTATTTAGTGTAAAGGAATTATGTAGAGTTGGATTATGTGTTATGGAGAGTAATTTTGTGGTATGGTAGTCTGTGTTGTGGAGTGGTAACCTCAGGTTTAGTCTTCCTCGTTTCCATAGAAGCTAAATTATGAACTCAATGAGACAAAAAAAGAAGGTATCATTGAGGAGCACTTCTGGACCTAGTCAGAGGTATGAGCAGGGCCACTGGAATCATGCGACTGTTTGGCTGCACCGACTTTCGCACAATTATACATTTTCCCCATTAGCCACATAATCCATCATCTGCTGCCTAATCTGCAGATTTGAACAAAAAAAGCCTTGTTTGTAGCTCAAACGGCTCAAACGTTACCAAAAATGCAGCGACAAGTGTTACAGCATGGTGGAAGGACCTTTGCAAATCTAGAATGGTCACCTGTTACTTATTGCTAAATGTGGGTGTTAAATTGGTACTAATGGTGTGCAAACCACTCTTGCTTCTTTCTGCGCCTCTCTTGCCTCTTTCTGCACCTCTGTTGCCTCTTTCTGCACCTCTCCTGCCTGTTTCTGCACCTCTCTTGCCTCTTTCTACACTTCTCTTGCCTCCTTCTGCACCTCTGTTGTTTCTTTCTGCACTTCTCTTGCCTCTTTCTGCACACCTCTTGCCTCTTTCTGCACCTCTGTTGCTTCCTTCTGCACTTCTCTTGCTTCTTTCTGCTCCTCTGTTGCTTCTTTTTGCACCCCTCTTGCTTCTTTCTGCAACCCTCTTTCCTCTTTCTGTACCTCTCTTGCCTCAGTGTACCCACCTGTTCCCTGTTTCTGCACCCCTTTTGCCTGTTTCTGCAACTCTCTTGCCTCTTTCTGCAGTTCTCTTGCCTCCTTCTGCACCTCACTTGCCTCTTTATGCAACTCTCTTGCCTCTTTCTGCAGTTCTCTTGCCTCTTTCTGCACCTCTCTTGCCTCTTTCAACACTTCTCTTGCCTGTTTCTACACCTCTCTTGCCTCTTTCTGTACCTCTCTTGCCTCTTTCTGCACCTCACTTGCTTCTTTCTGTACCCTTTTTGCCTGTTTCTGCACCCTTCTTCCCTCTTTGTGCAACTCTCTTGCCTCTTTCTGCACCTCTCTTCCCTCTTTCTGTACCACTCTTGCCTCTTTCTGTACCTCTGTTGCTTCTTTCTGCACCTCTCTTGAATCTTTCTGCACCCTTCGTGCCTCTTTCAGCACCTCTGTTGCTTCTTTCTGCAGTTCTCTTCCTTCTTTCAACACCCCTCCTGCCTCTTTCTGTACCCCTCTTGCCTCTTTGTGCACCTCTCCTATCCCTTTCTGCACCCCTCTAGCCTCTTTTTGCACCTCTGTTGGTTCTTTCTGCACCTCTTTTGCTTCGTTCTGCACTTCACTTGCCTCTTTCTGTACTCCTCTTGCCTCTTTCTGCACCTCTATTGGTTCTTTCTGCACTGTTCTTGCTTCTTTCTGCACCTCTGTTCAAAAATTCTGCATCCCTCTTGCCTTTTTCTGCACCCCTCTTCCCTCTTTCTGCACCACTCTTGCCTCAGTCTGCCCACCTGTTCTCTCATTCTGCCACCTTTTGCCTGTTTCTGCAACTCTCTTGCCACTTTCTACAGTTCTCTTGTCTCCTGCACCTCACTTGCCTCTTTTTGCACCTCTCTTGGTTATTTTGCACTGCTCTTGCTTCTTTCTGCACCTCTCTTGCAAATTTCTGCACCCCTCTTGCTTCTTTCTGCACCCCTCTTACCTGTTTCTGCACCTCTCTTGCCTCTGTCTGCACCCCTGTTCCCTCTTTCTGTACCTCTTTTGCCTGTTGCTGCAACTGTCTTGCCTCTTTCTGCAGTTCTCTTGCCTCCTTCTGCACCTCTGTTGCTTCTTCCAGCACTTCTCTTGCCTCTTTCTGCACCCCTGTTGCTTCATTCTGCACTTCCCATGCTTCTTTCTGCACCTGTCTTGCTTCTTTCTGCACCCCTACTGTCTCTTTCTGCACTCGTCTTTACTCTTTCTGTACCTCTCTTGCCTCTTTCTGCATCTCACTTGCTTCTTTCTGCACTTCTCTTGCTTCTTTCTACACCTCTGTTGCTTCTTTCTGCACTTCTCTTGCCTGTTTCTGCACCTCTCTTGCCTCTTTCTGTACCTCTCTTGCCTCTTTCTGCACCTCACTTTCTTCGTTCTGCACCCGTTGCCTC
Organism: Calotriton arnoldi; assembly: GCA_963921515.1. Taxonomy (NCBI): domain Eukaryota; kingdom Metazoa; phylum Chordata; class Amphibia; order Caudata; family Salamandridae; genus Calotriton; species Calotriton arnoldi. The sequence continues at coordinate 53,014 of CAWUFW010015227.1, read as the reverse complement.
TTTCTGCACCCCTCTTCTCTCTTTGTGCAACTCTCTTGCCTCTTTCTACACTTCTCTTCCCTCTTTCTGCACCACTCTTGCCTCTTTCTGTACCTCTGTTGCTTCTTTCTGCACTTCTCTTGCCTCTTTCTGCACCCTTCGTGCCTCTTTCAGCACCTCTGTTGCTTCTTTCTGCACTTCTCTTCCTTCTGCACCCCTCATGCCTCTTTCTGCACCCTTCTTCCCTTTTCCTGTATGTATCTTGTTTCTTTTTGCACTGCTCTTGCATCTTTCTGTACCCCTCTTGCCTCCTTCTGTACCTCTGTTGTATCTACTGCACTGCTCTTGCTTCTTTCTGCACCTCTCTTGCAAATTTCTGCACCCCTCTTGCCTCTTTCAGCACCCCTCATCTCTCTTTCTGCACTCCCCTCTTTCTGCACCTCTTCTGCCTGTTTCGGCACCTCTGCTGCCTCTTTCTGAACTTCTCTTGCCTCTTTCTGCACCTCTGTTGCTTCTTTCTGCACTTCTCTTCCTTCTGCACCCCTCATGCCTCTTTCTGCACCCTTCTTCCCTTTTCCTGTATGTATCTTGTTTCTTTTTGCACTGCTCTTGCATCTTTCTGTACCCCTCTTGCCTCCTTCTGTACCTCTGTTGTATCTACTGCACTGCTCTTGCTTCTTTCTGCACCTCTCTTGCAAATTTCTGCACCCCTCTTGCCTCTTTCAGCACCCCTCATCTCTCTTTCTGCACTCCCCTCTTTCTGCACCTCTTCTGCCTGTTTCGGCACCTCTGCTGCCTCTTTCTGAACTTCTCTTGCCTCTTTCTGCACCTCTGTTGGTTCTTTCTACACTGCTCTTGCTTCTTTCTGCACCTCTGTTGTTTCTTTGTGCACTTCTCTTGCTTCTTTCTACACCTCTCTTTCTTCTTTCTGCACCCCACTTGCCTCTTTCTGCACCCTTCTTCCCTCTTTCTGTACCTCTCTTGCCTCTTTCTGCACCCCTCTAGCCTCTTTCCGCATCTCTTTTGCTTGTTTCTGCTCTTCTTTTGCCTCTTTGTTTACCCCTCTTGCCTCCTTCTGCACCTCTGTTGTTTTTTACTGCACTGCTCTTGCTTCTTTCTGCACCTCTCTTACACATTTTTGCACCCCTCTTGCCTCTTTCGTCACCCCTCTTCTCTCTTTCTGCACCCCTGTTCCCTCTTTCTGCACCTCTTCTGCCTGTTTCTGCACCTCTGCTGCCTCTTTCTGAACTTCTCTTGTCTCTTTATGTACCTCTGTTGCTTCTTTCTGCACTTCTCTTGCCTCTTTCTGCAACCCTCTTTCCTCTTGCTGCACCTCTGTTGCTTCTTTCTGTACTTCTCTTGCCTCTTTCTGCACCTCTCTTGCCTCTTTCTGCACACACAGGGCTACTTTTAAACTGACCTCAGGCTCAGCAGTGCACACATGCAAGTGCAGAATGGGGCTGCTGGCCTCTAAACTGCCATGCCCTATTATATGCTAAGGACTTAGAGGTAGTTTTAATCCCGCTGCCCTATTATGTACTAGGGCCTTACAGGGGAGGTCATGCCAATCACAGGGGTAACCCAACCCATAGTATACCCTAGTGTATGTAGGTGTTTTCACTGTATTCTAAGTGTCTTTCAGCATAGCACTGGCTCCGGGCCTGGTTCGGCAGAGCCCAAGGTCAGTCAGAGTCAGTTACCACCAGTACCAGTCAGAAAAAAGTTGGGGGTGCCCAGGGCACATGATGACTTTGCAACAAGGCCTCTTTCTGCACCTCTGTTGGTTCTTTCTGCATATCTCTTGCTTCTTTCAGCACCTTTCATCCTCTTTCTGGACTCCTGTTGCCTCTTTCTGCATTTCTCTTGCTTCTTTCTGCGCCTTTCTTCCTCTTTCTGCATATGTCCTACCTCTGTAGGCATAGTTAGAAATTAGGATCTAAAAAACCTTAGAAATTCACTGAAAAAACCACAGGTTTCAGGGACGTTATAGTTAGGAATTAGCATTTAAAAAACCTTAGAAATTCACTGAAAAAATGATAGGTTTGAGGGACGTTATAGTTAGAAATTAGCATTTAACAAACCTTTGAAATTCACTGAAAAAACCATAGGTTTCAGGGACGTTATAGTTAGTTGGACATTTCACTCGTACAAAACCAGAGAAATTCGGCCGTTATAGTTACTTGAGCTAACTATGACTCGCGCCCCCGCAAAGCACTGCTGTTGACGTCACATATTACATCATTCATGACATGGTCAGTGACATCACTGATGACATCACTGATGACATCATCCACGTGATAATCTGATGTACCTCCTCATACCCTAATATAACCTTTGATGCATCCACTCTAAAATACAGACTACCATTTTCAAAACCATAGACACACCAATACCAGTTACTATATACCCACTCACTGATTCCTAGGTCTACACACATATCCACTCATTCACCCATACAGTTACTCATACATGCAGTCACTCATCAAACAGCACTATCATATGCACTCATACACCTATACAGACACTCACACACCGCCACTCATCCATAGAGTTACTCACACACCTAGTCAGTCATGCAAAGAATCAATCACACTCCCATTTACTCACCTATACAGTTATACACACACCACCTCACTTATTCATACAGATACTAACACATACTTACTCTCTTTTACAATCACTGATACAAGCCCACACTCATCCATACAGCCACTCTCACAATCACACACTCTCACTTATAGCCATTTATATACTCCAACTCTGACATATACTGCCTTTTACATATGTAGTTACTCACACATGTACCACTGAGACATCCATTCACTCACCAACACACCCATACACACACTCACCCACCCATACAGCCCTTCACAGATGCACTCTTGAACCAATACACCCAGTGAATCACCCACTCACACATCTATGCACAGAGTCACACACCCCATACCCACCCACATAGACACTCAGGCACCCATACAGATACTCAGACAACCAATCAATAACCCATATAGACACTCATGTAGCTACTCACCAACCCATGTAGCTGCTTACACACCAACAGACAGACTGATACAGACATTCACACAGTTTAGTCACTAACCCATGCATTCAGTAAGACACGTTTAATCACTCACTTATACAGTTAGTCACACACCTACTAAATCATCCATTCAGACGGTCATACACCCACTCATTCTTCAATACACCTTGGCCTATATATATATATAAAACATATTTAAACTTTACAGAAACACACAGTCACTGGATGATGTCATCAGTGATGTCATCAGTGATATCATTTGAGATGTCATCAGTGATGTCATCAGTGATGTCACTGACCATGTCATGAGTGATGTAATATGTGATGTCATCAGCAGTGCATTGCGGGGGCGCGAGTTATAGTTAGCTCAACTCACTATAACGGATGAATTTCACAGTTTTTTTAAATGCTAATTTCTAACTATAACGTCCCTGAAACCTATGGTTTTTTAAGTGAATACATATACACACACACATATATATATATATATATATATGAACAACAATCTCTTCCTTTGAAGAACAGACAAGGGGACGCAGCGGGGTTTCAGGAGAACTCGGTTTATTCAAATCATGGCATAAAGCGTTTCGGCTCCTTTGTCAAATGCCTAACACCGGAGTTCTGTGATCTCCACCCTTTTAAACGCGCTTCCACACTGCCATTGGTGGAGGCGCTGATGACACAGTCCATGGAATAGAGCATAGGCAGTCCCTCGGAACGGACTGCAATTCCCAACATGCATTGTCTTTCAAGGCAGGAAAAAATGTCTCTATTTAGCCACAAAAATAATCCTCGTAGTGAGTAGGGCTAATTTCTCCTGGACGTGGTGTATACTGATCTCACTTCACAGTCCCGGTACAATACACTCCACTCCCTGGCTCCCCTACGTTCTCCCACAATACCGGATCAGGAACATACCCGGAGACACACATACAGTGACAGTGCCTCTCCGTGCAGTCACAGACTGAATTAACAGCGGTACCTTTGTTCCTGTAGCTTGCGGTGGTCCTGAGGTTTCCAATACCTTGGAGCTCCTTTACACGCTGTTGCCACTGTTGCCTCTGGACTCTTGCAGAACGGGTCCCCTGCATGTCAATGGCATACACGCAAATATGAAAAACAATCTCTTATATATATATACAGTTGCCAGTAGGTAGTTATAGTTAGGCTATAGTTTCCATAGGAAAAGTGTTTTTTGTTTTGCTAATAACTTTGGCGCCATTTGACAAGTCTCCACAAAATTTTCAAAACTAGTGTGCCAGCTACTGTCTGGAAAATATTGGGGTGATCTGTCAAGTGGGGGCAGAGAAAAAGGGGGGTACCAAAACCTTATTTTCCCCATAGGGATGTTAGACACGACTACAGCCCGAACCACTGAATGGAACTGTACCCAATTTGGCAGAAAGCTAGATCTTGCTCTGGAAAGAGTGCTTTTTGTAATATGGTGTAAAACTGCTCAGTAACTTTGGAGTTATTAAATTAAAAAGATGCCAATAGCAATGCCATGATTGGCTGGCCGCAAACTGAGAGGAAAGTGGCGCCCGCCATTTTGTGCATCGGGACATGGGGAGAGGTACCTTGACCCCATGGGACTGATTGAGGGGTCTGTGAGGGACCACTCATGGGCAAAAAAATTCTAAAAATGTTTTTTTAGTGCATGAGGATCCAAGGATCTGACCGGACCCTCTGGATTCAGGGGTATTCAGGTGGATTGTTGATCTGCAGATCCAAACCCCCATTAATAAAAAGTCATACACCCACTCACAGACCCACACACATACTCACACACTCACACACCCACTAACACACACACAACCACTCACACACCCATACACCCACTCACACACCCCCTTACAGACCCATACAACCACTAACATATCCACTCACAGACCCACACAGCCACTCACACACCCACTCACACTCACACAACCACTTACAGACCCACACAACCACTCACACAGCCACTCACACACCCATACAGCCACTCACACACCCACTCACAGACCCACACAGCCACTCACACTGCCATTCACACACCCACTCACACAACCAGTTACACTCCCACAAAACCACTCACACACCCACTCCCACACCCAGACAGCCACTAACACCTCCAATGACAGAACCACAAAACCATTCACACACACACCCACAGACCCACACACACACGTGTTACCATCCTTGTGGGGACTATGTGTGAATACCTGCCTTGTGGGGACTAACCTTTCCCAGTGTTTTAAAAATATACCAATAATGGAAAACTGTTAAGAAAAAATTCATAATACAGGATCCTGCTTCAAATTTGCAAATATGTTGTTTTTTAACCGCGCGCACAGAACCATCTTTGTGGGGACTTGAACATGTGTTACCATCTTTGTGGGGACTTGCTCTATAATTTTCATTTGCTCTTGAATACAGTCATGGGCACGTGGCTTAAGGTTTATTTTATCAGCAAGATATGCAAATAACATAATAACCTTTTCATATATCAATGGCTTCATGTATTCTATGGGTACACAATAGATGAATTGTGTTAATAAAGTGCCAGAAATTAACATATATCAGGATTTCAGAAGGGAATTTAAAACTGTATGTAGCTCTTTGCTTAGTGCTCAAAGTCTTAAGATATAAGTAGGAGTGGGAGTAACTCACATAATTTGATGTAGTGTCATTAGATGAAATTACACCAAATTATGCAAAATTTTGCTGAATTATGCAAGGAGCATATCCTAGCATTTAGCACTTTTTTCAGAGCGCAAAATGCACCCTTGCATCCAAAATGGACATGAGGATGCATTGTGTGCTAAGAAAATAGCTAAGAGAATACCTCTAAAAGCAAACGAACCCAAACAGCAGCAGTCAATCGTGCCCACTATATTCATTGTTCCTGTGCTACTGCAGCAGGATTTCTGTGCCAAATTAGTCCTAAATACGCGAACGGGCAGAGTAACGTAAAATTACTGCAATTACTCTGACTACTCTGCATAATGAAAATTTCACCCAGGTCTAGAGATAAAGGATTAACACATGGATAAATTAATTGATGGAATCATCAATGTTGTCTAGTAGAACTTAGTGTGATTACTTTTATTTATTTCAAAGTAGCTAATAGACCATATCTCCCTAGCAATTATATGCAATGTTAATGTTTGCATAGGAATGGTGTGTGATGATGCACACAAAGGTCATATGTGATCATAGAAATATCATGGACTCTTCAGAGACACTGTCTAAAACCCTGTTGAAAGTCCCCACAGAGGTAACATGTGAAAATAATAATGTTCAAGTACCACAAAGATAGTTTATGATTATAAGAATGTTCAAGTCCTAACAAAAATGGTGTATGAAAGTAATCTTGTTGAAGTCCCCACAAAGATACTGTGTGATTATAATGATATTCAAGTCCCCACAGAGATAGCATGTAGTTATTGTAATGTTTAAATTCCCACAGAGATAGTGTGTGGTTACTGGGCTAATATTTGGTTATTAGGTTGTTCAAGACGTCACAGAGATGGTGTGTGAATGTAGGCATCTTCATGTCCCCTCAAAGATAGTGTGTAAAGATAATAATCAAATCTCCCCACAGAAAGTGTGTGAAGATAATGATGCTCAAGTCTTTACAGAGTTAGTGTGTGATTATAGCCATGTTCAAGCCTCCTCATAATTTGTGTTTACAGTGGTTTTCATGTCTCTCCTGAAATAGTGTGTGGACATTATCATGGCCAAGTCCGTACAGTGAAAGTGTGTGAAGATAAATGTATTCAAGTCCCCACAGAGATAGTGTGTGATTATTGGGATGGCCAAGTCCCCACAATGATAGTGTGTGGTTACAGGAATATTCAAGTCCCCACAGAGATAGTGTGTTAGTAAAGAGATGTTCAAGTCCCCACAGAGATAGTGTGTGATTATTGGGATGTTCAAGTCCCAAAAGAGATAGTGTGTGGTTATGGAGATTTTCAAGATATCACAGAGATGGTGTGTGAAGGTAAGCATGTCAAGTCCCCATAAAGAGAGTGCATGTAGATAACCTCTCCCAACAGATTGGGCCCAATTCACAAAGGTAGTGTGTGATTATAGCAATGTTCAAGTCCCCACAGGGATAGTGTGTGATTATAGTGATGTTCAATTCCCCACAAAGATAGTGTGTGATTATAGTGATTTTCAAGTCCCCACAGAGATAGTGTGTGATTATAGTGATTTTCAAGTCCCCACAAAGAGAGTGTGAATATAGTGATGTTCAAGTCCACAAAAATATAGTGTGTAGTTACTGGAATAGTCAAGTCCCCATAGAGATAGTGTGTTGTTATTGGGATGTTCAAGGCCTCATAGAGATAGTGTCATGTTAAAAATGCCACAAAAATAGTGTGGGAAAATATTGTTCTTTCTTTTGTAACATTTCTTTATTGATTTTACAGATCGTTGCAAACACCACCGCACCGCGGCCACCTATGTAAGTGTAGGAGTAGCTCATAAATTTGTTACATAGAAGGAGTAAGAAGAGTCATACAAAGAAAAAGGGCATAAGCTTAACAAACTATCTTGACCCGCACCGTAACTCCTGAACATTCTAGGTCATAGTATAAGCCACCCTACCAATGTTAGTACTATGTAGACAAAAACAGAGAGTTCACACATGCGGTGCTAAGAACTAAAAACAGTATCACCAGTAATATACCCAAATGTCCCGTCACAGTAAACATACCTTCGCTCACCAACCACAGTACAAAATCATAGGTAGAGCATGTACTACTTACCCAGTTGGAACATATATGTCCAGTGCCCTCCTCCCTTGTCCTACCTCTCAGTCAAATGTGATGTGATAGTGGCCACGCATGTGTGTCAGTGCTTACTCGGATGCCACATGATATGCCTTTGCTGCCTATTCTGTTTTATCTCTGTCACCTATACCTATGCCGGGGGGGGCAAAATGGGGGATGAAGCTAATATTCAATCTCCACACTGATAGTGCATGAAGATAATGATGTTCAAGTCTCCACTTCAGGCCTGCATGTGATGTGATATTTTAATGGTTTTCAAGTGCTTACTGACAGAGGGCCTGATTCACAAAGGTAAACTTAGACCTGAAGTCTAAGTCTAAGGGCCTGATTATGACTTTGGTAGTCCTGGAGGGGGCCACCATGCCAGCGCCTGCTCCAGGACCACCAAAGTTGACTGCAGCTCACCCGATTATGAGTATTTTCGTGGTCTGGCGAGCAGGCGGCGTGGCATCCCACGGCGGTGCAGTTTAAAGGCTCATAAGTGAGCCTTAGAATGCATTGCCGCTGGACTGCCAATGCACGTTCCTCCACGGCATGGACTGAGCAGTCAATGTCTAGCAGGAACAGGAGTGCCTGCACACAGGATGGTACTACATGGACTCCCTGCTTGCACCCCCATGCTCAGGGGCAACACAGGGCCCTCTAGGGGCCCTTTGTTTCCCCACCAAAAGCCTTTTCATGGCAGGCTCACCGCCATGAAAAGGCTGGTGGTGGGGAAACTTGTAAACTGCACTGCCATGCATATGGCATTCCCAGACCACTGCACCACCACCAGGGATTGGAGATCCCTTGCGGTTGCGGTGGTCCCAAAGTGCTTTGACCACCGTACTCGTAATACGGCGGTTGGACCACTGGTGCAGCGGTCACCAACCACCACCGCACCTCCACCGTGAGTTTGGCGGTCCTATGGGCCACCAAACTTGTAATCAGGCCCCAAGTTTAGACCTGAAGTCTAAGTTTAGACCTGAAGTCCAAGTTTAGGTCTGAAGTCTAACTTTAGATCTCAGGTCTAAACTTAGACTTTAGGTCTAAACAGAGGCCCTGTTTCAAAAGGTAAATTTACAGTTTTGTGTAAGTTTACAATTGTTTGCTATTCACAAAGGTATTTTACTAGTAGTATCTTTACGACTACTGAGAGTCCCCGCATAAAAATATAGGTCTGTTCTATCTTTTTATGTGAGGAGATTCCACAGTTATAAAGATACTACTAGTAAAATACATTTGTGAATAGCAAACACATGTAAACCTACACAAAAGTGTAAGTTTACCTTTGTGAATCGGGCCCTTAGACTTCAGGTTGAAACTTAGACTTCAGATTTAAAGTTTTACATCAGGTCGAAACGTAGACTTCAGGTTTAAGTTTACCTTTGTAATTCGGGCCCGAGTGTGTTGAGATTATCATGGTCAAGTCCACACAGTAATAGTGTGTAAAGGTAAGTATATTCAAGTCCCCACAGAGATAGTGTGTGATTATAGTGCTGTTCAGGTCCCCACAGAGCTAGTGTGTGATTATAGCGATGTTCAAGTCCCCACAGAGATAGTGTTTAGATATGGACACGTTCAAACCTCTACATAATGTGTGATAATAGTGGTGTTCTCCTCCCTAGGGAGAAAGAGTGTGAAGATAATCATGTTCAAATCCCCATAGTAAAAGTGTGTAGGAATGATGTTTGAGGCAGTTTTAGATTACAGTGATGTTCAAGTTTCTACAGAGTTGCTGTGTAATTATAGTGATGCCATAAAAGGTTAAGTCAAATTTAAGTGATACGTTTACCATATTGTGTTATGGTAATCATGTTCAAGTTCCCAAAGCCATAGGACTTAATTCACAAACTGTATTTTGCACTATGTAAAGCAGCACTACAGTAGTAACGCAACTACAAAATGCAATTCAAAAACCTATGGAGCCCAGTCACATAAATAATCTTACAAATGAAGACATCTACATGTCTAAGTTTACTCCTACACTTTTGAGTATCTTTACTGCTTAGGGCTCTTTACAATTTATGAGTGTCATGTTACTCAAAAGTCCTCAACCACTAAATTCAGGGGCTGAAGCCTAAATTATGAGTTTAATGTTAAAACTTGTAAAGTTTAATACTTTGGAGCATACCAAGGTGGAGATCTCACAGAGTAAAGTATAGGGAACAACTGTAAAGTTTATTTAGTTTTAAAAAAATAGAAAAAATACTTGTGTTAATTAATAATGTGAATTAATGGTAATTTTATATATATATTCTAAATGTAGAATTATATAAACAATGTTACAGAATTATTAACTTTTTGAATTTTTTAAATTAAAAAGATGTTATCTATAGTTTTATTATTAAAAAATCCCCCAAATTTAAAACATTTTGATTATGTATTTTAAATTATTAAAGGTAATGTATCCAATTAAATAACAGTAATTTAATTATGTTTAATAAACATTCATCCCAGAATAATCTTGAAATTACAAAAGATGAATACAATATTTTAAATTAAATTATTAATTATGGTTTATTTTTAGAACCTTGGTTAAACAATATATAGAATTTAATTATATTTTAAACAGAGTCGCCCTGCATGTCACAGTGATACTATGAATCCATGGAACTCCAAATAAAAGATTTTTTTTTAATTTGACAATGGTGTCCACTCTGGAATCCTTCTCCCTCACAAGGCACAGGGGGTCACGGCTCCCCTACCCTACTCCCTTTTATCTTTTTTTTTTTTTTTTTTAGTTTTTAGGACTAAGATGGTGAATGCAATTTTCCGTCAGGTTGCGGCCAGTCAATCACAATATGTGCTTGAACGGATTTACACCAAATTAAGCTCTCTGGAAAAAGATCTAGATTCCTTCCAAGTTTTGTGTAATTCCGTTCAGCCATTTTGGCTGAAGCTGTGTTTAAATTTTCTATGGAAAACTGCATGGGAAAAACATGTTTTAGGAATCACTGTTTTTGTCACCCCCGCTTGATGGACCACCTTGAAACATTCCATGAAGAAGCTGAGGTGGATAAGAATTTTTGGGGAAAAGTTTCATAAAGACTCATCAAACAGCACCAAAGTTATTATTAAACCAGAAAATCCATAATCCATATCCTATCCCTATGGATACGTGGTCCTAACTATAATTAGCTAGTGGAAAACACCATTGGGTAATATGTACATAAATACACATATACATATGTAAAAATGATGTTCAAGTATGATGAGAGATGTGTGTAATTATTGGCATGCTCAAGTTTCTGTAATTTAAAATATATATATATATATATATATATATATATATATATATATATATATATATGTATATTATCTACTGGCGGTCGCCAGTAGATAGTTATAGTTACAACCTATTTTCCATAGGAAATCCGCGACATTCTATTTGAAATAACTCTCTTGCCGGTTGACGTATCTTCGCAAAATGTTCAAACTTTGTGGGGCGCTCCGGTCCGCTCCTACCCTGAAAGTCTCGGGGGATTCGTCAAGCGGGGGCCGAGAAAAAAGGGGGGTCCCAAAACGCGTTTTCCCCATTCATTTTTCCATAGGAAACTTTAGACACGGCTACAGCCCGAACTGCTGAACGGAATTACACCAAATTTGGCAAAGAGGTAGTTCTTGGTTCAGAAAGAACCCTTTTTGTTAAATGGTGTAAATCCGTTCAGTAGTTGCTGAGAAAATCAAAAGTAAAAGTACATATATATCTATGGGCACGGAGGATCCGCGCACCCTCCCGATCACGAGCTGCATGCTAATTGGCTGTCAACACTCCAAATCAGGAAGTGTTGGCAGCCATTTTGTCCCAAGTGCGCAAAACGCAAAAAGGGGGCAGGGTAGAAACACCCTGACCCCCTAGGTCTGCTCAGGGGGTCCCACAAGGACCCCCTGGGCAAAAAAATATATATATTTTTTTTAAATCGGCAGGATGCGCTCAGGGAGCGCGAATCCTGCCGAAAAAAAAATCGAAGCGCGGTCTCCCGCGCTCGATAGTACTGGCCCCGGGTGGGCCAAGTCCCGGGGGCATGCTGGGGGGTTAATTTTATGTGTGGGGGCCTCTAAGGGCCCCCAAGCCCCAGGGACCACCACCCCCGGGGCTTTATGTAGTAATGGTGCGGGAGGGCTCTGAGCCCTCCCGCAGCCCCGGGACCGCCACCTCCCCGGGGCTTCTTTTTTATTTAAAAAAACCTGTGTGGGGGGCTCCAGCCCCCACACGCCCGGGGACCACCACCTCCCGGGGCACTAAGAAAAATTAAAATAGGGGTCCGTTTTGGACCCCAGAGCCCCGGGGACCACCACCTCCCGGGGCTTTCAAAATGTAGGGAGGGGGCCGCGCGGCCCCCCTCCTGGAGCCTGTGGTGGCCCTGGGGACCGCCACCCCCAGGGCCGGCTCCTGCAGTGTCCCGGGTGCCTACCCCGGGACACTGCTGTTTGCAATGACAGGACGGGAGCCTCGCGGCTCCCGTCCTGTCATTGCAAACTTGCTTTGGATATTGGAAGAGAGAGCAGGAAACCTGCTCTCTCTTCCAATATCCAAAGCCGATTGCTTTCCACATGGGGAGCAGCATGTTAGCTGCTCCCCATGTGTGAAGCAATGCCGGCTCCCGTAGGACACGGGGAGCCGGCGGGACTGTGGGGGTTTGGGGACCCCCCACAGTCCCCAACGAGAGGCCAGGCCCCGGGGGATGGGGTCCCCGGGGCCATAAGAGGCCACGGAGGGGGCCACGCAGCCCCTCCCCAAAGTAACAAAAATTTAAAAAAAAAAAAAAAAAGTGCAAGGCCGGCCCCGGGGATGGGGTCCCCGGGGCCTTAAATGGCCTGAGGAGGGGGCCACGCAGCCCCCTCCAAATAAAAAAAAAAGAGGCCATGCCCGGGGGATGGGGTCCCCAGGGCCAATACAGGCCCAGGGAAGGGGGGCCACGCGGCCCCCTTCCCGTTTAAAAAAAAAAAAATGTAATTAAAAAAAGGGGGAAAGGCCCTGGGGGATGGGGTCCCCAGGGCCCAAAAACAGGAAAAAGGAAGGGGGGCCACACAGCCCCCCTTCAGGGGACAAAAAAACAAAAAACGATCGGGCTCGCAGGCCCCGCCCCTTCCTTCACCACTCTGCAAATGCGCCCCTGGCGCGTTTGCAGAGGAGGAACGAATTCCCCTTGAATACTGGGGGTCCCTGGGGCCAACTAGCCCACCAGGAACCTCCAGTATGCGCCAGGGGCTGCCTTGCAGAGAGGTGTACAGAGGCCACGCCCTTTTTACACCTCTCTGCAACGCAGCTCTGTGGCGCTTTTGGAGGTATATGGTGGGCTAGTTGCACCCCAGGGACCCTCAGGATTCAAGGGGAGTTAATCCCCGACTTAAAACGCGCCACGGGGCGCGTTTGCACAGTGGTGAAGGGAGGGGGCGGGGCTTCAGGTGACATGTGTGCAAACAGGCCCCGTGGCGCGTTTTAAGATGGGGAATTAAATCCCCTTCAATCCTGAGGGTCCCTGGGGGCCAACTAGCCCAACAGGTACATACAGAAAGCGCCACAGAGCTGCGTTGCAGAGAGGTGTAAAAGGGGTGTGGCCTCTGTACATGTCTCTGCAACGCAGCCCCTGGCGCATACTGGAGGTTCCTGGTGGGCTAGTTGGCCCGTAGGGACCCTCATGATTCAAGGGGAGTTAATCCCCCGACTTAAAACGCGCCACGGGCGCGTTTGCACAGTGGTGAAGGGAGGGGCGGGGCCTGAGGTGACATGTGTGCAAACAGGCCCCGTGGCGCGTTTTAAGATGGGGAATTAAATCCCCTTCAATCCTGAGGGTCCCTGGGGGCCAACTAGCCCAACAGGTACGTCCAGAAAGCGCCACAGAGCTGCGTTGCAGAGAGGTGTAAAAGGGGTGTGGCCTCTCTACACGTGTCTGCAACGCAGCCCCTGGCGCATACTGGAGGTTCCTGGTGGGCTAGTTGGCCCCTAGGGACCCTCATGATTCAAGGGGACTTAATCCCCCAACTTAAAACGCGCCACGGGGCGCGTTTGCACAGATGTCACCTCAGGCCCCGCCCCTCCCTTCACCATTGTGCAAATATTCCTCTAAAATCTGCCGAACTACGAATTCCGATTTACTCACCTGTTATCAGGAGAGACCTCAGTGCTGCATCTTTCAGCCCAGTACTAATCCTGAAAAGTAATTTTAACCGTACTTACCAGTAACTTGAATTTCCTTCCATAGGATATCATTGCCTGCTTTTTGCTGAAAAAGTTTCTAAGTGTTGATTTTTGAAACATACAAATATTCCTCTAAAATCAGCCGAAATACGAATTCCGATTTACTCACCTGTTATAAGGAGAGACCTCAGTGCTGTATCTTTCAGCCCAGTACTGGTCCTGAAAAGTAATTTTAACCGTACTTACCAGTAACTTGAATTTCCTTCCATAGGCTAACATTGACTGGTTTCACTTGGAAATTCTTCTAAGTGTGGAGTTTTGGAACTTTAAAATATTCCTCTAAAATCAGCCGAAATACGAATTCCGATTTACTCACCTGTTATCAGGAGAGACCTCAGTGCTGCATCTTTCAGCCCAGTACTGATCCTCAAAAGTAATTTTAACCGTACTGACCAGTAACTTGAATTTCCTTCCATAGGATATCATTGCCTGCTTTTTGCTGAAAAAGTTTCTAAGTGTTGATTTTTGAAACATACAAATATTCCTCTAAAATCAGCCGAAATCCGAATTCTGATTTACTCACCTGTTATCAGGAGAGACCTCAGTGCTGCATCTTTCAGCCCAGTACTGGTCCTGAAAAGTAATTTTAACCGTACTTACCAGTAACTTGAATTTCCTTCATAGGCTAACATTGACTGGTTTCACTTGGAAATTCTTCTAAGTGTGGAGTTTTGGAACTTTATAATATTCCTCTAAAATCAACCAAAGTACGAATTCCAATTTACTCACCTGTTATCAGGAGAGAACCCAGTGCTGCATCTTTTAGCCCAGCACTGACCCTGAAAAGTAATTTTAACCGTACTTACCAGTAACTTATATTTTCTTCCATAGGAATCCATTGTCTGGCTTTCAGCAAAAAAGTTTCAAAATGTTGATTTTTACAAACTACAAATATTCCTTAAAAATCGCCTGTATGACTTAAACGCATTCTTTCAACTGTTTACAGGAGATGCACCAGTGCTGGATCCAGGATCCAACACTGAGTAAGAAAAAATAACGATAACAGTTTTTACCTGCTAAGTGAATTTCCTTCCATAGGATAACATTGGTGACTATATGAGAAAAAGTTTCTAAGTGTCAACTTTTAAAATACAATAATATTCCTTAAAAATCTCGACTGTAACCAAAACGCTTTTACTCAACTGTTTACAGGAGATGTACCAGGACTGAATCTAGGATCCAGTCCTGTGGTTAGAAAAGTAATCCATAAAGTAACTAATTGCATTTAACTAGAAATTCACATTGTGCTGAATGTTGCATTGTGTTTGAAAATGTGTTGCCCATTGCAACAACTGTAACTACTGTACTTAAAAGTCTATTGCCTATGTGCAAAGTATTTAAACTAAAGTAATTCATTCTGAGAAAGTATTTTTGTAATGTAATGTATAATGTAATTACAATGTAATTTAAAAATAAAATATGTAAAAAAATTGTCTAAAAATGTAGTAAATCAGTATGAAAAAAATTAATATAACAATTAATACATTTAAAAATTGTCATTTACAAAACCTTTGAAATTCACTGAAAAAACCGTAGGTTTCAGACATGTTATAGTTAGGAATTAGCATTTAAAAACCTTTGAAATTCACTGAAAAAACCATAGGTTTCAGATATGTTATAGTTAGAAATTAGCATTTAAAAAACCTTTGAAATTCACTGAAAAAACCATAGGTTTTAGGGACAGTTATAGTTAGTTGGACATTGCACTCGTACAAAACCATAGAAATTCCCCTGTTATAGTTAGTTCAGGTAACTATAACTCGCGCCCCGCAATGCACTGCTGATGACGTCACATATTACATCACTCATGACATGGTCAGTGACATCACTGATGACATCACTGATGACATCTCAAATGACATCACTGATGACATCACTGATGACATCATCCATGTGAGAATTTCATGCATCTTCTCACACCCTAATATAACTTTTGATACACCCACTCTAAATTACAGACTGCCATTCTCAAAACCATACACACTCCAATACCAATAAGTACATACCCACTCACTGATTCTTAGGACTACACACACACATCTACTCACTCACCCGTACAGTCACTCATACTTACAGTCACTCAGTACAGAACTATCATATGCACTCATACACCTATATAAACACTCACACAATGCAACTCATCCATAGAGGTACTCACACACCTAGTCAGTCATGCAAATAATTAATCACACTCCAATTTACTCACCTATACAGTTATACACACCAGCTCACTTACTCATAAAAATACTAGCACATTCTTACGCTCATATGCAATCACTGATGCAAGCACACACTCATCCATATAGCCACTCTCACAATCACACACTCTCACTTATAGCCATTTATATACTCCAACACACATATATACTGCCTTTCACATATGTAGTTACTCACACATGTACCACTGAGATATACATTCAATCACTAACACACCCATACACACAGTCACCCACCCATACAGTCCATCACAGACGCACTCTTGAAACAATGCAGCCAGTGAATCACCCACTCACACATCTATGCACAGAGTCACACACACCCCACCCACACAAACACAGGCACCCATACAGATACTCAGAGAACCAATCCATAACCCATATAGACACTCATTTAGCTAGTCAGAAACCCATGCAGCTGCTTACACAACAACAGACAGACGGATACAGACATTCACACAGTTTAGTCACTCACCCATGCATCCAGTAAGATACGTTTAATCACTCACTTATAGACTCAGTCACGCACCTACTAAATCATCCATTCAGGCGCTTCCACACCCACTCATTCTTCAATACGCCTTTCCCTATATATATTAAACATATTTAAACTTTACAGAAACACACAGTCACTGGATGATGTCATCAGTGATGTCATCAGAGATGTCACTGACCATGTCATGAGTGATGTAATATGTGACGTCATCAGCAGTGCATTGCGGGGGCGCGAGTTATAGTTACCTGAACTAACTATAACGGGGGAATTTCTAAGGTTTTGTACGAGTGCAATGTCCAACTAACTATAACTGTCCCTAAAACCTATGGTTTTTTCAGTGAATATATATATATATATATATATATATATATATATATATATATATATATATATATATATATATATATATATATATATATATATATTATCTACTGGCGGTCGCCAGTAGATAGTTATAGTTACAACCTATTATCTATAGGAAATCCGCGACATTCTATTTGAAATAACTCTCTTGCCGGTTGACGTATCTTCGCGAAATTTTCAAACTTTGTGGCCCGCTCCGGTCCGCTCCTACCCTGAAAGTCTCGGGGGATTCGTCAAGCGGGGGCCGAGAAAAAGGGGGTCCCAAAACGCGTTTTCCCCATGCAATTTTCCATAGGAAACTTTAGACACGGCTACAGCCCGAACTGCTGAACGGAATTACACCAAATTTGGCAAAGAGGTAGTTCTTGGTTCAGAAAGAACCCTTTTGTTAAATGGTGTAAATCCGTTCAGTAGTTGCTGAGAAAATCAAAAGTAAAAAGATAGTGATATCTATGGCCGAGTAGGGTCCGCGTACCCTCCCGATCACGAGCTGCATGTTAATTGGCTGTCAGCTGGCTGTCAACATTCCGATTCAGGAAATGTTGGCAGCCATTTTGTCCCTCGGTAGAACCGAGGGACAGAAACAAGTGCGCAAAGCGCACAAAGGGGGCAGGGTAGAAACACCCTGACCCCCTAGGTTTGCTCAGGGGGTCCCACAAGGAATCCCCTGGGGAAAAATTTTTTTTTTTAAAAATTTAAAAAATCGGCAGGATGCGCTCAGGGTGCGCGAATCCTGCCGAGAAAAAAATCAGAGCGCGGTCTCCCGCGCTTCGATGTATTTTGCCCCCGGGTGGCCCAAGTCCCGGGGGCATGGTGGGGGGTTTAATTTTATGTGTGTGGGGGCCTCAAGGGGCCCCCAAGCCCCGGGGACCACCACCCCCCCGGGGCTTTTTTTTAAAAATGGTGCGGGAGGGCTCTGAGCCCTCCCGCAGCCCCGGGGACCACCACCTCCCCGGGGCTATTTTTTCATTAATTGAACAACCTGTGTGGAAGGGCTCCAGCCCCCCCACATGCCCCGGGGACCGCCACCTCCCCGGGGCACTAACAAATTAAAATGGGGGTCCGTTTTGGACCCCGAAGCCCCGGGGACCACCACCTCCCGGGGCTGTGCTGATGTAGGGAGGGGGCCGCGCGGCCCCCCTCCTGGAAGCCCTTGATGGCCCTGGGGACCGCCACCCCCAGGGCCGGCTCCTGCAGTGTCCCGGGGTGCCTACCCCCGGGACACTGTAGTTTGCTATGGCAGGACAGGAGCCTCGCGGCTCCCGTCCTGCCATAGCAAACTGCTTTGGATATTGGAAGAGAGAGCAGGAAACCTGCTCTTCTTCCAATATCCAAAGCACATTGCTTTTCCACATGGGGAGCAGCATGTCAGCTGCTCCCCATGTGGGACTAGCAATGCCGGCTCCCAAGGGACGTGGGGAGCCGGCGGGACTGTGGGGGGATTGGGGACCCTCCCACAGTCCCCAACGGAGAGGGCCAGCCCCGGGGGATGGGGTCCCAGGGGCAAGTAGTGGCCCAGGAGGGGGCCACGCGGCCCCCTCCCCAAAAAAGAAAAAAACAAAAACAAAAAAAAATGGAAAGGCTGGCCCCGGGGGATGGGGTCCCCGGGGCCTTAAATGGCCTGAGGAGGGGGGCCACGCAGCCCCCTCCCAAGAAAATAAAAAAGGCCATGCCCCGGGGGATGGGGTCCCCGGGGCCAATACAGGCCCAGGGAAGGGGGGCCACGCGGCCCCCTTCCCGTTTCTTTTTTTAATTAAATTAAAAAGGGGTAAGGCCCTGGGGGATGGGGTCCCCAGGGCCCAAAAACAGGAAAAAGGAAGGGGGCCACACAGCCCCCTTCAGGGGACAAAAAAAAAAAAACGATCGGGCCCGCAGGCCCCGCCCCTTCCTTCACCACTCTGCAAACGCGCCCCCTGGCGCGTTTGCAGAGGGGAACGAATTCCCCTTGAATACTGGGGGTCCCTGAGGGCCAACTAGCCCACCAGGAACCTCCAATATGCGCCAGGGGCTGCGTTGCAGAGACGTGTAGAGAGGCCAATCCTTTTACACCTCTCTGCAACGCAGCTCTGTGGCGCTTTTGGAGGTATATGGTGGGCTAGTTGGACTCCGGGGACCCTCAGGATTCAAGGGGACTTAATCCCCAGCTTAAAACGCGCCACGGGGTGCGTTTGCACAGTGGTGAAGGGAGGGCGGGGCTTCAGGTGACATGTGTGCAAACAGGCCCCGTTGCGCGTTTTAAGATGGGGAATTAAATCCCCTTCAATCCTGAGGGTCCCTGGGGGCCAACTAGCCCAACAGGTACATCCAGAAAGCGCCACAGAGCTGCGTTGCAGAGAGGTGTAAAAGGGGTGTGGCCTCTCTACACGTCTCTGCAACGCAGCCCCCTGGCGCATATTGGAGGTTCCTGGTGGGCTAGTTGGCCCCTAGGGACCCTCAGGATTCAAGGGGACTTAATCCCCCAACTTAAAACGGGGCGCGTTTGCACAGAAGTCACCTCAGGCCCCGCCCCTCCCTTCACCATTGTGCAAATATTCTTCTAAAATCATCCGAAATACGAATTCCGATTTACTCACCTGTTATCAGGAGAGACCTCAGTGCTGTATCTTTCAGCCCAGTACTGGTCCTGAAAAGTAATTTTAACCGTACTTACCAGTAACTTGAATTTCCTTCCATAGGCTAACATTGACTGGTTTCACTTGGAAATTCTTCTAAGTGTGGAGTTTTGGAACTTTAAAATATTCCTCTAAAATCAGCCGAAATACGAATTCCGATTTACTCACCTGTTATCAGGAGAGACCTCAGTGCTGCATCTTTCAGCCCAGTACTAATCCTGAAAAGTAATTTTAACCGTACTTACCAGTAACTTATATTTTCTTCCATAGGAATCCATTGTCTGGTTTTCAGCAAAAAGTTTCAAAGTGTTGATTTTTACAAACTACAAATATTCCTTAAAAATCACCTGTATGACTTAAACGCATTCTTTCAACTGTTTACAGGAGATGCACCAGTGCTGGATCCAGGATCCAACACTGAGTAAGAAAAAGTAACTGATAACAGTTTTTACCTGCTAAGTGAATTTCCTTCCATAGGATAACATTGGTGATTCTATGAGGAAAAGTTTCTAAGTGTCAACTTTTAAAATACAATAATATTCCTTAAAAATCACGACTGTAACCAAAACGCTTTTACTCAACTGTTTACAGGAGATGTACCAGGACTGAATCTAGGATCCAGTCCTGTGGTTAGAAAAGTAATCCATAAAGTAACTAATTGCATTTAACTAGAAATTCACATTGAGCTGAATGTTGCATTGTGTTTGAAAATGTGTTGCCCATTGCAACAACTGTAACTACTGTACTTAAAAGTCTATTGCCTATGTGCAAAGTATTTAAACTAAAGTAATTCATTCTGAGAAAGTATTTTTTGTAATGTAATGTATAATGTAATTACAATGTAATTTAAAAAATAAAATCTGTAAAAAAAATTGTTTCTAAAAATGTAGTAAATCAGTATGAAAAAAATTAATATAACAATTAATACATTTAAAAATTGTCATTTACAAAACCTTTGAAATTCACTGAAAAAACCGTAGGTTTCAGGCACGTTATAGTTAGAAATTAGCATTTAAAAAACCTTTGAAATTCACTGAAAAAACCATAGGTTTCAGACACGTTATAGTTACAAATTAGCATTTAAAAAACCTTTGAAATTCACTGAAAAAACCATAGGTTTCAGACACGTTATAGTTACAAATTAGCATTTAAAAAACCTTTGAAATTCACTGAAAAAACCATAGGTTTTAGGGACAGTTATAGTTACTTGGACATTGCACTCGTACAAAACCCGTGAAATTCCCCCGTTATAGTTAGTTCAGCTAACTATAACTCGCGCCCCGCAATGCACTGCTGATGACGTCACATATTACATCACTCATGACATGGTCAGTGACATCACTGATGACATCACTGATGACATCTCAAATGACATCACTGATGACATCATCCACGTGATAATCTGATGCACCTCCTCACACCCTAATATAATCTTTGATACACCCACTCTAAATTACAGACTGCCATTCGCAAAACCATAGACACTCCAACACCAATAACTACATACCCACTCACTGATTCTTAGGTCTACACACACACATCCACTCACTCACCCGTACAGTCACTCATACTTACGGTCACTCAGTACAGGACTATCATATGCACTCTTACTCCTATATAGACACTCAAACAACGCCACTCATCCATAGAGATACTCAGACACCTAGTCAGTCATGCAAATAATTAAACACACTGCCATTTACTCACCTATACAGTTATACACACACCAGCTCACTTACTCATACAAATAGTAGCACATTGTTACGCTCTTATACAATCACTGATACAAGCACACACTCATCCATACAGCCACTATCACAATCACTCACTCTTGCTTATAGCTATTTATATACTCCAACACACATATATACTGCCTTTCACATATGTAGTTACTCACACATGTACCACTGGGACATACATTCACTCACTAACACACTCTTACACACACTTACCCACCCATACAGTCTATCACAGATGCACTCTTGAAACCATCCACCCAGTGAATCACCCACTCACACATCTATGCACAGAGTTGCACACACCCCTCCCACACAAACACTCAGGCACCCATACAGATACTCAGACAAGCATTCAATAACTCATATAGACACTCATTTAGCTATTCACAAACACATGCAGTCACTTACACAGCAACAGACAGACGGATACAGACATTCACCCAGTTTAGTCACTAACCCATGCATTCAGTAAGATACGTTAAATCACTCACTTATAGAGTCAGTCACGCACCTACTAAATCATCCATACAGACACTTACACACCCACTCATTCTTCAATACGTCTTTTCCTATATATATTAAAAATATTTAAACTTTACAGAAACACACAGTCACTGGATGATGTCATCAGTGATGTCATTTGAGATGTCATCAGTGATGTCATCAGTGATGTCACTGACCATGTCATGAGTGATGTAATATGTGACGTCATCAGCAGTGCATTGCAGGG
Organism: Calotriton arnoldi; assembly: GCA_963921515.1. NCBI lineage: Eukaryota > Metazoa > Chordata > Amphibia > Caudata > Salamandridae > Calotriton > Calotriton arnoldi. Next base: position 30,877 of record CAWUFW010015227.1, on the reverse strand, counting down.
GCGCGAGTTATAGTTAGCTGAACTAACTATAACGGGGAATTTCACGGGTTTTGTACGAGTGCAATGTCCAAGTAACTATAACTGTCCCTAAAACCTATGGTTTTTTCAGTGAATATATATATATATATATCCTACTGGCGGTCGCCAGTAGGTAGTTATAGTTAGAACCTAGTTTCCATAGGAAAATCGTTTTTGATTTGCCAACAACTTTGCCGCCGTTTGACAAATCTTCACGGAATTTTCAAAACTAATTGTTCACTCAGGTCAGATCCTGTTTTGAAAGTTTGTGGGTGATTCGTCAAGGGGGGGGCCGAGAAAAAAGGGGGGTCCCAAAACGTGTTTTCTCCATGTTAATTTCCATAGGAAACTTTAGACATGGCTACAGCCTGAACTGCTGAACGGAATTACACCAAATTTGGCAGAGAGATAGCTCTTGGTCCAGAAAGCACGCTTTGTTTTAAATGGTGTAAATCCGTTTAGTAGTTTTTGAGATATATAACGATTTACAGATATCGAAATTGTGAGATCTGATTGGCTGAGCCCTCCCGAGCATGAGCTTGCCTCTGATTGACTGCAAACACTTCAAACCAGGAAGTGTTTGAGCCATCTTGTGACTCGGTACGGAGGGAGAAGGAAAAAGGTGAGAGATGCATTCAAAACAAGAAAAGGAGGCAGGGTAAATACACCCGGACCGCCCAGGCCTGCTCAGGGGGTCCCACAAGGACCCCCAGGCCCCAAAAAAGCATTTTTTTTTTATTTTGGGCAGGGTCGCGCCGGTGCGCGAATCCGTCAGAAATTTTTTAAAAACAAAGCGCGGGCTCCCACATTTCATTTTTCAAAGCCCCCGGGTGGGCCACGTCCCGGGGGCAAATTCATTTATGTAGCGGGGGCCCACGGGGGCCCCGGCAGCCCCGGGGAGGTGGTGATAATTTATTCACGGGGGTGCACGCGACCCCCCCGCAGCCCCAGGGACTGCCACCTCCCCAGGGCTTCATTTAAATAAGGGTGGGGGCCTCGTGGGCCCCCCCAAACCCCGGGGACTGCCACCTCCCCGGGGCTTCATTTAAATAAGTGTGGGGGGCCTCACAGGCCTCCCAAGCCCCAGGGACCGCCACCTCTCTGGGGCTGTAATAAATAATAAGTGTGGGGGGGCTCGAGCCCCCCCACACTGCTCCGGGGACCTCCACCTCCCCGGGGCACTCTATTTTTAAATACGGGGGTCCATTACAGACCCCCGGGGACCACCACCTCCCCGGGGCTTTACAAACATTGGGAGGGGGGCCGTGTGGTCCCCCTCAAGGAGCCCTTGATGGCCCTGGGGACCGCCACCCCCCAGGGCCGGCTCCTGCAATGTCCCGGGTTGCCCACCCCCTGTACATTGCCGTTTGGGTTGGGGTCCCCAGTGCCCCAAAAAAACTAAAAGAAGAAGGGGCCACACAGCCCCCCTTCAAAAAAAAAAAAAAGCAGACATCTCCCTGGAGGCCCCCCTTCCCTATAAATTAAAATAAAAAAAGGAGGCCATGCCCCAGGGGATGGGTTCCCTGGGGGCAAAAATGGACTCGGGAGGGGGTCAGGCCCTGGGGGGATCGGTCCGCAGGGCCACAAAAAAACTAAAAGAAGGGGGGCCACACAGCCACCCCTTCTAAAAAAAAAAAAGCAGTCATCTCCCTGGAGGTTCCAACCCCTCCCTGCACCACTCTGCAAACGTGCCTCCTGGCGCGTTGTAAGTTGGGGAATTAATTCCCTTTGAATACTGAGGGTCCCTGGGGGTCAACTAGCCCACCAGGTACCTCCAGTAAGCGCCACAGAGCTGGATTGCCGAGAGGTGGTCCGAGGCCATGCCCCTTTTTCCACCACTCTACAAACGTTCCTCTTGGTGCACTGCTGGTGGGGCGATGAGGTCGCTCATACACTCATACACCCACTCATTCTTCAATACACCTTGGCCTATATATATATAAAACATATTTAAACTTTACAGAAACACACAGTCACTGGATGATGTCATCAGTGATGTCACTGACCATGTCATGAGTGATGTAATATGTGACATCATCAGCAGTGCATTGCGGGGGCGCGAGTTATAGTTAGCTCAACTAACTATAACGACCGAATTTCTCTGGTTTTGTACGAGTGAAATATCCAACTAACTATAACGTCCCTGAAACCTATGGTTTTTTCAATGAATTTCAAAGGTTTTTTAAATGTTAATTTCTAACTATAACGTCCCTGAAACCTATGTTTTTTTCAGTGAATTTCTAAGGTTTTTAAAATGCTAATTTCTACCTATAACATCCCTGAAACCTACGTTTATTCAGTGAATTTCAAAGGTTTTTTAAATACTAATTTCTAACTATGCCTACATAGGTAGGACATGTGCAGAAAGAGGAAGAAAGGTGCAGAAAGAAGCAAGAGAAATGCAGAAAGAGGCACCAGAAGTCCAGAAAGAGGAAGAAAGGCGCAGAAAGAAGCAAGAGATGTGCAGAAAGAACCAACAGAGGTGTAGAAAAAAAGCCTGTTGCAAAGTAATCCTGTGCCCTTTGCACCCCCCAACTTTTTGCTGACTGGTACTGGTGGTAACTAACTCTGACTGACCCTGGGCTCAGCCTAACCAGGCCCGGAGCCAGTGCTATGCTGAAAGACAATTAGTATACAGTGAAAACACCTACATCCACTAGGGTACACTATGGGTTGGGGTAGCCCTGTGATTGGCATGACCTCCCCTGTAAGGCCCTAGTACATAATAGGGCAAGGGGATTAAAACTACCTCTAAGTCCCTAGCATATAATAGGGCATGGCAGTATGGAGGCCAGCAGCCCTTTTCTGCACTTGCATGTGTGCACTGCTGAGCCTGAGGTCAGTTTAAAAGAAGCCCTGTGTGTGCAGAAAGAGGCAAGAGAGGTGCAGAAAGATATGCAAATAACATAATAACCTTTTCATATATCAATGGCTTCATGTATTCTATGGGTACACAATAGATGAATTGTGTTAATAAAGTGCCAGAAATTAACATATATCAGGATTTCAGAAGGGAATTTAAAACTGTATGTAGCTCTTTGCTTAGTGCTCAAAGTCTTAAGATATAAGTAGGAGTGGGAGTAACTCACATAATTTGATGTAGTGTCATTAGATGAAATTACACCAAATTATGCAAAATGTTGCTGAATAATGCAAGGAGCATATCCTAGCATTTAGCACTTTTTCAGAGCGCAAAATGCACCCTCGCATCCAAAATGGACATGAGGATGCATTGTGTGCTAAGAAAATAGCTAAGAGAATACCTCTAAAAGCAAACGAACCCAAACAGCAGCAGTCAATCGTGCCCACTATATTCATTGTTCCTGTGCTACTGCAGCAGGATTTCTGTGCCAAATTAGTCCTAAATACGCGAACGGGCAGAGTAACGTAAAATTACTGCAATTACTCTGACTACTCTGCATAATGAAAATGTCACCCAGGTCTAGAGATAAAGGATTAACACATGGATAAATTAATTGATGGAATCATCAATGTTGTCTAGTAGAACTTAGTGTGATTAATTTTATTTATTTCAAAGTAGCTAATAGACCATATCTCCCTAGCAATTATATGCAATGTTAATGTTTGCATAGGAATGGTGTGTGATGATGCACACAAAGGTCATATGTGATCATAGAAATATCATGGACTCTTCAGAGACACTGTCTAAAACCCTGTTGAAAGTCCCCACAGAGGTAACATGTGAAAATAATAATGTTCAAGTACCACAAAGATAGTTTATGATTATAAGAATGTTCAAGTCCTAACAAAAATGGTGTATGAAAGTAATCTTGTTGAAGTCCCCACAAAGATACTGTGTGATTATAATGATATTCAAGTCCCCACAGAGATAGCATTTAGTTATTGTAATGTTTAAATTCCCACAGAGATAGTGTGTGGTTACTGGGCTAATATTTGGTTATTAGGTTGTTCAAGACGTCACAGAGATGGTGTGTGAATGTAGGCATCTTCATGTCCCCTCAAAGATAGTGTGTAAAGATAATAATCAAAACTCCCCACAGAAAGTGTGTGAAGATAATGATGCTCAAGTCTTTACAGAGTTAGTGTGTGATTAATTATAGCCATGTTCAAGCCTCCTCATAATTTGTGTTTACAGTGGTTTTCATGTCTCTCCTGAAATAGTGTGTGGACATTATCATGGCCAAGTCCGTACAGTGAAAGTGTGTGAAGATAAATGTATTCAAGTCCCCACAGAGATAGTGTGTTATTACAATGATCAAGTCCCCACAGAGATAGTGTGTGATTATTGGGATGGCCAAGTCCCCACAATGATAGTGTGTGGTTACAGGAATATTCAAGTCCCCACAGAGATAGTATGTTAGTAAAGAGATGTCCAAGTCCCCACAGAGATAGTGTGTGATTATTGGGATGTTCAAGTCCCAAAAGAGATAGTGTGTGGTTATGGAGATTTTCAAGATATCACAGAGATGGTGTGTGAAGGTAAGCATGTCAAGTCCCCATAAAGAGAGTGCATGTAGATAACCTCTCCCAACAGATTGGGCCCAATTCACAAAGGTAGTGTGTGATTATAGCAATGTTCAAGTCCCCACAGGGATAGTGTGTGATTATAGTGATGTTCAATTCCCCACAAAGATAGTGTGTGATTATAGTGATTTTCAAGTCCCCACAGAGATAGTGTGTGATTATAGTGATTTTCAAGTCCCCACAAAGAGAGTGTGAATATAGTGATGTTCAAGTCCACAAAAATATAGGGGCATAATAGCAAGACCCACGTTAAAATTATCGCCGTTTTAGCGGCAGGAAACTGCCGCTAAAACGGCGATAATGGGCTTGCTAATATGCGTTATGGAATTCCAATAGAAGCCCAGGTTAGATGTCCTGCACATCTAACCTGGGCTTCTATTGGAATTCTATAACGCATATTATCAAGCCAATTATCGCCGTTTTAGCGGCAGTTTCCTGCCGCTAAAACGGCGATAATTTTAACGTGGGTCTTGCTAATATGCCCCTCAGTGTGTAGTTACTGGAATAGTCAAGTCCCCATAGAGATAGTGTGTTGTTATTGGGATGTTCAAGGCCTCATAGAGATAGTGTCAAGTTAAAAATGCCACAAAAATAGTGTGGGAAAATATTGTTCTTTCTTTTGTAACATTTCTTTATTGATTTTACAGATCGTTGCAAGCACCAACGCGGCCACCTATGTAAGTGTAGGAGGAGCTCATAAATTTGTTACATTGAAGGAGTAAGAAGAGTCATACAAAGAAAAAGGGCATAAGCTTAACAAACTATCTTGACCCACACCGTAACTCCTGAACATTCTAGGTCATAGTATAAGCCACCCTACCAATGTTAGTACTATGTAGACAAAAACAGAGAGTTCACACATGCGGTGCTAAGAACTAAAAACAGTATCACCAGTAATATACCCAAATGTCCCGTCACAGTAAACATACCTTTGCACACCAACCACAGTACAAAATCATAGGTAGAGCATGTACTACTTACCCAGTTGGAACATATATGTCCAGTGCCCTCCTCCCTTGTCCTACCTCTCAGTCAAATGTGATGTGATAGTGGCCACGCATGTGTGTCAGTGCTTACTCGGATGCCACATGATATGCCTTTGCTGCCTATTCTGTTTTATCTCTGTCACCTATACCTATGCCGGGGGGGCAAAATGGGGGATGAAGCTAATATTCAATCTCCACACTGATAGTGCATGAAGATAATGATGTTCAAGTCTCCACTTCAGGCCTGCATGTGATGTGATATTTTAATGGTTTTCAAGTGCTTACTGACAGAGGGCCTGATTCAAAAGGTAAACTTAGACCTGAAGTCTAAGTCTAAGGGCCTGATTATGACTTTGGTAGTCCTGGAGGGGGCCACCATGCCAGCGCCTGCTCCAGGACCACCAAAGTTGACTGCAGCTCACCCGATTATGAGTATTTTCGTGGTCTGGAGAGCAGGCGGCGTGGCATCCCACGGCGTTGCAGTTTAAAGGCTCATAAGTGAGCCTTAGAATGCATTGCCACTGGACTGCCAATGCACGTTCCTCCACGGCATGGACTGAGCAGTCAATGTCTAGCAGGAACAGGAGTGCCTGCACACAGGATGGTACTACATGGACTCCCTGCTTGCACCTCCATGCTCAGGGGCAACACAGGGCCCTCTAGGGGCCCCTTTGTTTCCCCACCAAAAGCCTTTTCATGGCGGGCTCACCGCCATGAAAAGGCTGGTGGTGGGGAAACTTGTAAACTGCACTGCCATGCATATGGCATTCCCAGACCACTGCACCACCACCAGGGATTGGGGATCCCTTGCGGTTGCGGTGGTCCCAAAGTGCTTTGACCACCGTACTCGTAATACGGCGGTTGGACCACTGGTGCAGCGGTCACCAACCACCACCGCACCTCCACCGTGAGTTTGGCGGTCCTATGGGCCACCAAACTTGTAATCAGGCCCCAAGTTTAGACCTGAAGTCTAAGTTTAGACCTGAAGTCCAAGTTTAGGTCTGAAGTCTAACTTTAGATCTCAGGTCTAAACTTAGACTTTAGGTCTAAACAGAGGCCCTGTTTCAAAAGGTAAATTTACAGTTTTGTGTAAGTTTACAATTGTTTGCTATTCACAAAGGTATTTTACTAGTAGTATCTTTACGACTACTGAGAGTCCCCGCATAAAAATATAGGACTGTTCTATCTTTTTATGTGAGGAGATTCCACAGTTATAACGATACTACTAGTAAAATACCTTTGTGAATAGCAAACACATGTAAACCTACACAAAAGTGTAAGTTTACCTTTGTGAATCGGGCCCTGGGACTTCAGGTTGAAACTTAGACTTCAGATTTAAAGTTTTACATCAGGTCGAAACGTAGACTTCAGGTTTAAGTTTACCTTTGTCATTCGGGCCCGAGTGTGTTGAGATTATCATGGTCAAGTCCACACAGTAATAGTGTGTAAAGGTAAGTATATTCAAGTCCCCACAGAGATAGTGTGTGATTATAGTGCTGTTCAGGTCCCCACAGAGCTAGTGTGTGATTATAGCGATGTTCAAGTCCCCACAGAGATAGTGTTTAGATATGGACACGTTCAAACCTCTACATAATGTGTGATAATAGTGGTGTTCTCCTCCCTAGGGAGAAAGAGTGTGAAGATAATCATGTTCAAATCCCCATAGTAAAAGTGTGTAGGGATGATGTTTGAGTCAGTTTTAGATTACAGTGATGTTCAAGTTTCTACAGAGTTGCTGTGTAATTATAGTGATGCCATAAAAGGTTAAGTCAAATTTAAGTGATACGTTTACCATATTGTGTTATGGTAATCATGTTCAAGTTCCCAAAGCCACAGGACCCAATTCACAAACTGTATTTTGCACTATGTAAAGCAGCACTACAGTAGTAACGCTTACTACAAAATGCAATTCAAAAACCTATGGAGCCCAGTCACATAAATAATCTTACAAATGAAGACATCTACATGTCTAAGTTTACTCCTACACTTTTGAGTATCTTTACTGCTTAGGGCTCTTCACAATTTATGAGTGTCATGTTACTCAAAAGTCCTCAACCACTAAATCCAGGGGCTGAAGCCTAAATTATGAGTTTAATGTTAAAACTTGTAAAGTTTAATACTTTGGAGCATACCAAGGTGGAGATCTCACAGAGTAAAGTATAGGGAACAACTGTAAAGTTTATTTAGTTTTTAAAAAAATAGAAAAAATACTTGTGTTAATTAATAATGTGAATTAATGGTAATTTTATATATATATTCTAAATGTAGAATAATATAAACAATGTTACAGAATTATTAACTTTTTGAATTTTTAAAATTAAAAAGATGTTATCTATAGTTTTATTATTAAAAAATCCCCCAAATTTAAAACATTTTGATTATGTATTTTAAATTATTAAAGGTAATGTATCCAATTAAATAACAGTAATTTAATTATGTTTAATAAACATTCATCCCAGAATAATCTTGAAATTACAAAAGATGAATACAATATTTTAAATTAAATTATTAATTATGGTTTATTTTTAGAACCTTGGTTAAACAATATATAGAATTTAATTATATTTTAAACAGAGTCGCCCTGCATGTCACAATGATACTATGAATCCATGGAACTCCAAATAAAAGATTTTTTTTAAATTTGACAATGGTGTCCACTCTGGAATCCTTCTCCCTCACAAGGCACAGGGGGTCACGGCTCCCCTACCCTACTCCCTTTTATCTTATTATTTTTTTTTTTTAGTTTTTAGGACTAAGATGGTGAATGCAATTTTCCATCAGGTTGCACAGTCAATCACATATGTGCTTGAACGGATTTACACCAAATTACGCTCTCTGGAAAAAGATCTAGATTTCTTCCAAGTTTTGTGTAATTCCGTTCAGCCATTTTAGCTGAAGCTGTGTTTAAATTTTCTATGGAAAACTGCATGGGAAAAACATGTTTTAGGAATCACTGTTTTTGTCACCCTCACTTGATGGACCACCTTGAAACATTCCATGAAGAAGCTGAGGTGGATAAGAATTTTTTGGGGAAAAGTTTCATAAAGACTCATCAAACAGCACCAAAGTTATTATTAAACCAGAAAATCCATAATCCATATCCTATCCCTATGGATACGTGGTCCTAACTATAATTAGCTAGTGGAAAACACCATTGGGTAATATGTACATAAATACACATATACATATGTAAAAATGATGTTCAAGTATGATGAGAGATGTGTGTAATTATTGGCATGCTCAAGTTTCTGTAATTTAAAATATATATATATATATATATATTCACTGAAAAAACCATAGGTTTTAGGGACAGTTATAGTTAGTTGGACATTTCACTCGTACAAAACCATAGAAATTCCCCCGTTATAGTTAGTTCAGCTAACTATAACTCGCGCCCGCAATGCACTGCTGATGACGTCACATATTACATCACTCATGACATGGTCAGTGACATCACTGATGACATCACTGATGACATCTCAAATGAAATCACTGATGACATCATCCAGTGACTGTGTGTTTCTGTAAAGTTTAAATATGTTTAATATATATAGGGAAAGGCGTATTGAAGAATGGGTGGGTGTGTAAGTGTCTGAATGGATGATTTAGTACGTGCGTGACTGACTCTACAAGTGAGTGATTAAACGTATCTTACTGAATGCATGGGTTAGTGACTAAACTGGGTGAATGTCTGTATCCGTCTGTCTGTTGGTGTGTAAGTGGCTGCATGGATTTGCGAATAGCTACATGAGTGTCTATATGAGTTATTGATTGGTTCTCTGAGTATCTGTATGGCTGCCTGAGTGTTTGTGTGGGTGGGGTGTGTGTGACTCTGTGCATAGATGTGTGAGTGGGTGATTCACTGGGTGCATGATTTCAAGAGTGCATCTGTGATGGACTGCTATGGGTGGGTGAGTGTGTGTATGGGTGTGTTAGTGAGTGAATGTATATCTCAGTGGTACATGTGCGAGTAACTACATATGTGAAAGCCAGTATATATGTGTGTTGGAGTATTTAAATGGCTATAAGTGAGAGTGTGTGATTGTGAGAGTGGCTGTATGGATGCGTGTGTGCTTGTATCAGTGATTGTATAAGAGCGTAAGAATGTGCTAGTATTTGTATGAGTAAGTGAGCTGGTGTGTGTATGACTGTATAGGTGAGTAAATGGCAGTGTGTGATTAATTATTTGCATGACTGACTAGGTGTGTGAGTACCTCTATGGATGAGTGGTGGTGTGTGAGTGTTTATATAGGTGTATGAGTGCATATGATAGTCCTGTACTGAGTGACTGTAAGTATGAGTGACTGTACGGGTGAGTGAGTGGATGTGTGTGTGTAGACCTAAGAATCAGTGAGTGGGTATGTAGTTATTGGTATTGGAGTGTGTATGGTTTTGAGAATGGCAGTCTGTAATTTAGAGTGGGTGTATCAAAAGCTATATTAGGGTGTGAGAAGATGCATGAAATTATCACATGGATGATGTCATCAGTGATGTCATTTGAGATGTCATCAGTGATGTCATCAGTGATGTCACTGACCATGTCATGAGTGATGTAATATGTGACGTCATCAGCAGTGCATTGCGGGGCGCGAGTTATAGTTAGCTGAACTAACTATAACGGGGGAATTTCTATGGTTTTGTACGAGTGAAATGTCCAACTAACTATAACTGTCCCTAAAACCTATGGTTTTTTCAGTGAATTTCAAAGGTTTTTTAAATGCTAATTTCTAACTATAACGTGTCTGAAACCTATGGTTTTTTCAGTGAATTTCTAAGGTTTTTAAAATGCTAATTTCTAACTATAACGTGCCTGAAACCTATGATTTTTCAGTGAATTTCAAAGGTTTTTTAAATGCTAGTTTCTAACTATGCCTACAGAGGTAGGACATGTGAAGAAAGAAGAAGAAAGGCGCAGAAAGAAGCAAAAGAAATGCAGAAAGAAGCAACAGAAGTCCACAAAGACGAAGAAAAGTGCAGGAAGAAGCAAGAGATGTGCAGAAAGAACCAACAGAGGAGCAGAAAGAAGCCATGTTGCAAAGTAATCCTATGCCTGTGCCCACCAACTCTTTCAGACGGGTACTGGTGGTAACTAACTGACTGACCCTGGGCTCTGACTAACCAGGCCCGGAGCCAGTGCTATGCTGAAAGACACTTAGTATACAGTGAAAACACCTACATCCACTAGGGTACACTATGGGTTGGGGTACCCCTGTGATTAGCATGACCTCCTCTGTAAGTCCCTAGTACATAATAGGGCAGGGGGATTAAAACTACCTCTTAAAACGCGTGTGCAAACGCGCCCCGTGGCGCGTTTTAAGTTGCGGGATTAAGTCCCCTTGAATCCTGAGGGTCCCTGGGGCCCAACTAGCCCCCAGGTACCTACAGTTAGGACCACAGAGCTGAGTTGCAGAGAGGCGTTCCGAGGCATGCACCTTTTTCACCTCTCTGCAACGCAACTCTGTTGTGCTTACTGAAGGTACCTGGTGGGCTAGTTGGCCCCCAGGGTCCCTCAGGATTCAAGGGGCGTGTTTGCGCACATGTCACCTGAGGCCCCGCCCCCTCCCTTCACCACTGTGCAAACGCGCCCCGTGGCGCGTTTTAAGTTGGGGGATTAGGTCACCTTGAATCCTGAGGGTCCCTGGGGCCCAACTAGCCCACCAAGTACTTCCAGTAAGCACCACAGGCCTGCGTTGCAATGCCTGTAACAAATTGTGTAGTTAGTGAAGGGGGTCGTGCTGGGGGTAGTGTTTTAGGGTTTAGGGTAGTGCAGTGGTGTTTGTGTAGTGTAGGGGGTCATGCTGGGGGTAGATTTAGGGTTTAGGGTAGTGCAGTGGTGTTTGGATAGTGTAGGGAGTCGTGCTGGGGGAGTGTTTTAGGGTTTAGGGTATTACAGTGGTGTTTGGGTAGTGTAGGGGGTTGTGATGGGGGTAGTGTTTTAGGGTTTAGGGTAGTGCAGTGGTGTTTGGGTAGTGTAGGGGGTCGTGCTGGGGGTAGTGGTTTAGGGTTTAGGGTAGTGCAGTGGTGTTTGGGTAGTGTAGGGGGTACTGCTGGGGGTAGTGTTTTAGGGTTTAGGGTAGTGCAATGGTGTTTGGGTAGTGTAGGGGGTACAGTTGGGGGTAGTGTTTTAGGGTTTAGGGTAGTGCAGTGGTGTTTGGGTAGTGTAGGGGTTCGTGCTGGGGGTATTGTTTTAGGGTTTAGGGTAGTGCAGTGGTGTTTGTGTAGTGTAGGGGGTAGTGTTTTAGGGTAGTGCAGTGGTGTTTGTGTAGTGTAGGGGGTCGTGCTGGGGGTAGTGTTTTAGGGTTTAGGGTAGTGCAGTGGTCTTTGTGTAGTGTAGGAGGTCGTGTTTTAGGGTTTAGGGTAGTGCAGTGGTGTTCGGGCAGTGTAGGGGGTCGTGCTGGGGGTGGTGTTTCAGGGTTTAGGGCAGTGCAGTGGTGTTCGGGCAGTGTAGGGGGTCTTGCTGGGGGTGGTGGTTCAGGGTTTAGGGCAGTGCAGTGGTGTTTGGGTCGTGCAGGGGGTCATGCTGGGGGAGTGTTTTAGGGTTTAGGGCAGTGCAGTGGTGTTTGGGTAGTGTAGGGGGTCATGCTGGGGGAGTGTTTTAGGGTTTAGGGCAGTGCAGTGGTGTTCGGGCAGTGTAGGGGGTCGTGCTGGGGAGAGTGTTTTAGGGTTTAGGGCAGTGCAGTGGTGTTCGGGTAGTGTAGGGGGTCGTGCTGGGGGAGTGTTTGAGGGTTTAGGGCAGTGCAGTTGTGTTCGGGTAGTGTAGGGGTCGTGCTGGGGGAGTATTTTAGGGTTTAGGGTAGTGCAGTGGTGTTTGGGTAGTGTAGGGGGTCGTGCTGGGGGTTGTGTTTCAGGGTTTAGGGCAGTGCAGTGGTGTTCGGGCAGTGTAGGGGGTCGTGCTGGGGCTGGTGTTTCAGGGTTTAGGGCAGTGCAGTGGTGTTCGGGCAGTGTAGGGGGTAATGCACGGGGTGGTGTTTCAGGGTTTAGGGCAGTGCAGTGGTGTTCGGGCAGTGTAGGGGGTCGTGCTGGGGCTGATGTTTCAGGGTTTAGGGCAGTGCAGTGGTGTTCGGGCAGTGTAGGGGGTCTTGCTGGGGGTGGTGTTACAGGGTTTAGGGCAGTGGTGTTCGGGCAGTGTAGGGGGTCTTGCTGGGGGTGATGTTTCAGGGTTTAGGGCAGTGCAGTGGTGTTCGGGCAGTGTAGGGGGTCTTGCTGGGGGTAGTTTTTCAGGGTTTAGGGCAGTGCAATGGTGTTCGTGCAGTGTAGGGGGTCGTGCTGGGGATGGTGTTTCATGGTTTAGGGCAGTGCAGTAGTGTTCAGGCAGTGTAGGGGGTCGTGCTGGGGCTGGTGTTTCAGGGTTTAGGGCAGTGCAGGCAGTGGTGCTCGGGCAGTGTAATGGGGTCGTGCTGGGGGTGGTGTTTCTGGGTTTAGGGTAGTGCAGTTGTGTTCGGGCAGTGTAGGGGTTCGTGCTGGGGCTGGTGTTTCAGGGTTTTGGGCAGTGCAGTGGTGTTCGGGCAGTGTAGGGGGTCATGCTGGGGCTGGTGTTTCAGTGTTTTGGGCAGAGCAGTGGTGTTCGGGCAGTGTAGGGGGTCGTGCTGGGGGTGGTGTTTCAGGGTTTAGGGCAGTGCAGTGGTGTTCGAGTAGTTTAGGGGGTCGTGCTGGGGGTGGTGTTTCAGGGTTTAGGGCAGTGGTGTTCGGGCAGTGTAGGGGGTCTTGCTGGGGGTGATGTTTCAGGGTTTAGGACAGTGCAGTGGTGTTCGGGCAGTGTAGGGGGTCTTGCTGGGGGCAGTGTTTCAGGGTTTAAGGCAGAGCAATGGTGTTCAGGCAGTGTAGGGGGTTGTGTTGGAGGTGGTGTTTCAGGCTTTAGGGCAGTGCAGTGGTATTCGGGCAGTGTAGGGGGTCTTGCTGGGGGTGGTGTTTCAGGGTTTAGGGCAGTGGTGTTCAGGCAGTGTAGGGGGTCGTGCTGGGGGTGGTGTTTCAGGGTTTAGGGCAGTGCAATGGTGTTCGGGCAGTGTAGGGGGTCGTGCAGGGGCTGGTGTTTCAGGGTTTAGGGCAGTGCAGTGGTGTTCGGGCAGTGTAGGGGGTCGTGCTGGGGGTGGTGTTTCAGGGTTTAGGGCAGTGCAGTGGTGTTTGGGCAGTGTAGGGGGTCCTGCTGGGGGTGGTGTTTCAGGGTTTGGGCAGTGCAGTGGTGTTCGGGCAGTGTAGGTGGTCTTGCTGGGGCTGGTGTTTCCGGGTTTAGTGCAGTGGTGTTCGGGCAGTGTAGGGGGTCTTGCTGGGGGTGGTGTTTCAGTGTTTAGGGCAGTGCAATGGTGTTCGCGCAGTGTAGGGGGTTTTGCTGGGGCTGATGTTTCAGCGTTTAGGGCAGCGCAGTGGTGTTCGGGCAGTGTAGGGGGTCTTGCTGGGGGTGGTGTTTCAGGGTTTAGGGCAGTGCAGTGGTGTTCGGGCAGTGTAGGGGGTCTTGCTGGGGCTGGTGTTTCAGGGTTTAGGGTAGTGCAGTGGTGTTTGGGCAGTGTAGGGGGTCGTGCTGGGGCTGGTGTTTGAGGGTTTAGGGCAGTGCAGTGGTGTTCGGGCAGTGTAGGGGGTCGTGCTGGGGCTGGTGTTTCAGGGTTTAGGGCAGTGCAGTGGTTTTCAGGCAGTGTAGGCGGTCGTGCTGGGGGTGGTGTTTCAGGGGTTTAGGGCAGTGCAGTGGTGTTCGGGCAGTGTAGGGGGTCGTGCTGGGGGTGGTGTTTCAGGGTTTAGGGCAGTGCAGTGGTGTTCGGGCAGTGTAGGGGGTCGTGCTGGGGCTGGTGTTTCAGGGTTTTGGGCAGAGCAGTGGTGTTCGGGCAGTGTAGGGGGTCGTGCTGGGGGTGGTGTTTTAGGGTTTAGGGCACTGCAGTGTTGTTCGGGCAGTGTAGGGGGTCTTCCTGGGGGTGGTGTTTCAGGGTTTAGGGCAGTGGTGTTCGGGCAGTGTAGGGGGTCTTGCTGGGGGTGATGTTTCAGGGTTTAGGGCAGTGCAGTGGTGTTCGGGCAGTGTAGGGGGTCTTGCTGGGGGTAGTGTTTCAGGGTTTAGGGCAGTGCAGTAGTGTTTGTGCAGTGTAGGGGGTCATGCTGGGGGCGGTGTTTCAGGGTTTAGGGCAGTGCAGTAGTGTTCGGGCAGTGTAGGGGGTCGTGCAGGGGGTGGTGTTTCAGGGTTTAGGGCAGTGCAGTGGTGTTCGGGCAGTGTAGTGGGTCATGCAGGGGTGGTGTTTCAGGGTTTAGGGCAGTGCAGTGGTGTTCGGGCAATGTAGGGGGTCGTGCTGGGGCTGGTGTTTCAGGGTTTAGGGCAGTGCAGTGGTGTTCGGGCAGTGTAGGGGGTCTTGCTGGGGGTGGTGTTTCAGGGTTTAGGGCAGTGGTGTTCGGGCAGTGTAGGGGGTCTTGCTGGGGGTGATGTTTCAGGGTTTAGGGCAGTGCAGTGGTGTTCGGGCAGTGTAGGGGGTCTTGCTGGGGGCAGTGTTTCAGGGTTTAGGGCAGAGCAATGGTGTTCAGGCAGTGTAGGGGGTTGTGTTGGAGGTGGTGTTTCAGGCTTTAGGGCAGTGCAGTGGTATTCGGGCAGTGTAGGGGGTCTTGCTGGGGCTGGTGTTTCAGGGTTTAGGGCAGTGCAGGCAGTGGTGCTCGGGCAGTGTAATGGGGTCGTGCTGGGGGTGGTGTTTCTGGGTTTAGGGTAGTGCAGTTGTGTTCGGGCAGTGTAGGGGTTCGTGCTGGGGCTGGTGTTTCAGGGTTTAGGGCAGTGCAGTGGTGTTCGGGCAGTGTAGGGGGTCATGCTGGGGCTGGTGTTTCAGTGTTTTGGGCAGAGCAGTGGTGTTCGGGCAGTGTAGGGGGTCGTGCTGGGGGTGGTGTTTCAGGGTTTAGGGCAGTGCAGTGGTGTTCGAGTAGTTTAGGGGGTCGTGCTGGGGGTGGTGTTTCAGGGTTTAGGGCAGTGGTGTTCGGGCAGTGTAGGGGGTCTTGCTGGGGGTGATGTTTCAGGGTTTAGGACAGTGCAGTGGTGTTCGGGCAGTGTAGGGGGTCTTGCTGGGGGCAGTGTTTCAGGGTTTAAGGCAGAGCAATGGTGTTCAGGCAGTGTAGGGGGTTGTGTTGGAGGTGGTGTTTCAGGCTTTAGGGCAGTGCAGTGGTATTCGGGCAGTGTAGGGGGTCTTGCTGGGGGTGGTGTTTCAGGGTTTAGGGCAGTGGTGTTCAGGCAGTGTAGGGGGTCGTGCTGGGGGTGGTGTTTCAGGGTTTAGGGCAGTGCAATGGTGTTCGGGCAGTGTAGGGGGTCGTGCAAGGGCTGGTGTTTCAGGGTTTAGGGCAGTGCAGTGGTGTTCGGGCAGTGTAGGGGGTCGTGCTGGGGTGGTGTTTCAGGGTTTAGGGCAATGCAGTGGTGTTTGGGCAGTGTAGGGGGTCGTGCTGGGGGTGGTGTTTCAGGGTTTTGGGCAGTGCAGTGGTGTTCGGGCAGTGTAGGTGGTCTTGCTGGGGCTGGTGTTTCCGGGTTTAGTGCAGTGGTGTTCGGGCAGTGTAGGGGGTCTTGCTGGGGGTGGTGTTTCAGTGTTTAGGGCAGTGCATTGGTGTTCGCGCAGTGTAGGGGGTTTTGCTGGGGCTGATGTTTCAGCGTTTAGGGCAGCGCAGTGGTGTTCGGGCAGTGTAGGGGGTCTTGCTGGGGGTGGTGTTTCAGGGTTTAGGGCAGTGCAGTGGTGTTCGGGCAGTGTAGGGGGTCTTGCTGGGGCTGGTGTTTCAGGGTTTAGGGTAGTGCAGTGGTGTTCGGGCAGTGTAGGGGGTCGTGCTGGGGCTGGTGTTTCAGGGTTTAGGGCAGTGCAGTGGTTTTCAGGCAGTGTAGGCGGTCGTGCTGGGGGTGGTGTTTCAGGGGTTTAGGGCAGTGCAGTGGTGTTCGGGCAGTGTAGGGGGTCGTGCTGGGGGTGGTGTTTCAGGGTTTAGGGCAGTGCAGTGGTGTTCGGGCAGTGTAGGGGGTCGTGCTGGGGCTGGTGTTTCAGGGTTTTGGGCAGAGCAGTGGTGTTCGGGCAGTGTAGGGGGTCGTGCTGGGGGTGGTGTTTTAGGGTTTAGGGCACTGCAGTGTTCGGTCAGTGTAGGGGGTCTTGCTGGGGGTGGTGTTTCAGGGTTTAGGGCAGTGGTGTTCGGGCAGTGTAGGGGGTCTTGCTGGGGGTGATGTTTCAGGGTTTAGGGCAGTGCAGTGGTGTTCGGGCAGTGTAGGGGGTCTTGCTGGGGGTAGTGTTTCAGGGTTTAGGGCAGTGCAGTAGTGTTTGTGCAGTGTAGGGGGTCATGCTGGGGGCGGTGTTTCAGGGTTTAGGGCAGTGCAGTAATGTTCGGGCAGTGTAGGGGGTCGTGCAGGGGGCGGTGTTTCAGGGTTTAGGGCAGTGCAGTGGTGTTCGGGCAGTGTAGTGGGTCATGCAGGGGGTGGTGTTTCAGGGTTTAGGGCAGTGCAGTGGTGTTTGGGCAATGTAGGGGGTCGTGCTGGGGCTGGTGTTTCAGGGTTTAGGGCAGTGCAGTGGTGTTCGGGCAGTGTAGGGGGTCTTGCTGGGGGTGGTGTTTCAGGGTTTAGGGCAGTGGTGTTCGGGCAGTGTAGGGGGTCTTGCTGGGGGTGATGTTTCAGGGTTTAGGGCAGTGCAGTGGTGTTCGGGCAGTGTAGGGGTCTTGCTGGGGGCAGTGTTTCAGGGTTTAGGGCAGAGCAATGGTGTTCAGGCAGTGTAGGGGGTTGTGTTGGAGGTGGTGTTTCAGGCTTTAGGGCAGTGCAGTGGTATTCGGGCAGTGTAGGGGGTCTTGCTGGGGGTGGTGTTTCAGGGTTTAGGGCAGTGGTGTTCAGGCAGTGTAGGGGTCGTGCTGGGGGTGGTGTTTCAGGGTTTAGGGCAGTGCAATGGTGTTCGGGCAGTGTAGGGGGTCGTGCTGGGGGTGGTGTTTCAGGGTTTAGGGTAGTGCAGTGGTGTTTGGGCAGTGTAGGGGGTCGTGCTGGGGGTGGTGTTTCTGGGTTTAGGGCAGTGCAATGGTGTTCGGGCAGTGTAGGGGGTCGTGCAGGGGCTGGTGTTTCAGGGTTTAGGGCAGTGCAGTGGTGTTCGGGCAGTGTAGGGGGTCGTGCTGGGGGTGGTGTTTCAGGGTTTAGGGTAGTGCAGTGGTGTTTGGGCAGTGTAGGGGGTCGTGCTGGGGGTGGTGTTTCTGGGTTTAGGGCAGTGTAGTGGTGTACGGGCAGTGTAGGGGGTCATGCAGGGGGTGGTGAGTCAGGGTTTAGGGCAGTGCAGTGGTGTTCGGGCAGTGTAGGGGGTCATGCTGGGGGTAGAGTTTTAGGGTTTAGGGCAGTGCAGTGGTGTTCGGGCAGTATAGGGGGTCGTGCAGGGGGTGGTGTTTCAGGGTTTAGGGCAGTGCAGTGGTGCTCGGGCAGTGTAGGGGTCGTGCTGGGGGTGGTGTTTCAGGGTTTAGGGCAGTGCAGTGGTGTTCGGGCAGTGTAGGGTGTCGTGCTGGGGGTGGTGTTTCAGGGTTTTGGGCAGTGCAGTGGTGTTCGGGCAGTGTAGGTGGTCTTGCTGGGGCTGGTGTTACCGGGTTTAGTGCAGTGGTGTTCGGGCAGTGTAGGGGTCTTGCTGGGGGTGGTGTTTCAGTGTTTAGGGCAGTGCAATGGTGTTCGCGCAGTGTAGGGGGTTTTGCTGGGGCTGATGTTTCAGCGTTTAGGGCAGCGCAGTGGTGTTCGGGCAGTGTGGCGGGGGTCTTGCTGGGGGTGGTGTTTCAGGGTTTAGGGCAGTGCAGTGGTGTTCGGGCAGTGTAGGGGGTCTTGCTGGGGCTGGTGTTTCAGGGTTTAGGGTAGTGCAGTGGTGTTCGGGCAGTGTAGGGGGTCGTGCTGGGGCTGGTGTTTGAGGGTTTAGGGCAGTGCAGTGGTGTTCGGGCAGTGTAGGGGGTCGTGCTGGGGCTGGTGTTTCAAGGTTTAGGGCAGTGTAGGCGGTCGTGCTGGGGGTGGTGTTTCAGGGTTTAGGGCAGTGCAGTGGTGTTCGGGCACTGTAGGGGGTCGTGCTGGGGGTGGTGTTTCAGGGTTTAGGGCAGTGCAGTGGTGTTCGGGCAGTGTAGGGGGTCGTGCTGGGGCTGGTGTTTCAGGGTTTTGGGCAGAGCAGTGGTGTTCGGGCAGTGTAGGGGGTCGTGCTTGGGGTGGTGTTTTAGGGTTTAGGGCACTGCAGTGTTGTTCGGGCAGTGTAGGGGTCTTGCTGGGGGTGGTGTTTCAGGGTTTAGGGCAGTGGTGTTCGGGCAGTGTAGGGGGTCTTGCTGGGGGTGATGTTTCAGGGTTTAGGGCAGTGCAGTGGTGTTCGGGCAGTGTAGGGGTCTTGCTGGGGGTAGTGTTTCAGGGTTTAGGGCAGTGCAGTAGTGTTTGTGCAGTGTAGGGGGTCATGCTGGGGGCGGTGTTTCAGGGTTTAGGGCAGTGCAGTAGTGTTCGGGCAGTGTAGGGGGTCGTGCAGGGGGTGGTGTTTCAGGGTTTAGGGCAGTGCAATGGTGTTCGGGCAGTGTAGGGGGTCATGCTGGGGGTGGTGTTTCAGGGTTTAGGGCAGTGCAGTGGTGTTCGGGCAGTGTAGTGGGTCATGCAGGGGGTGGTGTTTAAGGGTTTAGGGCAGGCAGTGGTGTTCGGGCAATGTAGGGGGTCGTGCTGGGGCTGGTGTTTCAGGGTTTAGGGCAGTGCAGTGGTGTTCGGGAAGTGTAGGGGGTCTTGCTGGGGGTGATGTTTCAGGGTTTAGGGCAGTGCAGTGGTGTTCGGGCAGTGTAGGGGGTCTTGCTGGGGGTAGTGTTTCAGGGTTTAGGGCAGTGCAGGGGTGTTTGTGCAGTGTAGGGGGTCGTGCTGGGGATGGTGTTTCAGGGTTTAGGCCAGTGCAGTAGTGTTCGGGCAGAGTAGGGGGTCGTGCAGGGGGAATGGTGTTTCAGGGTTTAGGGCAGTGCAGTGGTGTTTGGGCAGTGTAGTGGGTCATGCAGGGGGTTGGTGTTTCAGGGTTTAGGGCAGTGCAGTGGTGTTCGGGCAATGTAGGGGGTCGTGCTGGGGCTGGTGTTTCAGGGTTTAGGGCAGTGCAGTGGTGTTCGGGCAGTGTAGGGGGTCTTGCTGGGGGTGGTGTTTCAGGGTTTAGGGCAGTGGTGTTCGGGCAGTGTAGGGGGTCTTGCTGGGGGTGATGTTTCAGGGTTTAAGGCAGTGCAGTGGTGTTCGGGCAGTGTAGGGTGTCGTGCTGGGGGTGGTGTTTCAGGGTTTAGGGCAGTGCAGTGGTGTTCGGGCAGTGTAGGGGGTTGTGCATGGGGTGGTGTTTCAGGGTTTAGGGCAGTGCAGTGGTGTTCGGGCAGTGTAGGGGGTTGTGCTGGGGCTGGTGTTTCAGGGTTTAGGGCAGTGCAATGGTGTTCTGGCAGTGTAGGGGGTCGTGCTGGGGCTAGTGTTTCACGGTTTAGGGCAGTGGAGTGGTGCTCGGGCAGTGTAGGGGTCATGCTGGGGCTGGTGTTTCAGGGTTTAGGGCAGTGCAGTGGTGTTCGTGCAGTGTAGGTGGTCGTGCTGGGGCTGGTGTTTCAGGGTTTAGGGCAGTGCAGTGGTGTTCGGGCAGTGTAGGGGGTCATGCTGGGGCTGGTGTTTCAGGGTTTAGGGCATTGCAGTGGTGCTCAGGCAGTGTAGGGGGTCGTGCTGGGGGTGGTGTTTATGGGTTTAGGGTAGTGCAGTGGTGTTCGGGCAGTGTAGGGGGTCGTGCTGGGGGTGGTGTTTATGGGTTTAGGGTAGTGCAGTGGTGTTCGGGCAGTGTAGGGGGTCGTGCTGGGGCTGGTGTTTCAGGGTTTAGGGCAGTGCAGTGGTGTTCGGGCAGTGTAGGGGGTCGTGCTGGGGGTAGTTTTTCAGGGTTTAGGGCAGTGCAGTGGTGTTCGTGCAGTGTAGGGGGTTTGCTGGGGATGGTTATTTCATGGTTTAGGGCAGTGCAGTAGTGTTCAGGCAGTGTAGGGGGTCGTGCTGGGGCTGGTGTTTCAGGGTTTAGGGCAGTGCAGGCAGCGGTGCTCGGGCACTGTAGGGGGTCGTGCTGGGGGTGGTGTTTCTGGGTTTAGGGTAGTGCAGTGGTGTTCGGGCAGTGTAGGGGTTCGTGCTGGGGCTGGTGTTTCAGGGTTTAGGGCAGTGCAGTAGTGTTCAGGCAGTGTAGGGTGTCATGCTGGGGCTGGTGTTTCAGTGTTTTGGGCAGAGCAGTGGTGTTCGGGCAGTGTAGGGGGTCGTGCTGGGGGTGGTGTTTCAGGGTTTAGGGCAGTGCAGTGGTGTTCGAGCAGTGTAGGGGGTCGGGCTGGGGGTGGTGTTTCAGGGTTTTGGGCAGTGGTGTTCGGGCAGTGTAGGGGGTCTTGCTGGGGGTGATGTTTCAGGGTTTAGGGCAGTGCAATGGTGTTCGGGCAGTGTAGGGGTCTTGCTGGGGGCAGTGTTTCAGGGTTTAGGGCAGAGCAATGGTGTTCAGGCAGTGTAGGGGTTGTGTTGGAGGTGGTGTTTCAGGCTTTAGGGCAGTGCAGTGGTATTCGGGCAGTGTAGGGGGTCTTGCTGGGTGTGGTGTTTCAGGGTTTAGGGCAGTGCAGTGGTGTTCGGGCAGTGTAGGGGGTCGTGCTGGGGGTGGTGTTTCAGGGTTTAGGGCAGTGCAGTGGTGTTCGGGCAGTGTAGGGGGTCATGCTGGGGGTGGTGTTTCAGGGTTTAGGGCAGTGCAGTGGTGTTTGGGCAATGTAGGGGGTCGTGCTGGGGGTGGTGTTTCTGGGTTTAGGGCAGTGTAGTGGTGTTTGGGCAGTGTAGGGGGTCATGCAGGGGGTGGTGAGTCAGGGTTTAGGGCAGTGCAGTGGTGTTCGGGCAGTGTAGGGGGTCATGCTGGGGGTAGAGTTTTAGGGTTTAGGGCAGTGCAGTGGTGTTCGGGCAGTGTAGGGGGTCGTGCAGGGGGGTGGTGTTTCAGGGTTTAGGGCAGAGCAGTGGTGTTCGGGCAGTGTAGGGGTCGTGCTGGGGGTGGTGTTTCAGGGTTTAGGGCAGTGCAGTGGTGTTCGGGCAGTGTAGGGTGTTGTGCTGGGGGTGGTGTTTCAGGGTTTTCTGCAGTGCAGTGGTGTTTGGGCAGTGTAGGTGGTCTTGCTGGGGCTGGTGTTTCCGGGTTTAGTGCAGTGGTGTTCGGGCAGTGTAGGGGGTCTTGCTGGGCGTGGTGTTTCAGGGTTTAGGGCAGTGGTGTTCAGGCAGTGTAGGGGGTCGTGCTGGGGGTGGTGTTTCAGGGTTTAGGGCAGTGCAGTGGTGTTCGGGCAGTGTAGGGGGTCGTGCAGGGGCTGGTGTTTCAGGGTTTAGGGCAGTGCAGTGGTGTTCGGGCAGTGTAGGGGGTCATGCTGGGGGTGGTGTTTCAGGGTTTAGGGCAGTGCAGTGGTGTTTGGGCAGTGTAGGGGGTCGTGCTGGGGGTGGTGTTTCTGGGTTTAGGACAGTGTAGTGGTGTTCGGGCAGTGTAGGGGGTCGTGCAGGGGGTGGTGAGTCAGGTTTAGGGCAGTGCAGTGGTGTTCGGGCAGTGTAGGGGGTCATGCTGGGGGTAGAGTTTTAGGGTTTAGGGCAGTGCAGTGGTGTTCGGGCAGTGTAGGGGGTCGTGCAGGGGGTGGTGTTTCAGGGTTTAGGGCAGTGCAGTGGTGTTCGGGCAGTGTAGGGGTCGTGCTGGGGGTGGTGTTTCAGGGTTTAGGGCAGTGCAGTGGTGTTCGGGCAGTGTAGGGTGTCGTGCTGGGGGTGGTGTTTCAGGGTTTTGGGCAGTGCAGTGGTGTTCGGGCAGTGTAGGTGGTCTTGCTGGGGCTGGTGTTTCCGGGTTTAGTGCAGTGGTGTTCGAGCAGTGTAGGGGGTCTTGCTGGGGGTGGTGTTTCAGGGTTTAGGGCAGTGCAATGGTGTTCGCGCAGTGTAGGGGGTCTTGCTGGGGCTGATGTTTCAGTGTTTAGGGCAGCGCAGTGGTGTTCGGGTAGTGTAGGGGGTCTTGCTGGGGGTGGTGTTTCAGGGTTTAGGGCAGTGCAGTGGTGTTCGGGCAGTGTAGGGGGTCTTGCTGGGGCTGGTGTTTCAGGGTTTAGGGCAGTGCAGTGGTGTTCGGGCAGTGTAGGGGGTCTTGCTGGTGTTTCAGGGTTTATGGTAGTGCAGTGGTGTTCGGGCAGTGTAGGGGGTCGTGCTGGGGCTGGTGTTTGAAGGTTTAGGGCAGTGCAGTGGTGTTCGGGCAGTGTAGGGGGTCGTGCTGGGGCTGGTGTTTCAGGGTTTAGGGCAGTGCAGTGGTGTTCGGGCAGTGTAGGGGGTCGTGCTGGGGCTGGTGTTTCAGGGTTTAGGGCAGTGCAGTGGTTTTCAGGCAGTGTAGGCGGTCGTGCTGGGGTTGGTGTTTCAGGGTTTAGGGCAGTGCAGTGGTGTTCGGGCAGTGTAGGGGGTCGTGCTGGGGGTGGTGTTTCAGGGTTTAGGGCAGTGCAGTGGTGTTCGGGCAGTGTAGGGGGTCGTGCTGGGGCTGGTGTTTCAGGGTTTTGGGCAGAGCAGTGGTGTTCGTTCAGTGTAGGGGGTCGTGCTGGGGGTGGTGTTTTAGGGTTTAGGGCACTGCAGTGTTGTTCGGGCAGTGTAGGGGGTCTTGCTGGGGGTGGTGTTTCAGGGTTTAGGGCAGTGGTGTTCGGGCAGTGTAGGGGGTCTTGCTGGGGTTGATGTTTCAGGGTTTAGGGCAGTGCAGTGGTGTTCGGGCAGTGTAGGGGGTCTTGCTGGGGCTGGTGTTTCAGGGTTTAGGGCAGTGCAGTAGTGTTCGGGCAGTGTAGGGGGTCGTGCAGGGGGTGGTGTTTCAGGGTTTAGGGCAGTGCAATGGTGTTCGGGCAGTGTAGGGGGTCGTGCTGGGGGTGGTGTTTCAGGGTTTAGGGCAGTGCAGTGGTGTTCGGGCAGTGTAGTGGGTCATGCAGGGGGTGGTGTTTCAGGGTTTAGGGCAGTGCAGTGGTGTTCGGGCAATGTAGGGGGTCGTGCTGGGGCTGGTGTTTCAGGGTTTAGGGCAGTGCAGTGGTGTTCGGGAAGTGTAGGGGGTCTTGCTGGGGGTGGTGTTTCAGGGTTTAGGGCAGTGGTGTTCGGGCAGTGTAGGGGGTCTTGCTGGGGGTGATGTTTCAGGGTTTAGGGCAGTGCAGTGGTGTTCGGGCAGTGTAGGGGGTCTTGCTGGGGGTAGTGTTTCAGGGTTTAGGGCAGTGCAGGGGTGTTCGTGCAGTGTAGGGGGTCGTGCTGGGGATGGTGTTTCAGGGTTTAGGCCAGTGCAGTAGTGTTCGGGCAGAGTAGGGGGTCGTGCAGGGGGAATGGTGTTTCAGGGTTTAGGGCAGTGCAGTGGTGTTCGGGCAGTGTAGTGGGTCATGCAGGAAGTGGTGTTTCAGGGTTTAGGGCAGTGCAGTGGTGTTCGGGCAATGTAGGGGGTCGTGCTGGGGCTGGTGTTTCAGGGTTTAGGGCAGTGCAGTGGTTTTCGGGCAGTGTAGGGGGTCTTGCTGGGTGTGGTGTTTCAGGGTTTAGGGCAGTGGTGTTCGGGCAGTGTAGGGGGTCTTGCTGTGGGTGACGTTTCAGGGTTTAGGGCAGTGCAGTGGTGTTCGGGCAGTGTAGGGTGTCGTGCTGGGGGTGGTGTTTCAGGGTTTAGGGCAGTGCAGTGGTGTTCGGGCAGTGTAGGGTGTCGTGCTGGGGGTGGTGTTTCAGGGTTTAGGGCAGTGCAGTGATGTTCGGGCAGTGTAGGGGGTTGTGCTGGGGCTGGTGTTTCAGGGTTTAGGGCAGTGCAATGGTGTTCTGGCAGTGTAGGGGGTCGTGCTGGGGCTAGTGTTTCACGGTTTAGGGCAGTGCAGTGGTGTTCAGGCAGTGTAGGGGGTCATGCTGGGGCTGGTGTTTCAGGGTTTAGGGCAGTGAAGTGGTGTTCGTGCAGTGTAGGTGGTCATGCTGGGGCTGGTGTTTCAGGGTTTAGGGCAGTGCAGTGGTGTTCGGGCAGTGTAGGGGGTCATGCTGGGGATGGTGTTTCAGGGTTTAGGGCAGTGCAGTGGTGTTCGGGCAGTGTAGGGGGTCGTGCTGGGGCTGGTGTTTCAGGGTTTAGGGCAGTGCAGTGGTGTTCGGGCAGTGTAGGGGGTCGTGCTGGGGCTTGTGTTTCAGGGTTTTGGGCAGAGCAGTGGTGATTGGGCAGTGTAGGGGGTCGTGCTGGGGGTGGTGTTTCAGGGTTTAGGGCAGTGCAGTGGTGTTCGGGCAGTGTAGGGGGTCGTGCTGGGGGTGGTGTTTCAGGGTTTAGGGCAGTGGTGTTCGGGCAGTGTAGGGGGTCTTGCTGGGGGTGATGTTTCAGGGTTTAGGGCAGTGGAGTGGTGTTTGGGCAGTGTAGGGGGCCGTGCTGGGGGTGGTGTTTCAGGGTTTAGGGTTTAGGGCAGTGGTGTTCGGGCAGTGTAGGGGGTCGTGAAGGGGGTGGTGTTTCAGGGTTTAGGGCTGTGCAGTGGTGTTCGGCAGTGTAGGGGGTCGTGCTGGGGGTGGTGTTTCAGGGTTTAGGGCAGTGCAGTGGTGTTCGAAACGTGTAGGGGGTCGTGCAGGGGCTGGTGTTTCAAGGTTTAGGGCAGTGCAGTGGTGTTCGGGCAGTGTAGGGGGTCGTGCTGGGGCTGGTGTTTCCGGGTTTAGTGCAGTGCAATGGTGTTCGCGCAGTGTAGGGGGTCTTGCTGGGGCTGATGTTTCAGCGTTTAGGGCAGTGCAGTGGTGTTCGGGCAGTGTAGGGGGTCTTGCTGGGGGTGGTGTTTCAGGGTTTAGGGCAGTGCAGTGGTGTTCGGGCAGTGTAGGGGGTCTTGCTGGGGCTGGTGTTTCAGGGTTTAGGGCAGTGCAGTGGTGTTCGGGCAGTGTAGGGGGTCTTGCTGGGGCTTTTGTTTCAGGGTTTAGGGTAGTGCAGTGGTGTTCGGGCAGTGTAGGGGGTCGTGCTGGGGCTGGTGTTTGAGGGTTTAGGGCAGTGCAGTGGTGTTCGGGCAGTGTAGGGGGTCGTGCTGGGGCTGGTGTTTCAGGGTTTAGGGCAGTGCAGTGGTTTTCAGGCAGTGTAGGCGGTCGTGCTGGGGGTGGTGTTTCAGGGTTTAGGGCAGTGCAGTGGTGTTCGGGCAGTGTAGGGGGTCGTGCTGGGGCTGGTGTTTCAGGGTTTTGGGCAGAGCAGTGGTGTTCGGGCAGTGTAGGGGGTCGTGCTGGGGTTGGTGTTTTAGGGTTTAGGGCACTGCAGTGTTGTTCGGGCAGTGTAGGGGGTCTTGCTGGGGGTGGTGTTTCAGGGTTTAGGGCAGTGGTGTTCGGGCAGTGTAGGGGGTCTTGCTGGGGGTAATGTTTCAGGGTTTAGGGCAGTGCAGTGGTGTTCGGGCAGTGTAGGGGGTCTTGCTGGGGCTGGTTTTTCAAGGTTTAGGGCAGTGCAGTAGTGTTCGTGCAGTGTAGGGGGTCATGCTGGGGGCGGTGTTTCAGGGTTTAGGGCAGTGCAGTAGTGTTCGGGCAGTGTAGGGGGTCGTGCTGGGGTTGGTGTTTTAGGGTTTAGGGCACTGCAGTGTTGTTCGGGCAGTGTAGGGGGTCATGCTGGGGGTGGTGTTTCAGGGTTTAGGGCAGTGCAGTGGTGTTCGGGCAGTGTAGTGGGTCATGCAGGGGGTGGTGTTTCAGGGTTTAGGGCAGTGCAGTGGTGTTCGGGCAATGTAGGGGGTCGTGCTGGGGCTGGTGTTTCAGGGTTTAGGGCAGTGCAGTGGTGTTCGGGCAGTGTAGGGGGTCTTGCTGGGGGTGGTGTTTCAGGGTTTAGGGCAGTGGTGTTCGGGCAGTGTAGGGGGTCTTGCTGGGGGTGATGTTTCAGGGTTTAGGGCAGTGCAGTGGTGTTCAGGCAGTGTAGGGGATCTTGCTGGGGATAGTGTTTCAGGGTTTAGGGCAGTGCAGGGGTGTTCGTGCAGTGTAGGGGGTCGTGCTGGGGATGGTGTTTCAGGGTTTAGGCCAGTGCAGTAGTGTTCGGGCAGAGTAGGGGGTCGTGCAGGGGGAATGGTGTTTCAGGGTTTAGGGCAGTGCAGTGGTGTTCGGGCAGTGTAGTGGGTCATGCAGGAAGTGGTGTTTCAGGGTTTAGGGCAGTGCAGTGGTGTTCGGGCAATGTAGGGGGTCGTGCTGGGGCTGGTGTTTCAGGGTTTAGGGCAGTGCAGTGGTTTTCGGGCAGTGTAGGGGGTCTTGCTGAGTGTGGTGTTTCAGGGTTTAGGGCAGTGGTGTTCGGGCAGTGTAGGGGGTCTTGCTGTGGGTGATGTTTCAGGGTTTAGGGCAGTGCAGTGGTGTTCAGGCAGTGTAGGGTGTCGTGCTGGGGTGGTGTTTCAGGGTTTAGGGCAGTGCAGTGGTGTTCGGGCAGTGTAGGGTGTCGTGCTGGGGGTGGTGTTTCAGGGTTTAGGGCAGTGCAGTGGTGTTCGGGCAGTGTAGGGGGTTGTGCTGGGGCTGGTGTTTCAGGGTTTAGGGCAGTGCAATGGTGTTCTGGCAGTGTAGGGGGTCGTCCTGGGGCTAGTGTTTCACGGTTTAGGGCAGTGCAGTGGTGTTCGGGCAGTGTAGGGGGTCATGCTGGGGCTGGTGTTTCAGGGTTTAGGGCAGTGCAGTGGTGTTCGTGCAGTGTAGGTGGTCGTGCTGGGGCTGGTGTTTCAGGGTTTAGGGCAGTGCAGTGGTGTTCGGGCAGTGTAGGGGGTCATGCTGGGGCTGGTGTTTCAGGGTTTAGGGCAGTGCAGTGGTGCTCAGGCAGTGTAGGGGGTCGTGCTGGGGGTGGTGTTTATGGGTTTAGGGTAGTGCAGTGGTGTTCGGGCAGTGTAGGGGGTCGTGCTGGGGCTGGTGTTTCAGCGTTTAGGGCAGTGCAGTGGTGTTCGGGCAGTGTAGGGGTCGTGCTGGGCTTATGTTTCAGGGTTTTGGGCAGAGCAGTGGTGTTTGGGCAGTGTAGGGGTCGTGCTGGGGGTGGTGTTTCAGGGTTTAGGGCAGGGCAGTGGTGTTCGGGCAGTGTAGGGGGTCGTGCTGGGGGTGGTGTTTCAGGGTTTAGGGCAGTGGTGTTCAGGCAGTGTAGGGGGTCTTGCTGGGGGTGATGTTTCAGGGTTTAGGGCAGTGGAGTGGTGTTTGGGCAGTGTAGGGGGCCGTGTTGGGGGTGGTGTTTCAGGGTTTAGGGCAGTGCAGTGGTGTTCGGGCAGTGTAGGGGGTCGTGAAGGGGGTGGTGTTTCAGGGTTTAGGGCAGTGCAGTGGTGTTTGGCAGTGTAGGGGGTCGTGCTGGGGGTGGTGTTTCAGGGTTTAGGGCAGTGAAGTGGTGTTCGAACAGTGTAGGGGTCGTGCAGGGGCTGGTGTTTCAAGGTTTAGGGCAGTGCAGTGGTGTTCGGGCAGTGTAGGGGGTCGTTCTGGGGGTAGTGTTTTAGGGTTTAGGGTAGTGCAGTGGTGCTTGTGTTGTGTAGGGGGTCATGCTGGGGGTTGTGTTGTAGGGTTTAGGGTAGTGCAGTGGTGTTCGGGCAGTGTAGGGGGTCTTGCTGGTGGTGGTGTTTCAGGGTTTAGGGCAGTGGTGTTCGGGCAGTGTAGGGGTCTTGCTGGGGGTAGTGTTTCAGGGTTTAGGGCAGTGCAGGGGTGTTCGTGCAGTGTAGGGGGTCGTGCTGGGGATGGTGTTTCAGGGTTTAGGGCAGTGCAGTGGTGTTCGGGCAGTGTAGGGGGTCGTGCAGGGGCTGGTGTTTCAAGGTTTAGGGCAGTGCAGTGGTGTTCGGGCAGTGTAGGGGGTCGTTCTGGGGGTAGTGTTTTAGGGTTTAGGGTAGTGCAGTGGTGCTTGTGTAGTGTAGGGGGTCATGCTGGGGGTTGTGTTGTAGGGCTTAGGGTAGTGCAGTGGTGTTCGGGCAGTGTAGGGGGTCTTGCTGGGGGTGATGTTTCAGGGTTTAGGGCAGTGCAGTGGTGTTCGGGCAGTGTAGGGGTCTTGCTGGGGGTAGTGTTTCAGGGTTTAGGGCAGTGCAGGGGTGTTCGTGCAGTGTAGGGGGTCGTGCTGGGGATGGTGTTTCAGGGTTTAGGGCAGTGCAGTGGTGTTCGGGCAGTGTAGGGTGTTGTGCTGGGGGTGGTGTTTCAGGGTTTAGGGCAGTGCAGTGGTGTTCAGGCAGTGTAGGGGGTCGTGCACGGGGTGGTGTTTCAGGGTTTAGGGCAGTGCAGTAGTGTTCGGGCAGAGTAGGGGGTTGTGCGGGGGCTGGTGTTTCAGGGTTTAGGGCAGTGCAATGGTGTTCTGGCAGTGTAGGGGGTCGTGCTGGGGCTAGTGTTTCACGGTTTAGGGCAGTGCAGTCGTGTTCGGGCAGTGTAGGGGGTCATGCTGGGGCTGGTGTTTCAGGGTTTAGGGCAGTGCAGTGGTGTTCGTGCAGTGTAGGTGGTCGTGCTGGGGCTGGTGTTTCAGGGTTTAGGGCAGTGCAGTGGTGTTCGGGCAGTGTAGGGGGTCATGCTGAGGCTGGTGTTTCAGGGTTTAGGGCAGTGCAGTGGTGCTCAGGCAGTGTAGGGGGTCGTGCTGGGGGTGGTGTTTCTGGGTTTAGGGTAGTGCAGTGGTGTTCGGGCAGTGTAGGGGGTCGTGCTGGGGCTGGTGTTTCAGGGTTTAGGGCAGTGCAGTGGTGTTCGGGCAGTGTAGGGGGTCGTGCTGGGGCTGGTGTTTCAGGGTTTTGGGCAGAGCAGTGGTGTTCATGCAGTGTAGGGGGTCATGCTGGGGGTGGTGTTTCAGGGTTTAGGGCAGTGCAGTGGTGTTCGGGCAGTGTAGGGGGTCGTGCTGGGGGTGGTGTTTCAGGGTTTAGGGCAGTGGTGTTCGGGCAGTGTAGGGGGTCTTGCTGGGGGTGCTGTGTCAGGGTTTAGGGCAGTGGAGTGGTGTTTGGGCAGTGTAGGGGGTCTTGCTGGGGATAGTGTTTCAGGGTTTAGGGCAGTGCAGTGGTGTTTGGGCAGTGTAGGGGGCCGTGCTGGGGGTGGTGTTTCAGGGTTTAGGGCAGTGCAGTGGTGTTCGGGCAGTGTAGGGGGTCGTGAAGGGGGTGGTTGTAGGAAGGTGGAATCTGACTATATGGTTGCCCCCACTTTTTTATGGTGTTTTGCTGGTTTATGACTTAGTTGGACTGGGATCCTGCTATTCAGGGCCCCAGTCTATCTGCTTTCTCTGTAAAAAAGGTTTCCATGTGCCTTAGGCACATCTCTGATTGGAATCTGGAGTGCCCTTATAAGTCCCTAGTATATGGTATACTATGTACCAAGGGCATAGGTACCTCAGAGGCCTACCAGGGGCTGCAGCATGTATTATGCCACCCCTGGAAAGCCATCCAAACTGACACCACAGGTCTGCTACTGCAGCCTGGGTAAGGTGGTGCATGCACCCCTTACTGTGATATAGGTTACCTATATCACTAAATACATACACACATATAAACCTATAAGTCACTCCTAAGGCAGGCCTTATCAATCCTGAAGGCAGAGTGCGTGGTTCCTATGTGAGAGGGTGCCCCTGCATGAGCAGGGCCCCTCTGCAGCGTTCAGAGACCCTTCTCTGATGCTGTTTGTAGTGCAGCCTGACCATATACTCTTAAGCGCATTATAACCTTGCGTTAAATGCTAACTTTGGAATGGCTGCACCTAAACATGTCGTGTTTGGTGTCAAACATCTTGGAATACTACCCCCCCGCCAATTCTGGTGGCGGGGGTAGCATTCCACCCTTCTAGAGGGAGAGACATGTTAACCCTGGCCTGGCCGGTAACTTCTTCCTAAAGCCTGGCATCACAAAATGGATGCTACTGCCACAGACACAAGTCTGGCCTCCTGCTGCTGGACGAAACTCCGACAGGGGAGGCCTGGACAATAGGTTTCCTGTCCCAGGGAGGTGTGACCACCTCCCCAGACAGGATAATGTGTATTGGGGCTGGGCGGGAGCACTTTCTGGTGCTTTGAAGTCCTGCACTGGGGGCACACTTGGTGTCCCTGTGCATACCCCAGTTCAAACCGGATCAGGGGCTTGCAGCCCCTGCTTTGGCGCGAACTGGACAAAGGGAAAGGGGTGTAGCCACCCCTCTGCCCTGACCCACCCATAGGTGGGGCCACAGAGTAGTCCAACCCCTAAACTTGGTATAAGTATAGGAACCCAGTCCTTAGGACTTTAGATTATCCCTGGACGAAACTCTGAAACTGAATCCTGGACCTTCGACGCTCTACTCACGATTAGAGGACAGAAGAATCTCCCTTGGGGTCAAGGAGTGATTCCCCTGCTTGGCAGGCACCAATGAAGCATCTGTCCGGTTCGCATTTCTGAAGCTCCCGTCGGACGCCGAAGTCATCGCATCACCAGAGGTAGAATCTCAGACTTCCCCGAGGCTACCCAGAGTCCCCAGCAAAGCTGAGGCCCATGGCTATCGTGGGTGACTTGAGACCGTGACCCCTGGACACCGAGCACATTTGCAAGTGCATCCTCTTCTGGGTCTCCCAAGA